>CM074189.1:44740058-45340058 GCA_037179385.1 Holothuria scabra
ATGTACTGAATATACAACGAAATTGCTTGTAGGCCCACGCAAAATTTGATCTCAATAGGTGACCGTACATTATTCACCCTACTAACTATTACTGCGATAGAAATTTCACACGGCACAAAGTAATAAGTAATATCATATATACTTGACGACCCTCGCTGCTTCTTTAAGATTTTCTTTTGGCTGTGGAGCCTTTTAAACTCTCCAGGTCGAAGAATACCGATGCAACGTGGTGTCCGCGGACAAAGCCATCACGGACAATCGATTCTAGACGAACGAGTTGGTCAGTGGTGCTGCGGCCACGTCGAAAAAAAAAAAAATTGGGAACTAAAAATAAGATTGTGCATTTCCAGGTACCAAAGCAGACGGGTATTAATCATTCGTTCAAAAGTCTTGCATAGTCAACTAGTGAGGGAAATACCCGGCTTGGCGATGGGAATGATAGTGGCTTCCCTCCAAGCAACAGGAAAGTTGCCACTAACCCACACACCGTTGAATATATCTAACAACACCAGTAAGGTGTTATTTGGAGGGTGTTTTAAGAACTGGTAGTGAACTTCATATGGGCCAGTAGCAGTGTCATTGCTCCTTTCGAGAACAATGTGAAGTTCCGTGACGCTTAAGCGACTGTTGTAGTCCTCAGAGATGTCCGATGTGACGTTCACCATCTCTTTTTCCACGGTGTGTTGGAAAATTTGAAAAACTTGAGAGTAATTCCTACTTTAGGAGTTGGACTCAAACCCATCTGCAAGCGCTTTGGCGATATCAACTGTATCCGTACATTTGCTTTGGTGATGTGTGATACGCAGGAACTGACCTGCGTCCCACTGGTTTTTCTTAACATATCCCATGCTTGCTTGACTGGGGTTCGTGTTGGAATTTAGTTTAGAAATAAACCGTTTCCATGACTCCCGTTTGCTTGATTTAATAATGCGTCGTTCTTTGGCATGGGCATTAAAGTAATTACTACGATTAACATTGGTTGGGTACTTATTAAAATAAAATTCCTTGATCGCTTTTTCACAATCCGCTTTAAACCACGGCTTGTGTTTACAACGCGGATTTGCAGAGGACTTAGGGATAGTTTTGATTGCAATGTTCACCAAAAGTTGTGTGAAAACAGATATCTGGTCCCTTACACCATCGAAAGCATTCCGGACGATCGTGCTTACGCAGAAATGGCTAAATTCAGGCCAGACAGCTCTTTGAAGTTGTCATCTGGGGACCCTCTCTTCGGGCACTTCTGGGTACACAACGTCAATTAAAAGAGGGTAGTGTTCACTCCCACATTGGTCATCGTGGTCTCTCCACTTAAGGTCCAACAGGGTCTCCGAAGAGCAAATTGAAAGACCACTTGCTGAACGCAATCCAGAGGCCAGGTGAACGTAGGTAAAAGATCCGTCATTCAAAAGAAGTGTCGAAACGGGATGTATTAATTCGCTACCGTCATATTTACCAAAACCAAAACATTCTATGCTGCTGTAAAAGTCACTCTTTTCTAATATCATATTGAAGATGGTCTTCAAATATGTCTTCCCTACCATTGGATATATATATATATATATATATATATATATATATATATATATATATATATATATATATATATATATATATATATATATATATATATATATATATATATACATATATATATTTATCACTTTTTATTTAAACATAAGCGTTCACCGTTTAAGACCAAGGGGATCCACTAGCCTCTCCCACCCCAAACATCAAAAAAAAAAAAAAAGGGGGGGGGGGCGTTCGGAATAATTCCAACGAAGGATATTTCTTTGAAGCAAAATTCGGCCATTTAGAATGTTTTTTAGCCAACCAACGCCCCCAGATTTAGCCTCAATCTATGGCCGCGCTACACTTAGACAGTTTTCTAACAGGTGTACTCCCTAAAAAAAGGGAAGAAAATCCCTGGTTCGGCCGCAGAAACCCCGCTAAAGTCAAATTCTCATCTTCGACAGCGACCTTGGTTAGTACACAAGATAATAGGCTTGATTTTGCCCACAGCAAAGTCGACGTTTTGATTAAAAAACTCTTATTTCATTCTTAAAGCCGGGCCTTTTCAGGTAAAATACAGTAAAATACAAACTTTTGCCAAAAAGCTCCTTTTCAACTCTTACAGTCCGACGTGTATTCAAAAATGATGTACTTCATGTTTGTGTGCTCCCTTAAATAAGTAGATTTAAAATTAGTCTAACAGAGTTAATATAAATATAAAAGAATGAAATTAGTGAACAATCGAACGTCCTATTGGTCACTATTTCCATTCTTTTCAATTTAACCTTCAATATTTTAAATCTTACGATTTAAGAGAATCTGTGTGTGTGCGGGGTGGGGAGGGGCGTTATCAATTTTCGGTGACTCCCTGTGACTGTATGAGCTTCAGGTACTGGTTTCCTCCGTCGGGAAGTATTGACCTTCTGCAAGGCCAGTCGCGTCGCCGTTTTTGTTAAGGTCATTTTTTTGCAGGAAAGGATTTTCTCAAATTCCTACCGTTTAAAGTTTTCACCAACTCTACCCTTACCCTTTTTGTCCTTTTCTATGCCAAAGTCTATTCATTTCATCAGATTAATAATCATGCAGGAAGTCGCAGTTATGACTTACCTTGCTGTTTTTGTTCTCCGATGATTCCTGTTACGTTTACTATCTACTAGGAATATTACTACCTATTCTTAAAGTCATTTTGGGCAATACTACATTTGCTTGTATGATGCCTTGATTTATCACGAAATATCAATAACTTACATCATACAGAAGTAACATATTGGCAAATTCAGCTACAACGTCTTGCCAATATTGCCCATAGCATAGAAGATTCCGAGTGCTTTATATTAAGGGCACGCTTATATTTTGCCTTTCCGTGCTTCAGAATTCACTACTTAGGTGTTAGGATTACGTTATGTTATTAAAATAATCTGTACATTACAAGAAATCCGGGAGCCCGGTAGTGAGACAAAAATGTCCTTTTCCTCACTTACAGTCACGATCACTTGAAGAGCTTAATCGCTTTTCTCTCTCTATTTTGCAAACATGTTCAAACAAGCACCGATAGCTCAGAATTTACTAAAACTTTATTGATAGCGTATTAAAACTGTTAGACTTGTCAAAGGTCAGCTCTATGTACTTATTTGGAACTGCTAAAGCCTTCCCAAATGTTCTATGTTGCTTATTCCCACAAGCTCCCAAACAAAAATTCTTCCCGGCACCTGTAATTAGTCTATAGAATGGACACTCACTTGCGGAAATATCAGGATTCACATTTCATGGAGTGTACTATAACATGATAAGCTACTTGAAACATTGCTAGTTTAATTTAGAAAATAGTGTGGGAGTGTTTTCAATATTTCAAATTTTAGTTCAACTTTAAGACGAACGCATGAATTATGGTAAATTGATGAACGGGACATGCTTCGATGTGGATTCCGTGCACACGTAGTTGACACAGAAATACAAGATGAGAAAACTTCCTTTCCCCTTCAGGTTTATCCATGCTTATTTATTCAATGTATTTTAATGTTGCATATAGCTCGTGCATATCTTCCATTTTTATCTGTTGCAACCAGGTTTCGTGCCTGAATTCACAAATTTCTATTTTTTTTTTTTTTTTATTTTGTGAGATACGCTAAGATTCAAGAGAAAGAACCTTATAGTGAAAGACAAAATATCATTTAACTAAATTATAGGTCAATTAAATTACCTGCAGTTGGTAAAGTGATGTACACCAACTTTACGGTTACATCTAGCCCATTTACTAAGTTATTACATAAGGGTCTAGTTGTAATGTGTTTCCTACTAATGTAATGTACAAAGAATAAACTGAATTTTAATTCTTTTATGAATACAAAACACTTAGTCGTAGCGTCATCTCATAGAGTCACCAGGGTCTCTAGCAGTTCCCTGCTTATTCTCCCTATATATTTAAATGTAACATTTTGCTTGAATTGCGGTGGAATTAGCCGAGAGTCTTCTATCATCATTGTGTTTAAAAGAGACTGCTTAATATCATGGACGATATGACATTCGCAAAGGACCAATTTTTGTACATTGAATTGAAGAAATCTTTATCCTTGAATGGGTAGTGGCTCACAACTTTTCTTCACGTTACTTACGGAACGTACACAGCATAATTTTTATTGGAAGTTGGCTACAAAGAATAACAACAATCCAACAATTTCGTGGGTAAAACGAGATTTTGATAAGGCGAAATTAACATCCCACCTTAAAAAGAGAATAGTTTTCTTTTATTATTAGTTATTATATATTAGATCGCAGTTGTGAATATCTGATAGAAGTTCAGCTTTTCATCCTTTAATATAACGGGCTGTGCCGCATTTTAGAAAAACAAAACAAAAAACAAACAAAAAAAAAAAAACAGACGATTTTATTCGAAAGAAAGTAAAAACAAAAATAAGGAGAGAAATTCACATCGAGAGGCGTTACTACTTCTTAGTTCCATCCACATCAGCTAAAATTTCTCGGTACAGCATTTTTTTCTTAGTAAGTGATGATAGGACCCCAAATTCCCTACCAAAACTTTAAAACAAAAATTATTAAAATACAACTTAATATGCGCATGTTGCTTGCACTGCTCATATAAGTCACCTTAGAAGCAGACCTTCGAGTTAATCAAATAAACGAATTGTTCTACATCTTCATAGTAACGGGTTATTAAGTATCTTTCCGTTAGCCTACTTAACTTCTCAGCAGAAATAGTGAGAGTGAGAGTATTTCATATACCGAACTCTCGAAACGCATAGTGTTGTCAATAAGGATAGTTTCCTACGGTGGAAAATTCCATTAAACAGAATTGCACTCTAGAATTTAAATAATAGTAATCAAGGATTCTTTTTTTTTTTTTTTTTTTTTTTGAATAAGGAAAAAATATTGCAAGAAAACAATATACTATCCACCGTTGCACCCGTCAGATTTTTAAGACGAGGATTCCGCGCCAACCGTAGTTAACAAAGTGCTTTCAGTCATGGAAATGGTAGAAATATGACCACTGGATTTTATGGACGTTTTAAAATACCCGTGGTATTATGGATATGCAATAAGCACTGTGCCGGATCGCGATAAAGGATACCTTTTTCTTAACCCGTATATAGTGTAAGCGTTTTGAAACTCTTGACGTGGCTTCGTCGATGGTTTATCGGTGAATCAATCGAGATTATAAAGGTGAAAGTAATGCAAAATAACGGAACTGAATGAGTTCTATAGGACTCGATTAAGTCACAGTGTTTTGACTTACTTTCACCTTACGATTGCTATCGCGATGTGCAGATTTTCAGTCGAGACTTGAACTCTCGATGCTCAACGATCGACAAGAGCTAGTGTGCTTTAACTAATTTATTGTACCGAAAAGCTTTTCAAAAGTTCGACGTAATGTTACGAGTTCATTAATACAAGTAAAACTCTGTCAAATATGTTTTTAAAGGTAAAATTAACATATCTCGTTTCATTTTGCTAAGTTCCAAATACTTTTTAAAACCTGTCGAGTCCTTCATCAAAAAAGAAGAGAGAGAGAGAGCAAAAAGAAAGAAAAAAAAAAAGAAAAAGATTTTCTTCTTACAAAAGGTTGGAACATTTCCCCATCACCGTTTTAACTCTAAGCACCCTGCTTGTGGGGAGTGTCATTACTTGTCCTTTTTTTTACCTGTACAAATAATGATTGTCTACATTCAAAAAGATGTAATAATACTCAAAGTATTATTGTGTGCTTGTTTTTTCACAGGTTTCTAGAATAAGAACATGCTTGGACCCAATCATGCTTACCATTTCGAAATGCAAACCTGTAAGCTGTCAAATGCCACAAGAGAAGGAACACAAGTTTTGTAGCTATACTTCCTGTAAGCTGATTTGGTTTAACTGTCATTACTGTCGAAACAAGGGACTCAATTAAAATTCTAACTAACGAGACAGTCGTAAACCATGCATGAAAGTCGTAAAATGTTTGCGATTTTCTTAAATCCTCCTGAGTCTCGAAAAAATCTTTGGCAACTTTTACTTGACTTCTTTACAGGGGAGGTCAGGTCATAAACATTTTTATAGTACTCCAATGGAAATGGAATTCCTTCAGTTAAAATGTTTAAAGGAATCCGGGGTCTCTACAAGTGAGTTTGCTTTTATTTTAGAGCTTTGTCTTAGGAAAATCACAACGTTAGAAATTTTTCACTAAAAGATAGAATTTTTCAAACGTCTTGGCATCCAACGTTTTCATGTTCTAGAAACCAGGATTGAGTTTAACTTTTAAGCCCCCATCTCCACTACCCAGTACTTACACTGTTACGGTGCCCTCCCTACTTCTACATGATTTTATAATCAGATAAAATCGTAGCCAATCTAAAGTAAACATCACCCTTGGCTATCGTATAAAAATCATTCCTCTCCTATATATATTTTTTTATGTATTGATAGATGTCTACTGCCCTCCATTACTTCTTAAAACCAGAGTTCAGAACAAATTAATTCCCCACACCGAGCTTGTACTGAAATCATACTCAGAAAAAGGAAAGGATTTTTTGTCCGCAACGGTTGCGGAGACTAGGGTCAACAAACTTTTATTGTGCACTTCTGATCCGCATTGAGCGCAGAAGCCCGTTACCATGCTTTTGTAGTCGTTCCCAGTGTACGTGCGTACAATCCGTTCTTGATCCGTTCGAGATAAACCGATTTTATCTTTTCCCGCTTTACTTTGCCCGTCTCAATGAGCAAGTTGAAACACCTGTCTGCATAGTGATAAACACATAGGAGCCTGAACCGATATATTAGATGCGAAGACATAATGGCTTCAGTGTTCAGTCTTGAGTTCACAACTCCAAAAGGCTAAGAAAGCCATCACAGGGTGCCAAATACAAGTTAAAATGAGTTTTTTTTTTTTTTTTTTTGATTGCTATAGGCCCCTTGTTCTCAGCCAGTGGGAGGACGTGGAGGGACTACAAGGACAGGTGGAAATACTTGAGAGACAGATATACTAAAGAAAAACGATCTAACAAGGGTCGTAGTGGAGACCCGGGTGGCAAAACGTTTAAACGGAAGTATTATGGTTTAATGACCTTCCTGTCTGATCATGTGAAACATCGATACTGAAAGCAACACTCCAAGGTGGTTATCAACCAAGTTTAATGTGGGCCTGAAACTCTAGAGAAGGGAACATGAGAAGATCACGTGACCCCCCCCCCCCCCCCGAAAGAAATAAGCCGTACTGATGTTATGGCTCCGAAAAAAGTACAGAGGGACACAGTGGTAGGAAGATCATTAAAATTGGGGTATTGGAAGTTCTTTCCAGACCACCGTCCTGGGGGAAGGGGAAACTGGGAAAGTTTGAATGTTGGAGGGTCCTTAGATGCAATTTTGTGGAATGTTGAGCCAATTTTCCGCAAAGTTACTGCAAATTTTTAACATTTTTTCCTACAAAAGAAACAACTAAGGGGGTTTCGTAAGGAATCTTTGTATTATAACTGACTAGAGGCCTAAAATAAGTACATAGCCACTCCCCCAAGAAAACAACTCTTCTGCGTGGATGCCTCGATACCCGTTCTATTAGTTGCTCCGGGGAAGGGGGATACGTTGGCGATACGCTTTTTGAAAGATCCTATAAGTTCAGTCAGTCAGTGGTCATAGTAACTCAATAAACTGAACTGTCTCACAGTTCTTCACCTTGGCAGTCACCAGCTAGTGACATGTCCGTAGCCAGACAAGGTACAGGAGGGACCCAATCAACGGGCCCACGTGGGGCCCATCATGGGTTATCTGTGGACACCGTGGGGTTTTCATTGACATGGGGTGACCTTGGCACTGTTTGTGGGTGTTTTGTGGGTGTTGTGTGGGCAGATCGTGGGTAAATAACGGGCTAACTTTAATAGGGCCCATGTGCATGCCAAGACGATCACACAGAATCAACGGTCATTGGATTGGCAATGACATGGGTATTTGTGGCAATGAAAGTCAAATGAGAAATTGATACCTTACGGTTGACTGCAACTGAAGACTTTTAACGATCCACTTTTCTATATAAGTTTGCTGTTGTTTTTTTTTAATTTAGTTTTGTAAGAAATGACTTCTCCGGATAATTTACCTACGATTTCATATAATTTTCTGCCACAAAGGTTGAAAAAAATGTTTTAAAACCTTGAAAATTTGTAAGGCCATGGTTCACACATATTTCAGGTGGTTATTCTGTCATTAAAACTTACACCACCTGAGCTTCTACAAAATAACGTAACCTATACCAACTACTATGAAAGCACTGTACTGCCTCGCTTGGATTTAGGATTACGTAACCTGCTCTGGAAATTGATAAGATTCACGAATGAGTGTTTCTGTGCGGGCTAATTCGAACTGGCAATGAGTGTTGTCAAAATGGTAGAGAAATAGATTTACGAATGAGTGATTCTGTGGCTAATTCGCACTGGCAATGAGCGATACCAAAATGGTAAAGAAACAGAATTACGAATGGGTGATTCTGTGGCTTATTCGCACTGGCAATGAGCGTTGTCAAAATGGTAAAGAAATAGAATTACGGATGAGTGATTCTGTGGCTAATTCGCACTGGCAATGAGCGATATCAAAATGGTAAAGAAATAGATTTACGAATGAGTGATTCTGTGGCTAATTTGCACTGGCAATGAGCTATACCAAAATGGTAAAGAAATAGAATTACGAATGAGTGATTCTGTGGCTCAATTCGCACTGGCAATGAGCGTTGTCAAAATGGTAAAGAAATAGAATTACGAATGAGTGATTCTGTGGCTAATTCGAGTTGGCTTTGGAGTGGTAGTGGCTACAGTACAGCACAAAGTAGACAGAAAGGAAGTTTTGTATGAACAGGGGTGAAGCGTTGGATAAAATGTTGCTCAGTAACAACCTTACATTTTGAAAACTACTGAAGGGTACTGTTATTCGTTTGTTTCATTATGAAAATTCTATGTTCATTAGTTTATACTTCATCGGCTAAGATGAAAAAGCACATTAACGTTTCATCAAGTTTTTTGGAACATTATGCGGTTAATGAAACTGTTTCAAAATTGTTGATCACGTTCTTATCTTGCACCTCGTCATCACGATGCATTTCTTTCTGGACCGAGAAATTAGTTCACACCTGGACCGACGAAGTAGTTCTATTTTCAGTGTTGTTGTTTGCGAAAGGATTAAAATGTAGCGAAAAAGACTCTTGACCTGGCATATATCTATGGATTAATGTTTAAGCCAGATTAAATCACGAGAAAGAAACTGGAACTAATTTAGCTGGTTAAGGTTCTCAAACACGGAGACATAGGCTAGTATTTTATTTGGAAGCTAAAATTGAGAAAACGAGTTTATTCCTCTGAACTTTTTGCGGCAAGTTTTTCAAACTCTCTCTGTTAAGTGTTCTGCCACTTCACTGGAAAGAACGGACCTGTAGATCAGTGAATGATCATTACAAAAAAGAAGCAAGGTTAGAGAGGACTTTTTGTGAGGCTTGGTGTCGGATAAAATGGCTACTCATCTTAATTAAAGGAATCTTCATTTAAGCAGATCAAGTAAGTAATTATCATAAAGCTTTCCACATAAATTGGCCAATTGTGTCTCGGCTGAAAATAGTGATGTTGTCCTACACAGTCATTCGAATCGAAGCGGGTTTAAAAGTGCTCGTGATCAGTTTTTCAACAACTTTATGATAATTTCAACTGAATATTATATATGCTTGTCAACCCGATACAAATTCTAAATAAATGTTTGCCACGACCATAAAAGATATTCTACGGCGTGTTCATCATAATCACACTATTTTCTTCGATAAAACTGTAAACTCAGTTCACGATAACATGTGTAGAACCTTTGGTTGAAGGATGGAATTTTTTATTTTGTATTTTCTTGAATAAAAGCAGGCGGAATAGAGGAACTAATAAAAAGGAGTACTTTTTGCCAATAAGTTAAGTTATACCTATAGATTCAAGACGCGGAGGGCAAGTATTCCAAGACTAAGGTTATTATTTTTAACCACGCGCTATTATTAAAAGGCCTACGGTAAAACTATTTTTTAGTTTTGGCGGGATGGGACATTTTCAACAATACGAATTACTTACATATATTTGGATTAGATGGGTGAAGGCATGTATGCGGAGACCATGTTGTTTGGTCACGCCAGTGGCGTAGCTAGGGGAAGGGAGTAGGGGACGGTTGCCTGGATCTGGAAATGAAAATATCGGAAATTTGCTATTTGTGACACCAGTCAACCAACAGTGTGGTTTTCCTGACTCTTTCTTCATGAAATTCCGAATTCTCTCTAGTGAAAGCTCCCTTGGCCTGTCAAAAACCAAAATTCAAAATGCAGTAGTGCTTGCTCATAAATCATCATGTGAGCTGGGTGTAGAGTACACCCATGGTAATCATTCCCGCCTGTCGTAAAAGGCGACCGAAGGAATGGACTTGAACTGTTTTATCTAAATTTGCTTTCAATTCGTAGGCCTGAGATACCTAACTTTTAGTCAAATTTTATTTAAGGAAACCCAGAATGCAAAAATTTCTGCAGTGCAGGCTCCATATTTTTAGCGATCTGTTTAAAAAGCGTGCTGCAACTTGAATCTCATATTTCAGTGGTGATCACACCTTGACCCCCGCCCGCCCTAGAAAATGTTCTTAGGTCACGCCATGACTTCGTTCAATAAGGTATAGAACGTTTCAACTAATTTTTCGTTTTGGAGGGATAGGATAAGGAGTACCGTATGTTTGCAATAATACAACTTGTATCTTTAGATTAGGGGGCCGAAGGCATGTATGCGAAGACCAAGCTATGCTTTATGGTCACGCTATGACTTTGGTCTATAAGACACCTTGTTTAAACTATTTACATTTTATTTGTAGGAATGGGATAAGGAGTATCGCATTTTTGCAATAATACTAACTTCAATAATAACTATCTCCAGATTAGGTGGCCTAACCCTATGACTTCGGTCAATTAGGTATAAAATTTCAACTAATATTTGGTTTTTGCGCTATGTTATAAGGTGTACCGTACTTTGCAATGATAAAATTCAATCTTTAGATTAGGGGGCCGAAGGCATGTATGCGAAGACCAAGCTATGTTCTTTGGTCACGCTATGACTTCGGTCAATTAGGTATAAAACGTTTCAACTAAATTTTTGGTTTCGGCGGGGAGAGATAAGGAGTACCGTATGTTTGCAATAATACAACTTGTATTTTTAGATAAGGGACCGAAGGCATGTATGCCAAGACCAAGCTATGTTCTTTGGTCACGCTATGACTTCGGTCAATTAGGTATAAAACGTTTCAAATAATTTTTTTGGTTTTCGCGGGATAGGATAAGGATAACCGTATATTTGCAATAATACAACTTGTATTTTTAGATTAGGGGGCCGAAGGCATGTATGCGAAGACCAAGCTATGTACTTTGGTCACGCTATGACTTCGGTCAACTAGGTTTGAACTAATATTTGGTTTTTGCGCGATGTTATAAGGTGTGCCGTACTTTGCAATAATACAACTTTATCTTTAGATTATGGGGCTGAAGGCATGTATGCGAAGACCAAGCTATGTTCTTTGGTCAATTAGGTATAAAACGTTTCAACTAATTTTTGGTTTTGGCGGGAAGAGATAAGAAGTACCCTATGTTTGCAATAATACAACTTGTGTTTTTAGATTAGAAGGCCGAAGGCATGTATGCGAAGTCCAAGCTTTGATCTTTGGCCACGCTATGACTTCGGTCAATTGGGGATAAAACGTTTCAACTTATATTTGGTTTTGGCGCGATGTTATAAGGTGTGCCGTACTTTGCAATAATACAACTTTATCTGTAGATTATGGGGCTGAAGGCATGTATGCGAAGACCAAGCTATGTTCTTTGGTCACGCTATGACTTTGGTCAATTAGGTATAAAACGTTTCAACTAATTTTTGGTTTTGGCGGAAAGAGATTAGGAGTACCGTATGTTTGCAATAATACAACTTGTGTTTTTAGATTAGAAGGCCGAAGGCATGTATGCGAAGTCCAAGCTTTGTTTTTTGGCCAGGCTATGACTTCGGTCAATTAGGTACTTTTGATATTTGAGGGATCGGATAAGGTGTACAGTTTTTGGTACAATATGTACATTACCTTATATTTTTATATTACATGACCGAAGGTATGTATGCCAAGACTAAAGGTCCGACCGGGAGCCACGGGGGGGGGGGGGGGCATTTCGGAACAATTCACCCTAAAGAATACCACAATAGATTCAGATGAATTGCATAATAATTAGTACACCAGAACTACGAGCACTTTTAGTCCTCCCCCACCTCAACACTCCACTCTAAAGGTGTTGAGCTGTACGGGCCCAATTCGGTCTGTTAATATAACTGCTGCAATGTGGTTTAGAATACTGTTGCTACATCAATATGGGAAAGTGGTTTATAAAGAGTAAGATAAAGGCCTTATTTTGTTAAAGAATAAAACAAGTTTTGAAAATGGTAACATGTTATTAAGCTTTAATTGATGGAGGCAAGGGCAGTTTATTTAAAAAGGCTTTAGAGTGCATGTGAGATGAAAAATAATATGCCGTTCTTCGTCTGCGCAAATAGTGCTTTATTCAGCAGACTCACAATGTTTTGTAAAAGTGTTTTTGTTCTCCAGAGAGCCAAGAAACGCTGTCAAACCATGGAGGTCTTATTAGTAACACCTTCCTGGTTAAACTGCTGGTTAGCCAATGACTATCGAAAATCGAGTACTTTACACCAGTTTCATCAATTAAATAAGCTTGCAAAACACCACGTGAGACAGTAGGCCTTTGTTACCATACCAACCCAAAATGATAATGAACTGTGAAAGATTCGGTTTAACTTGCACGACGCTTTGTTCAACTGCATTATAGCACATGAAGTAAAGAGAAAATTGTTGGTGAATTGGTGCTGCCAGAGCTATTTCTGGGTGAATATTCTTTTTTTAGGCTGTCTGATTTGCGCGAAGAATTTTAGTTTTTCGGCGGCTTTGCAACTAAGTCGAAAACTTTTGGAATCAAACGAGAGAATGGAAAGTCAAAGTGATTTTAATTTCTCCTTTATATGTCTGTTGGAAGGAGAAAGGATACTTAGATACTTATATCGATCTTCATTCCTAGAGTTACTTAAAATAACGTCCATGCAGCCTACCAAGCTTCTTAATGATGTTTTACTAATATCAAATATTTAAAGACTACCTAAATAATAGACATTACTTAGTTTGACTTACTTCCAGCCTTGCATGATGTTAACTTCAATTTTAAGCTCTTTCCTTCTAAACAATTTTTGTAAATAAAAGACATTTTTATTCATGTGCTGTTTTTTACTAACTGTAAAAAACCCTTTTAATTTCATGGCCGTGTTCAAACAATACTTTTTTTTCTCAGTTGTAACTATACCTTCAACTTTTTCGTGAATGAAATGCTGGAAATATTTTGAGCTAAAATAATAAACCGTTTTTTATGAAATATATGCCGCCTAGTCATGGTGTTTTTTTTAATGAGAATCAAGTTTTGGTAGGTGGTTTCAGCCTCATTCAATCAACAGAGAAAAACAATTAAATGGTGAAGGTTTAGGTGGTTAGGGTCCTGCATTACTGGTAGGTAATCCACTTCTGAAAGTGATAGTCTTCCATATTGAGACCTTAAAGTCTTAAAGCTAAGAGGGAAAAAGTAATTTCCTAGCTGTTCAAATGACCTCAAGAGAAGTTCATCAAACATTATGGTAAAATTCTTATTCGATTTCAAAAGAAATAGACAGATTTCTGGGTCATTCCAATCACATCATACAAATACCCTCTGAGTATTTGCCCTACAGGTAACTCTGAAGGCGTTTTAAGCATAACCATAAAATAAATGAAAAGCGTGGACATATTTCGCATCAACTCAACTTCACAATGCCCAAGTGTACAAAAATATTGTCACATAGGCCACTCACATAGTGACAATTCATACATTGTTTCTGGATGGCGTTCGTATCTTGAAGTAATGATACTCTAGCAACTCCCTAGCCGAAGTGCTTGCAATTTTCATTTAAAGAATGGAAGTTAAATTTTCACAATGCAAATAAATGACCGCTTTTGGTTCAGTGTGTAATTTTTCATACTTTTATTTTTCGACATGTCCTATAATTTGAATTAATGTAAGATTTCCAGCTCAAATAACAGATTGAAAACACAGGAACATACAAAGAAATAAGACACTTAGACCCGTAATAACCAGCTAGTTTTGTGATCAAAATGTGGCATTACAAATGAAAAAAAATGAAATAAAAGGGGTGAATTCCAGAGACATTTCTTCACTCTCATTTCTTTAATGAATTAAACTAAAACTGTATATTTACGCAAGGCAATTTTTTATAAAGGGGGTAGGATTGTATTTGTGACAGAATTAGCCGAAAGGGTCTCCTAATAACCATGTTTGACACTTGTAAATAATACTTGGACTCTTGCTAGCTAGACTCCTTGCTATAATCCTTTCATGAGATTATGGTTATCCCGGATAAAACTTTTCAATAAAGATAAGACATTTAACTCAAAGTTTTAGCGGGTAGTAATTAAGTTACTTTAATACTCAGTGCAAAGAAAGGCAAACCTTCTGCAGGCACAAACCCGTTACTTCTCAGGTTATACTCCCCCCGTGCGGGTACGGGGTTATAGAATATGCCCGCTGCTTTCCCAGCATGTCGTAAGAGGCGACTAACAGGGACGACTTGTTTGCCGTGAGTCGCGACCCGTGTCGGTGGAGGAGAGGGTCCTGGTGGTTGAGTGAAGGCTACAACTGCGGTTTGGTCCTAGCAACACACCACTTTGGCCTCAACTTCACCTAGTCGGGAGGTTGAATAGGCTTGGTTCAACCAATCGGCTGGTGGCGTCGTGCCCTGGGATCTCCACTTTACTGCCTTCCAACCTTTGCCAAATAAATTAAGCACTATATTGTTATGTTTCCGAACCCAAGTGGACTTTGCTTGCGTGTACCAGAAAAGTGGTTTTCTCAGCAGGCGGCTGCTTAATCAGGTCAATCAGGGTTATGATCTTTTTAATGGCCTTGAGTATATCACTGGTGTATCCCTGGCATCAGTTTGTGATGAAATTTTCAACTTACGTTTGATGTCCCCTTGTTGGGCTCCACGGTGGGTGGGGAGCACCGGTGATGAAGTTTTCTATTCTTACTATGGATTCCTCTAATACTCAAAAAATTGATCGAAAACGTTTCAGGAGCGACTCTGGGTCCAGTTCCGAGCCAGAGACCACTCCCAACTGGCCTAGGTTTCTTGTCGTCTCCATTAGCGGGGATGACAAGACCCTTAAAAGTCTGTCTCCCTTTGCTATAGAAAAGGGCATTCAGAGTGTTGTGGGCACCCCAGAATCCATGCAGAGACTCCGGTCTGGGGATCTCCTTGTTGAGGTTAACCGCAAGACCCAAGCAGAAAACTTAATGAAAACGAAGCTGTTTGTGAATGTGCCAGTTTAGGTGACCCCTCACAGGTCACTGAATTCCTCTAAAGGTGTAATTAGATGCCTGGACATCAAGAACACTCATGATGAAGAGATCCTTGATGGCCTGGCATCTCAGCATGTTAGCCACATACATCGCATAACAGTGGTTAGGGAGGGTGTAAGGAAGCCCACCGGCACCTTCATCCTTACCTTCAGCACCCCCAAACCTCCTAAAACACTCAGAATTGCATATTTGCAGGTCAGGGTTGAGTTATACATCCCCAACCCTATACGCTGTTTTAATTGCCAGCGTTATGGCCACTTCAAGACAAATTGCAGTAGACAAGAAACCTGCGAGAAATGTGGCCAGGAGGGACACCTTAGTGACACCTGTGAGGGAGTACCTCATTGCATTAATTGTCAGGGTTGGCATCCTGCTAATGACAAATCATGTCCAAAATGGGTGGAGGAGAAACAGACCCAAAGGATCAAAGTCTCCAACAATGTCACATATAAAGAGGCAAGAAACACCTTCAAGGAGCAGGATTCACAGCTGAAGGGTTACGCCGCAGCTGTGAAAACTGCAAAAGTCTCTATTGCCATCCAAACAGATATCACTTGGCCAAAAGACAGCAGCTTTCCGCAACCCATCACCACCTTCCCAAAACCCGCAACAGGCACGTTTCTCAAACCTTCAAAGCAGCCTACAACCAAGACAATACAGACAATGACAACACAGACCAACAAAACACAAAGATCTAATCACCCACAACAGAAACCGAAAGTACTACCAAAACCCGCAACAATGAAACAGCAGAAACAACCAGATTCTTTAAATTGTACAACAAGTTTGGAGTGTTGGAGAAGAGAGGAGATGGAGAGGAGCCGACGGAGCTCAATGGCAAGACCCTTCGGGATAAGCCAGGGGGCTCCACCGGCTCAGTCAACAAGCCGCAGGTTTCCAAAGGATAACCTCTGGGAAAGCTGCGGCTATAATACAGTGGAATTGCAGAGGACTTAGACCGAATTACGAGGAGATCAAATGCTTTATAGCAGATTGGTCTCCCGTGGTGATGTGTCTGCAGGAGACCTTTCTTCGGGACACAGACTGCCTCTCATTTTAAGGGTATGACATGTATAAAAAAACAGTTGTATCCCAAGTTGATAATAGGGCAATTGGAGGATCATCCATATTGGTTAAAAAGACTGTCCCACATGCCACTTTCCATCTGAACACTATCATCAGTGAATCAGTGATTGCTGCCTCGGATCTGTGCCTTCTGAATGATGGGTCTTGCACCTACATTCATCCAGCCTCTGGATTGCGTTCAGCAATTGATCTCTCAATCTGCTCTCCTGCAATTCTGATGGATTTTCAGTGGAGAGTCAATGATGACCAGTGTGGAAGTGACCATTTCCCCCTTTTTATAGATACCGTCTACCCAATGCCCGAAGAGAGAGTCCCCAGGTGGCAACTCCAAAAAGCCGACTGGCCTGAATTTAGCTATCTCTGTCAAAAAGAGATCGTCAGGGAAGCCTTTTATGATGTAGAAGACCAGGTCTACCATTTCACACAACTTTTGCTGAACATTGCCACCAAAACTATTCCTAAGTCCTCTGCGAATCCACACAGTAAACACAAACCGTGGTTCACCACGGATTGTGAAGAAGCGATCAAAGATCGCAAAAAGGCCCTTAATTTTTTTAACAAGTACCCAACCAATGTTAATCGTATCAATTATCTTAATGCCCGTGCCAAAGCACGACGCATCATTAAAGCAAGCAAGCGAGAGTCGTGGAAACAGTACATATCTAAACTAAACTCAAATACTCCTGTCAAAAAAGCATGGGATATGGTTAGAAAAATCAGTGGGAAGCAGATCAGTTCCTCCGTGTCACACATGACCAAACCAGACCGTAGTAGGTGGACAGAAATGGTGGATATTGCCAATCTACTTGCTGATGAGTTCGAATTTAATTCTTCAAGTAAGCAATACTCCCAGACCTTCCAAACATTCCAAAATGTCGTTGAAAAGCAGAGAGTGGACTTCACCTCGGACAGTACTGAGGATTATAACAGCCTCTTTAGTATCTCGGAACTTCGCGTTGCTCTCGAAAGAAGCAATGACACCGCCACTGGTCCAGATGAAGTCCACTATCAATTCCTCAAACACCTTCCAGATAACTCCTTACTGGTATTGTTAGATATTTTCAACGGTATTTGGGTGAATGGTAATTTTCCACCTGCTTGGCGCGAAGCTACGATCATTCCAATTGCCAAACCGGGTAAGGACTCGACAAATGCTTCAAACTACCGCCCTATTTCCCTCACAAGTTGCCTTTGTAAGACGTTTGAACGAATGATTAATGCCCGTCTGGTTTGGTTCCTTGAAACCAACAACCTAATCACTAGTTCCCAAAGTGGATTTCGGCGTGGCCACAGCACCATTGACCAGCTCGTGCGTTTAGAATCATCTGTTCGTGATGGAAGTATGGCATCCTGAAGGACTTACACAGTGCGGGCCTGAGAGGAAGAATGCCGCTGTTCATTGAAAACTTCCTCAAAGATCGCGTGTTTCGAGTCCGTGTGGGTAGCGTGTTGTCAGAGCTCCATAACCAGGAGATGGGTGTCCCTCAAGGCAGCATACTGTCAGTTACTCTTTTCATCATGAAAATCAACAGCATCGCCGATGAGGTAAACACTGGGATTGGCAAGTCTTTGTTCGTTGATAACTTCCCTATTACCTGTTCCTCAAGGAACATGAGGTCCATAGAGAGGCAAATGCAAAACTGCCTCAATAAGATCCAGCATTGGGCTGACAAAAACGGATTCCGTTTTTCACAAACAAAGACTGTTTGCATGCACTTTTGCAACAATAGAGGGGCACATTGCGACCCCGACTTGTACTTAAACGGTGTTCACATACCAGTTGTTCCCCAGACCAAATTCCTTGGCCTTGTTTTAGACAGTAAGCTCAACTTCAAAGCCCACATCGACCATCTCAGGCGAAAATGCCAGGGCGCACTCAACCTGTTGAAGGTTGTCTCGAAGATGGACTGGGGAGCTGATCGTCCCGTTTTACTTCGACTTTACAGATCATTGGTGAGGTCCAAACTGGATTACGGTTGTGTTGTTTACAGCTCTGCACGTGAGTCGTACCTCAAGAAACTCCTCCCCATTCACAACCAAGGTCTTAGGATCTGCCTGGGAGCTTTTCGTACCTCCCCAATGCAGAGTCTCTACATCGAAGCGAATGAACCACCCCTCCATTAAAGATGGAAGAAGTTGTCACTCCAGTTTGCCGTCAAACTGATGAGTGATATCCACAACCCGACCTTTGAGACAACATTCAACCATAAGTTTAGTGACATGTTTGCGAGGAAACCATCAGCTATCCCCCATTCGCTATTCGCGTTGGGGAAGCGCTGTCGCGGGTGTGTAGTAGCCCCGAATTTGTGACACCGTTTTCGTTTCCCACAGTACCGCCTTGGAAGCTATATGAACCAGTTGTAGACCTTAGTCTGAGAAAGTATACAAAGAACACGACAAATGAATTTGTGTTCCGAAACAGCTTTAATGAGCTGAGGCATAAATATCATCAGTATCATGAAATCTATACTGACGGCTCCAAAACCACAAACCGGGTCGCGGCTGCCGCCCTAGGCCGTGACGCATCCTTGCAGATCAGATTGCCAGATGATGCATCAATATTTACTGCCGAACTTCAGGCACTCAAAATGGCATTCGATCTGATTGAAGCCTCAGACAGTAACCGGTTCATTGTTTTCTCGGACTCATTATCCAGCCTTTTAGCACTTACAGGCAATGAGGTTAAACACCCTTCAGTAACAGCTCTCCGTGAAGCTTACTCCAGTTCGGTGCAACTGCGAAAATTAGTTGTGTTTGCGTGGGTCCCTAGCCACGTTGGAATACGAGGAAATGAAAAGGTTGACACACTAGCCAGAGAAGCCCTACAGATGGGTATTACAAACATCAACTTACCCTGCAGCGATTACCGTCCTAAGATCAATGGTTATATAAAATCAAAATGGCAGCAACTGTGGGATTCCCTTCCAGAAAATAAACTGTTCCAAGTAAAACCTACGGTAGGAACTGGGGGAAGTGGAGTCCCAAGCAAACGGAGGGATGATTTGGTTCTGACTAGGGCCCGCATAGGTCACACGAACCTTACACATGCCTATCTAATTCACGGAGATGAAAGGCCATATTGCATACCCTGTGACTGTGCTGTCACCGTCAGTCACATTCTCACTGATTGTTATGAATACTCCCATATTCGCCAGAAATACTACACTGTACCCGACCTAAAAACTTTGTGTGAACAAACCCACTCTTCCCTTATTCTTGGCTTTCTCAAGGAAAGTAAACTCTATAGAAATTTCTGACATGACTCCCGCCTTGCTTTCATTTTAGTTGAAATTGATCCCCTATTTTACCTTTTTACTGCCTTTTTCTCCTTTAGGTTGTTTGTAACTTAGTCTAACATGGTGACACTATATAACACATTCGTGTTGGTGTGTCGTAAAGCCCCATCTAACTAACTAACTAACTCAGGTTATACTCCATTCACCTGACATGTCAAGCGTCGGGCTCACGTTTCACAGTGCACAGACTGATGTCTGTGAACTTCAGAATTGATGATTGCCCCCAATTATATACGCATGATTCACTCAGTTCAAGGTAACTAGATGCTATGAAAGTTGTGATAATAATCCAGTGGGGAGTGGGTATTTAGTTTGGGAGGGCAAGGGTAAGAGCTCATCAACTGGGAACAAGAGATAATGGGATTATCTCAGGTCACTGATCTTTACGCCAAGTGATTCTGTGGAACGACTTGTCATGTGGGTTGGATCTGGATGATGTATTGGCGTGAATGGGAAAATGATGGGCTAATCTTAATGGAGCCCATGTGGGTTTTGCATGGCAGATGTTTGTGGGCGAATGAAGGGTTGACTATAATATGACACATGTCGGTAATATATGGGCTTTGTGTTGACATCTGTTCACGGGCAATGGATTTGGATTTTATATGGGTAGATGTCAACGGGCTAATGATGGGCTTCTGATAAAAGAGCCCATAATCGTTAACTGTGGGTATAGTATGAGCAGATGTTATTGAGATGCCGTATGTAACATCGCCTTTTCGCTTTCCCCTTTCGTTTACGATCAAGCCAATTAAGAGTAGATTACAAGCAGCTCCACTTCATACGATTCCATCTTCCAGAATGCACTAGCCATTGACGCATAAACGTTGTCCGCAACTCAAACGCAGAGTATGAATTGAAACGCGGATTGTACAGGTGCAGAAAATTTACGTTTGAGGTCGGCGATAAGCCACATCAAAACGAGTAGTATGAACGAGTGACAAACTTTGCGCCGACCTCTGTCGCCGAGTGTGCGGCAACCAAGGTCGGTGGAGAAGTATGAACCTAGCTTTCATTCTAACTCTCCGACCGTCTGCCAGTTGACTCGGTCGCATGTCGTTTCTAGGTCATGCGTTTCGGATAGGACTATAGACTTTTTAAAATGCTATTTACCGTATCAAACGACTCCGTCTGGGGCTATTTGTGTGGCTCTTTAGTATGATATAGTAAAATCGAAATTTGAGGTGTAAATGAGAAAAAAAAGTTACGGTACAACTATAAAGTAGATCGGCTGAACAATATTGAACCAAACGTTACCAATACATCCAATTCTCCCCGATTTTATTCAAAGTAAGAAGTAAAAGAAGAAAATGCATGATAAATTAGGTACCCCTCGGAGAATGTGAGTAAATGTTAGGAGCAAAGAATGACGATGGGAAAATATATATTTATAGCCTCTTACTTGAATAATTAGTGTCATATTCCAGTGAAAGTTAAATAGACGTACATCACAGTCAAATCAACTGACCATAGACTGGAATTTACAATTTGAGTTACCACTTTCAAGGGGCAGATAGCTAATTTGTTCTTCTCTCAAAATTTCATGAAAAATGTTTTAAAGTAAGTTACCTATGCAAACAGCGTAATTTTTTCCAAAGATTTTATACAACTTCTGCCGTCTTAAATGACTTGCAACCACGGACTTGTATACATGGACAGAGCATGTAACGTGCACGTCCTATCCGTAGCTGGTCGCCACCGACTGAGACAAAAAAGGCGCACCAAGATGGCCGCCGTGAACCTATGAATCGTCTGATTTGACAACGACTCTGTAGTATTTCAAGCAAAAGTTAAACTTGAATGGGGAAAATGTCATATTCCTGCAATACCTTAAGTGATTTTGACCTAACCTTACCATATTTCAAGAATATTTAAACTTCCTTGCTAAATATGGTGATATACTTGAGCAATTCCAAACTTTCACACAAAAAAATAGCAGACGGTCATCTTGATACGCCTTTTCTCACACGTACGGTAGCGACAATGAACCGTGTAGTATGCTTTGTCCATGTATAGGAAGTCCGTGCTTGCAACGAACTTAAAAGTAAAGAGCAGTCCCCCAAATATATTTTAAAAGAAAAAGCTCGACAATGCAATTTTCCTCTTATTTCTCTTCAAAGTGTCTTTCATTACATTGTATTACTGTACAATCGCATATTCAAGGTAAACTAGGCAGTTATTCCTACTTAATTTTAAATCTGAAGAGAAAAAATGTTGTCACATGACTCCCACCAGCCAATCATGAAACTGGACAGTCTACTACACTTCTTCAATTTGGGATGACTGCTCTTGCCCTTTTAGGTTGAGAAATTTCAGTTTCTCGAAAGGCTGGGTACTCCCTCCCGTAATGGCACATAGGGTGATAAATCTGTTTTTGTAGTCGATTTCTTAAGCCCAATTGAACGACGTTGATAAAGAGACGTAGGCCTATATGGTGCACTCTAAAATCAATAGAGATCGAACTGAGTCACTCTCTTATAGACCGCAAAGTGTTAACTCACTCTATTGAAGTGTTGATCAGTGGCGTAGCTAGGATATTTTCCAGAGGGGGCAAAGGCATGGAATTTCCCCAAAATTTCCCAGGCCAGTGTGCATTCATTTCATATGAAATATACAAATTACAAGTATAACAAAAAATTCATTTATTAATTAATATCATGTCATTATGTAATATTACCTGTATTTTAATCTTAAAGTATAACGTAGAGCAATTGGAAATAACAACTCTTTGGCCATATATTTATTATAAATAACAATATCTGGTTTATATGTATGTATCATCTCAGTGGCGTACACAAGATTTCTCTGGATGAAGGGCATGCAGTTTTTTGAGTGATCGCCAGCCTGGGGAGGGGTCTAAGGGGAGGGGGAACCCCCTCCGGTTTGATTTGTTTTTGTTTTGAGTTTTTAAGGAGCCTATATGCAATATAGGCTCCTTAAGTGCAAGATTTTCGGCTTTGACAGGAACAGTCTTAAAAGTTAAATTGTGGTGGTTCATGAGGATACAACGGGAACTTTTGTGTTTGTGCATGCATTGTTTTGTCATTTACGGTACCTTACGAATTAAAACTTGTCATTAAATTTGCATACTTTTAGGAGTCAAAATAAAAGAGCATCGATCGGTATAGGCGAAGAAGCGAAGAAGAATCTAACGAGTCGTTATCTTCTTTTGTCGTTTTCAATAAAATGCTCACTTCAAAATATGTTCGCAAACTACAAAGTGATCAGAGAGTTTAGAGCTTTTTTGACCCCTAAAATGTTATTTTGAATAAGAGACTGATCGAAGCGCCACGTTTGGTTGCGGCGGAGCGCAGAGAAAATTTCGAAAAATTAGACCCATAAGATTGCCAAAAATTGAAATATTGAAATATCCGTGCTTGTTCAGAGAAATTAAACATACAGTCTTTATCTTAACCTTTTGTTTGCATTATTAAAAAAAAAATCAGGAATATGCCAAGTGATCAGAAAATTACCACAAAAATGAACTATCACTATTAGGTCTATACGCAATGGTCCTGATTCTTTCGGGGAAACTATACAACGAATTGAAAATATGCTAAATGCCTCTTTATTGTTACTCTTGGCTAAATTGGAAACTGGAAAAAGGATCGTGGTCGGCTCGACTTAAACTAATACGTTGAAAACTGGGCCATAAAACTCTATCTAACGAGCTAACTAACTTGGTTACATTAAAGAACCGTTGAATTGATAAAATTGTCTGTGACTGATCGTGTCTCCCTCTGTTTATGATTTTACCCTTAACATCTCTTGCGTAATACATGGTAATCTACTTCTCACAGCACTTGAACACCCTCCGCTCCCCTGTCTCCGTCGTGTATGTCGAAGTCTCTGTCAGCCAAGTAAGGAGTTTATGGGGTGGGCCCTCCCTCTTAAAAATTCTTAAAAAGGTAGGACATCTTATGCAGTCGGTGCCACCAGTGGGATACAGAGGCTACCTTTTGAAGGAAAAATTTGTATTTGACCGACTTGGCCTATTTGTAGGACTTTAAAAAGTTTGCATCGCTGAGGGGCCTTGCAGAGACAATCCTTCCCCTTTGAAAAAAAATTTTTATGTTATCTTTTGAAGTAAAATCTGGGTTACGAAAGTACGGCTAAAGAACAAAAAATGGCATCCGTGAGAGGGCCATGGCCCAAAACTCCCCCCCCCCCCTTCGGACGCCACAGATCACTGAGTAAGTTCTAGCCTAGGACAAGGTATTCATAGACCCGTTTATTGGTATACCCCAAGTGAGCAGAATGTTATTTTCCCGAACTAGTCTGTAAGAATCCAAGGATTGAGTTAAGTAACAAAATCTAAGTGTGCACATGGATCCCGTCCATTCTTATTTCAAGACTAACGTTACGTTCACGATATGTTAATCGTCAGCCATGGATTGTTTCAGCCCCATCCATCGTTCATGTACACAGGGTAAATCGGTATACTTTACCCCCCCCCCCCCGCTACTAGCTTGTAGGACAATATAACCCCTGGGGCCTACGTTAGTGACTTGTCAGTTTTCACATTGTTACAGAATTCTTAAAGTGTACTAGGAGAGGTTGTGTTTGGGTTTACAATCTTTCACTGTAGTGATGATTAGCTGTGTTTAAGTTCCTGAATAAAGGCTTCTATGCACTGGAATGCACTGATAAGTACCGCGTGTATACAAGTTAGAAAACATTCAATCTGCTGCCCGGGGAGAACATTTCTGTACAACGCGAGTTGGGCCGGTTCATGCGACACTGACGAACGAAATCTGGGTTAATTTTGTGCATGAAAATACGAGTTATGTATGAGAAATGTCTCACAATTTCTAATTTTAACAAAAATTTTGAGAAATGGGAAAAGGACATATCATTTCATCAAATTTCCCCAATTTCATCAAATTTCCACAACTTTTATTGGGGGGGGGGGGCAACTTGCCCCTGCAACCCCACCCAGTAGCTACGCCACTGGTGTCACTTCACTTCAAGAAGAGTTAACGTCACCATAGAAAGTGCGAAATTCGCTCCTTTGGAGTTGTGACTTTCAGTATCCTTTGAGTGAATCAACGTTCTATAAAAGAGTGAATCAATACTTTTTACTCCGTTAGAGAGTGTTTAAGTTTATTCATTTGATTTTAGAGTATATGTCACACCCAATGCTTCTACAGCATAATCTGTGTTTAACCTGAGTTGACGGAAAATTCATGGTGATAAAACATATAACCTGTTTTTTATCTTATCATTTCTGTTCCATCCTCTTCCGAGGTCTATCTTAGTACATACCGAAGAAATCAAAAGCTATGATCACTACAAAGGTCATTTTTCTCATTCCTGCTACGATTACCGTAGTACAGACCTTTGTACTCCTCATTGACTCCAGATCTCCATACAGGGTCCATAACATAATCGCTGTCCCACTAAGACACCAAATTCTTCCCGATATAGCAGTCTGGGGGTTTTGGCTGATAAGGTGAGGGCTGCAACCCCCCCCCCCCCGTCCCGTTCTCCCGTCCCGTCCCCTTCTTGTCCCATGGTTACTCCCTAACTGCTTACACAGGAGCATCTATTCTAAAGTAACATTGCAAGAAATCATCCGTCACCTCAAACTACAGTTGCAATAAGCTTGTCTAATTTGTAGCCTTTAAATCGAAAACAGCTTCAAAGTATCAACAGCCAAGTAGTGATTTACACGGGTCCTTAAAGGGTCTTCAACTGTTTTCTTTACCTCGTTCGAGATTAATTCTGCCCTTCCATTTGTTCATCTGTTGTCGTGTCTTAACAAAATTGCAAAATAATAATAACACTTTAAAATTACACAGTTTTATATTCTAGATTATGGGCTTGTGTGGCAATGGGGTTATATTAAAGGTCTCAGCCATAGGCAGGGGTCAGGCTTCTAAAAACTTCCTAAGGGCTCAATTTTCGGTGTTCGGCTATGGAAATTCGGGCAACCATTTCTGTCTTGACAAATCTAATGCACCAGCGTTTCAGTTAGCTCAACAGAAAATTCTTTATCGAGTTCAAACTGGTCATAAAAAAAAGAAAAAAAAAAAAGAAAATAAAAAGGCTGAAAACATCATAGCCATGGTAAAATTTCTACAGAGTTCATTTCAGGAGGAATGGTGGTGGTGCTTTTTTTGGTAATTTCGTGATCATTTTGGTGTTTATTTTTTTTGTTTTTGATAAAACTGAACATTTTTTTCGAGCAAAAGTTCTTAACTTTTCGAAATTATCTGATCACTCCGCGCTATATCGCCCCAACGAATAGTGGTGGCGTTCTACGCACTAGACAGTCTTTCGGGCAGCATAAAGCATAGCCTGCTGTTAGCAGGCTATTGTGTTTACGTTTCAACTACTACATTCAAAAATCAAAAATGTTACTTTCGCTACTATAAATAATACCATACGAGTCTTTCAACGGCTTCACTGCTGAGCAATCGACGTTTCCAACTAAGTTACATGGCATACATATGGTATACAATAGCCTGCCAACTTTCTAGCGAATCTCATTTACGACCACCAAATATGACATCACGACAAAAATAAAAATACTTAATTATATTTCGCGTAAAAGGTAATATTTATGCATCGAACTTATGGCCTGGTACATATTTTCCACCTACAAAAGCGAATTAGGTTGTTCGTCGTTCGTTGTATCAGTTGTATGCACCAAAATACACTACTCATACTTGTTTCGTGCACCGTGACCATCTTATGTTTACTAATTCGTCCCTCAAAATGCGGAATGCCTGTAAGTGCAAACTCGACGAAGGTTTGCAGACTCTGTATATTATACTGTTTAGAGAGGTGTATTATGATTTTGAGAGAGCGCCATCTTTTGGCTACTACAGAGTCTGCTCCGCAGGCTGCATGAAGCATTTTCATCTCCAACAAAATGCCCCTTCTCTTTCAAACTGTTCCTGGCCCAGAGGCTGGATGAACTGCTGATCGGATTCCTCTTACTGTCCTAGATACCGGGGAAGTACAGATCTCCCGCAAAATGCTGTTCATCTGACACTTGCTCCCACGTTTTAAGAAATCCCAGTTCCGCCCCTTGACAGCATTGTCAAGTGCCCACAAACTGTATCCGTTGCGTAAGAGGGAAGTGTATGTGTGTGTCCGTGCGTGTGTGCGTGTATGTGTCAAGTGTTGGGTATGAAAGCATCCTCAAAATGGCACTGCATTCATTCAAAAGCCCCTCTCTTATCTGCATCTCATCCAATCCTACCATCGCAATAAAGGTCGGTTCTTCCAGATCAAGTGAGTCTTACTAACACCACGACACCCAGCACTATGCAATATCAGTTCATCCTTTCCCTCACAACACAAATTCAAATACACGAACCTCGTATGATATTAAGCTATCCTATACTTTCCTACCGACTTTCCTTCTCCATAACCTGTGACAGGAAGCTGTACTTCCCTGAAGCCACAACAACAAGATTTGAATAGTGTAAATAGCTGTTGGCCAATAGGCCTATGTCATGAGGTTATGAGTTATGGCATTATGAGAATGACGTTACCGACTGAACTATGTTCACACAGTTGCACGCCAGCCCATGCGTGTATGGCAAGCCAAATGCCCAATAATTCGATAAACTTGGTTTATCGACCGATAAACCAGGTTTATCAGACGAAAAACCAGGTTTATCGACCGATAAACCTGGTTTTTCGACCGATAAGCCAAGTTTTTCGACCGATAAACCAGGTTTTTCGACCGATAAACCTGGTTTATCAGTCGATAAACCTGGTTTATCGTCTGATAAACTCGGTTTATCAACCGATAAACCAAGTTTATCGAATTATTGGGCTTTTAGCGTCGATAAACCTGGTTTATCAAACGATAAGCCAAGTTTTTGGATAAACCGGGTTTATCAATTCGATAAACCAGGTTTATCAATTCGATAAGCCAAGTTTTTCACCAAAGAAGTGATAAACCTGGTTTATCAAATCGAAAAACCAGGTTTATCGGTTGATAAACCGGGTTTATCAGTCGAAAAACCAGGTTTATCGGCCGATAAACCAAGTTTATCGAATTGTTGGACATTTGGCGTCGATAAACCTGGTTTATCGACCGATGAACCAGGTTTATCGATTTTGAAACGAGAGACACAGAAAACTCGGTTTATCGAGCCTAGCTTGAACTCAGTTTAATGCCCTTCAGTTGTGGACAAACGGCTTTGTATACGCGTAAAACATGAATGCCATGTCATACATTTCAGTACGTATGAAAGACTGAGAGACTTATTACTTGAAGAAAGATTCGGATAGGAACCTAAATAACATACAGTAGCCGCCCTCGGCAATTGCGTACTACAGTAGACGTCGACACAGTATGTCAGATAGAGGGCTCGGATGGATCATGGCGGTCAATTTGAGACAAAACTTCAGACCTGTCTTAATTTCATTAATCGGGCTTTTTGTAACGGCTGTAAAGGGCCAAATAGTGACGATCATTCTTCGCTGCCAACTGTTTCATCATTCCTGTAAAGGGTGTCAAATTTACTTCGATCCTTTCAAAGGTGAGTCGAATGCAGATTGGCCTAGCCTCCCAAGACAGTAATATTTACTAATAAGAGTCCTACGGTGGGAATCTGTCGTTGGAGTTTAGACCCTACCTTAGCACTACATTTATATTCTTATTGGCTTTCAATAGGCCACTACGTACAGGACCTGGGCTATGCAAAAAGCATTGGGGAAATGTAACCCCACCTCCCCCCTCCCCCATTCGATCTGGCGTAGGCTATGTAGGCCAGTATCCAGTCAAAAAGCCGCAGTGATATAAAATATATTCATATATATTTAAACTTCTCCGCCTTCTTCCATTGCCATTATGATTCCCGCACGCGGGCGGGACGTCTATCTACAGGATGACAATAAATGTGAAACTGAAATTATTCTCTACAGAAGTACTGACCAAGACCTACGAACGACCGTACGTGCTCTAACGGTGTACATGTACCGGTTTATCTGTGATTAATGCTCTGAGCAACTCCATGAAAACAATATACCGGCGTAGGGATATAAAATCGGTATGAAAAACTTGGCTTATCAGTTGATAAACCAGGTTTTTCGACGCTAAATGCCCAATAGTTCGATAAACCTGGTTAATCGGTCGATAAACTTGGTTTCTCGACCGATAAACCAGGTTTTTCGAATTGATAAACATGGTTTATCGAATTGTTGGACATCTTGCTTTTATAAACCAGGTTTATCAACTGATAAGCCAAGTTTTGATAAACTTGGTTTATCAAATTGATAAACCGGGTTTATCAATTTGATAAACCAGGTTTATCAATTCGATAAACCAAGTTTATCATCAGTAAAGAGATAAACTTGGTTTATCAAATCGAAAAACCAGGTTTATCAGCCGATAAACCTGGTTTATCGACGCCAAATGTTCAATAAATAGAAAAACCGGGTTTATCGAATTGATAAACCAGATTTATCAACTTGATAAACCAAGTTTATCGACCTTTTTTGTGAGAAAATCGATAAACCTGGTTTATCGACCGATAAACCAGGTTTATCGGTTGATAAACCTGGTTTATCGGTCGATAAACCAAGTTTATCGAATTATTGGGCATTTGGCTTGCCATATGCGTGCCATGTACCGTGGTGGCTGTGAACTGTCGGCACGTTAATCTTGTCTCAGTTTCCAACGGTGGTTCACTATGGTACTGTGCAGGGGTGTGCAAACTTTTGGACCAAATCATGTTGCTGTGGTTGTCCCCAGTGGAGCATGTACAGGTTAAATTAGGTGGCTTCTTACCGTCACCCCTTGCCCACATCCTTCCTCCGTTAGAATGACCAATGTTTCAAGACCCACATGTACACCCCATGTATAGAGGGACAGCGATAAAAACAATTATATCGGAGAAGCACAAAACACAAACTTGCAAGTATGTTTTCAGCGTTAATTATAATGCAACACTGAAGAATTGAAGCCTTGGTACAGTTGTTGATGCTGAACACGGAGAACTGGGCAATACGTTGATTTTGATTTCTGTTTCAGCTAATCGGGCTGTTCAAACACATGGGATCCTTGTAAAGTTCGATGAAACTTTTAAAGGCTAGGTAGCCGATATGTGATGTATTGCCATCCTCCCTTGAAGTTCAGAAGGTACTTTTGCAGCTCAATGAAGTTGCTCGAATTTATACTATTCATAATCTTATGTCGCAAGGTAGTCAAATAGTTTGTAGAAGGACCTTATTACCTCATTTTCCGAAAATTATTATTTTTTATTTACATTACAATTTCATCCAATGGTAGTGGTTCATTTTATCTGGTAATTTTCTGACCATTTTATAACTTATGATGTATATAAATAATGATTGCTTAGATTCTAATTACAAGTCGGTGGGACTTGCCATTTGCGGTAGCTGTTCAAAAATTTTTCAAAATTTTCTGTACGTCCCGCTCCAAAAAATGGTGGCGCTCCGCTTGGTCTTTCGGGCAGAATTAGATATTACATAGGCGTAAAAAGGGTGAGGCTGGGGGGGGGGGCGACCGCCCCCAGTAAGATATAAGGAGCGGAAGCATGCTTCCGTCCCCCAATTCCCGGGTCAAGAGACCCCTTTTTCATTTCCTAAATCAAAAAAAAAAAAAAAAAAAAACACATCATCAAGGGACACCGGCAGCTATATTGCAGTCGAATACAGTGCGGTTTTCCCAACTTTTATTTCATAAAATTCCGAATTCTTCCTAATAGAAGCTTCATATTTGTAATTATTGGTTTTAAAAAGCAAATCTTTCCGCGCGCTTCGCGCCCTAACCTGCAACCCTTTTAACAGTAAGTGGTCGCTCATAATGCAGTCAGTGGTAAACCGCTGCAGTGTTGTTTCCCTAAAATTTTCTTCAAGAAAGGCTTTTAATTTTTAAATATTTTGTCTAGAATAGAAAACAAAGTTTCGGGAGCTTTTAAATGTCGCCAAGAAGTCTCATTCCGCACTCCTTAGATAAAATTTTGTAACAACAACGACCATCAGTCGACATGCCATCTCACATATATGCTAACAGGAAACGCAGATTCTCCGATGGTCCCCCGAATATTCAATTATCTTTACAGGAAACCCTGAATCTAAACTAGTTCTTGCAATACAACCTCCATATTTACAAATGTGTAAAAGCACCCAAATTTTCGACGTGCGCAGTACATTAGTGATCAAACTTAAGAAAAAATCAACTTTTTTTCATAATTTTAAAAAATGTTCTTGCTCGAGGAAAAAAGCAAACAATTGAGCATCAAAATATGTACATTTTGTTCAATGGGATAGGGAGGGGTGCATGGTCCAATATAGGCCCCCCCCCCCCGCCTTATATTGCCCCCCCCACTTCTATATTGCTTCCTACGCCACTGAGGTATTCAGACAGAGAATCACCATACGTCCCTATTACCCACTCTCTCTAAGTTTAACCCCCCCCCCTTTTTTTGGAATGTCTGGATCCGCGCCTGATTTCCATCTTATCTTAGTTAAAACTGAGGCCACGAAAACTGATAAAAAAACTTCCATGAATACCACGTACGTTACTAGTATACGAAGTTATCTTTAGTTTAAATATTGATTTCAAACGTTAAACTGTTAGCAACAGTACTTACTTGAAAAAAAGGAAATGGTGTGTATGTATATACGTATATGTTTGCTGTTTTGTCTGTAGCATTCAAAACCGCTGAACGTTTTCAATACGAATCATTGACCTTGTTGTAAGGCTGATAAACATGTAGGCCTCCACTTACACTATTTCAGTTTTGGGATTAGCTATTTCCTTAAAGGCAGGGAAGAACGAATGAGTCATCTTTGTTCTAATAGAATCGCCTTCCCTGCATAGACATATACTCGGAAACTTACTGGTGAGGCATTATCATTTGAATCCACAAGCATACGTCGTGGTGCATTTAAAGATATATTTTTGAGACAAAATTCGTTAACTTCGAAATAAGCAGAAAAATTTTCTCTTTCAAAAGGTGAAAACTGCATCTCAATAGCTCATAGCGTTCAAAAGATACAAATTCCTAAAGGGTTGCAAATGTTTCTTTGGATTGGATGCATCATGGAAAATCTGTGATGTCATCTTGGCATATTAATTTGACATTGCATTCAATTTATTTATAATTATGATGTTGCTGCAGAAAATATTAAGCAATATTGTTGGTTGTACTCTATATATGGTGAAGGGTGGTTCTAGACCTAAAGGGAAATATATTCAAGCATTCCAAAAGGATCAAATTTCAAGGACAAACAGGACATTCAATTATAAAGAAAACAACGGAATCTAAAGCAATGTGTCCTTTTTTGTAACTTTTTGTGGCTTCTTTGAAAAACGGAGATATTTTTAAACAAAAATTACCAAATCCCTAAAGTGGGATGTTTAGAGTTGGGAAAATGGTATTGCGATAGGGTTTGAAGGAAATGGCATGCAATATTTTTGTTTTTCTTTTGAAAGATAGAGGTGAAAAGCCACCAAGACATTCCTTTTTACTTTTTTGGAGAGATGGAGGCAGAAATTGCTCTTCTAAAAATGTTAACCTGTCTGGAAAACTAAATAAGCGGAATCCCAAAATCGTTTGAAAGGGAACGTACAGAAAATTTTGTAAAATAGTCTAAATTAATATTTTCCCGGCAAGGGTTTATTTTAAGTAGTCGTTATTTTAAGCTTTCTCTCCGCAAGGCAATTTGTAAATAAGGAGAACAAAAAGAAATGATAAAGTGGAACATGATCACTGACAGATAAATTTCAGACTATCAAAAAGAGAATAAGGTATCATTATTTGGCAGTTTGATTTATATGAAGTAAGGAATTGAAGACAAAGTGGAGTAATTCATTCTATAATTTGCAGCCATTCTGAGTTAGTGTGTATGAAGAGGGGATATGGATTGTTAAGAAATATTACTCTTCACAAACGGTTCAAATTGATTGTTTTTTTCAGCCAAAAGTTTGGGCACTGAATAAACCCAAACGCCCCCGCAACTTTCCGCCCTGAAAACCGGAATTGTAACTATCCCAACCTTTTGGGACAAACATTTTAAAATTTCTGGTTCAAAGGCATGAGGTGTAGTTGATGATGAAAACCTGCTTTTCCACAAGCTGGTCATATAAATTGCAAACGTTTGTATTTTTGTGAATACCCGATTCCAACGCAAGAATGTGTGAGGACAAAAAAAAAAAAAAAAAAAAAAGACAAAAAAAGGAGAAAAAGACAAAAAAAGGTGAAATTTGACTCACTGGAAGGGTGAAGGTTTTATAAATCACTCCAAAGGAGCGTTATTTTACAATTGATGGAGTGCCCACAGATACCACTCTTAAAAAGTGATCCCCTGGAGGCACTGGTTAAATTGTGAATTTTCACTCTTCTTGGCTTCACTCTCTCTATAGCCTAATCCGATCAGCGCTTGTGTTTAGTGACTGTAGGCAGCCATTAGTGGGGTCCATCAGCCTTAAATCGTCATAACTTGTTGTCTACATGTATTTCAAATCCTCATATTCAGTAAAATTGAAGGAATCAAGATACAAAGTAGGTATTGTACGTCTATCCATGATACAGATAAGCAAGGAAAAATTAAAAGCTGATGGACCCCACTTATGGCCGACTGAAATCAGACCATCTCTTGCTGTCCGGATTTGTCTATAGCCTGTGAATGTCACCATTCGTGAACTGGGTTATTTAACACTCTAATGGAGCAAATTTACTTTTTTCACTGTATTAGGGGGTGGTTAAGCTCCCTCTTTGTTTATTAGAGTGCATGTACATGATAGTTTTGCCCCTTTTTAAAAAAATTACATTATTTTGAATTCTCACGAAAATGTAATCTGAGCATAGTTTTTTTTTTTTTTGATAATTTCTTAATTTTATTCCGCAATGAACAAATTATGCCGTGCTAGATTTTTTTGGTTCCAATGACTTCACATTTTCTTCAGGCAAGTGACCGAATTTTAAAGGTATTTCAAATGCAGGAGGTCCTTCCGTCTCGTGTTTGAATCATGCACATGAATGAGGCAATTCCGTGCTAGAAAAAAACTATACACTCATACATTGCACTCATAACCCTTGTAACGTTTTTCATGTGATATAGTTTTATGCAACCCCTAAAATTTTTAGTGGCAGATTATGCCCCTCCCGTCGGAAACGATTGCAAACATTAATGCTAAGTGTCAAAGGTTAGCACAGTGTTTTAGCGGAAAGTGTACAAGTAACTGTCGTTAGTTAGACGGAGTTTTTAGGCCCAGTTTCCAATCTATTGGTTCAAGTCGAGCATGACACGGCCTTTTATCCGGTTGTGGCTGACTGTCTTGTTTTCCCTACACCATTGCTTATGCGGAGCCTCACGCATATCGGCAGTAGGCTTCATTTTTAGGGTCTTTGGTATGACTCAACCTGCGAATGGAACCCGTGGACGCGGGTCTTCACCACTCACGTCTTCCGCGTGAGTGGTGATTGTTCTCACCGTTAGGCCAAACAAGCGGTACTGTAGCTGTAAACACTCGATCATCAATCACTTGATATGGTGAAAACAAAGTACGCAATCATGGTTACTGCTCTAGGTCACAGACTTCCCGTACACTCTAAAATCAAAAGAGTGAACTTAGTCACTCTTTGATCGAGTGAAAAGTGAGTGAAGTTCCCTCCAAAAAAGAGTAAAGTTCACTCTAAAAAGAGTGAAATTCACTAGAGGAAGAGGGAAAATTCACTCTTCCACGAGTGCCTGCAATGATCGCTCTTTTTTAAAGAGCGATCATCGTGGGCACTCCATCAAGAGTGAAACTTCGCTCGTTTTAAGGGAATTTCACTCTTTTTGGAGTGAAATTCACTCTTTTTGGAGGGAACTTCACTCCTCTTGGAGTGAATTATCACTCTTATGGAGTGAATTTACTTTTTTTACTCGATCAAAGAGTGAATAAGTTCACTCTTTTGATTTTAGAGTGTAAAACTACACCGTCGTTTACAACTGATCAGTCAACACGTGACAGTTGTTACGTGCAAGTGTAAAGTGGAATTTCAAAGACAAGTGAGAAAGAGATGAATTAAATGAAAATTGGGAAATACTTTTAAAAATCACTTTGTTATTTGAGCTTTTTTTTTTTAATAAATAAAGTCATTGTTTCTAGAAGTATTAGTGCGCCGTCGAAACTGGATCACTTGCCTACAGTAACTATGAGAGTGAGTTTCTTCCAAAAGAGTTGGACTTTCCCTTGACGAGTGGAGTTGTCAACTTTATTAAAGATGTGGACATCAGGACTCTGCCCCCCCCCCCCCCTCCCCCACTGAGAGTTTAGTTATGCTGTGTACCAGAGTTGGAAGATGTCCCTGCTGACTTGGAGAGTATCGAGTTGAGAGTGTATCACATGCTCATAGTTTTAAAAACGTTGCATCAAAACAACAAATCTTAAAAGGTGTTGCACATTCGAACACAAAACACTACTTTGATTTTAAGGGCAATAGCATGGCAGCCGACCAAACCTGAAGTAGTGTAGTAGCTATAGACTGTCTTGTTTCATGATTGGTTCTTAAGAGTCTGTGACAAAATTTCTTTTCCTCAAATGCGAAACTTTCTAGGAATACCGCTTTTGGTTCACCGTGGAGGCTATGCAACACTGAAGTCTTTAAATATTATCAAGGATATCTTGGATAGAGGGAGAGAGAGGAATGAGAAATTTGTGAAACTGATTTGGATGTTCCTTAATAGCAAGTTCAGGCTCCGGAGACTGGTCTTGTTCTTTAAAAGCAGGGTTTAAGATCATTGATTTGGTATGTTGGGGAAGTGAGTCTTAGCATTTTGGTTGAATTTGCAATGAAATTCGATGGGTGGTTCTCAAGATAGAGCACGTAAAGTGTTCACATTTTCAACACTAAAAAATGAACTTGACGGAAGCATATATGACATCATATCGACAGAGTCTTTTGATTTTCTTAAAATTTTAGAGTCGATTTCCTTCTCAACAATCCCATATTATTTATATGTGTTTGCATAGGTGTCATGAGAACTTTACAAACCTTGCTTCTCTCACAGAGAGGACCTATTTCTAATACCTAAAAAAAAAAAAACACAAAAGTCTGATAAATCAAAGGGAAACAAAGCATTCCTTGTCAATAAGAGGGAGTGGTATAAACTCCTCCGCCCACAACTTCACGTTCATGCTGTGACGTACCTTCTTGAGAAAGCAGCAAAGACACACCAGTAGATTTAGGGCATTGTGGGGTCCAATACTGGTATCTGAGTTTGCTGCATGATCTGCGCCCTCAGTTGGTCTATTCTTCTATTGTGTTCACCCTATGTGACAGTTGGGAAGCTGACCTCGGGGTCCCCGAAATATATTAAGCTCTGATGACGTCACACAATTTTGAATTTTAGCCGCTTATGGAAATGTACACTTGGAAAAAAGAACGGCTTATTTTTTCTGTTTACATCCAATTAAGATACGAAAAGTATGACACTTACCAGACTAACTTCGCAAGTTATCGTAAAACCAATTTCAAGCCAAATTGTCGGCCGAAAGGCCCAAGTATCATCGGGTGATTTTAGGTCACCCTTCCCGAACGTTCGGCGAAGGGTCACAAATTTGCCCCGAAATCATCATGAAGCTGTCCAACAATTACCGAATACACCCATTAAGACAGGAAATATACTTTCTCACATAGGTCCGTTGTAATTCCGATATTCCTGAATATTGTTAATCCCGTTTTGTTTATGCTACGATTCTGTTTGCAATGCATGTATAGTCAGTGAGCCATCTCAAAACGCAATATGTGATTGTAGTCAGCCGGCGTGGAGGACTGCCATATAAGATCCAACACAATCCCATGCTTTGTGCGCTCACATACGTAAGTAATGCGATAGTATGTACATAAAATGAATAGATGAAGCACCACAAAGACCAGAGTTCTTTATAACATTTTAAGTGAAGATAAAAGGATAACTAGAAAGGTGCCACTTTATTTTGGAAATATTGCATGTTTTTTCTCTTTCAAATGACATTTCAAAACATTCTCACCTTGAAGACGGAAAATGTGCTTACTTCCCAAGTGAGCTCTCACTCCTTCGGTTTTCTCTGAAAGCTTGATGACGAAGAATCTAGCCAACGTTCACTCGATAAAAATCGTTGTCTACTAAAACGAGTTTCTTTTTGTTTATTCAACTTTCTATTTTTCTTCAATAACCAAAAATACGCAATGACTTAACACCATGAAAAAGAATCACTGACATTTTTAACGGGTGTATGTTTTCGTTCTGCGTACGTTCTGCAGTGCGTAAGCTAGCTCGAGTACGGTCTCCCAAAATGCATTTCACCTCGAGTGCTACGCGTGTAAAGATTGCGCAATAACGGTCAAAAAAGTGAAGTCTGCTTCCCAACTGCTGAAAAGCGAGTAAAAGAAGGCTTGAATGGCCTCTCACCTAACCCATTTACATAACTTTTTGTGTTTTCAAAAATCTGTTACGGTCAAGAATGTGAAACCTGAAGATATCAAGTGTGCCTCTAGTGAGCTGCATTTTTTCCCTGAAGTAGTAAGAGGTAATAAGGTAATAACACAGAAGATGATGTAACAAAATTTAAGAAGCCTAGGAAAGTTTCATGCTGGAGCACAAATCTACTGACTTCATTTACTGGTGTCTCGAGCCTGAGAAATGCTGGGAATGTCACCATATTGTGTAGATTTGGTTCCTCTTTCACATATGAAATGTTCATTTTAGGTTACACTTCCCCTTTAAGAAAGTGCTAACAATTGCTGACAGCAATTTCGGTTTAATACTTACAGAAACTAGTAGCACAGCAATAAACATAGCACCCAGCCGACAAAGGATGAAGCAGCACAACAATATAGCTGTTAAAAAATCAACTTAGGTAATGAAAATTGGTCGCTCAGCATTTTTAAGACAATGGAAAAATAATGAAACTAATTGTTGGCCATTGCGGTGATGCCGGAAAAGCCGATTCACCACGGCTACAGCACGGAGCTTTAACTGTAGAACAGACAGATGCCGTATTCAGAAGTGACTGTAGGCAGCCATTTGTGGGGTCCATCAGCCTTAAATCGTCTTTATTTATTGTCTACATAAATTTCAAACTCCCATATGCAGTGTGAAATTGAAAGAACCAAGTAGCATTTTAGTGTACAAACCATCCATGATACAGGTATGGAATAAAATTGAAATATTTAAAGGTAACGGACCCCAGTCATGTCTGACTAAAATCAAACCATCACTTGTCTGTTAGGATTCGTCTTTTCGCTTGATTATATCCTATTGATATATATTTATATTTTACGGAGTTTCTAAAGTGCCAGACTGCATAGTGAAATAATTTGTCTTACTGTTTCGATACAGATATTCTTTCTCATTTGAAGTTACCTTTTTCTGGAGGGGTGGGGTTTGGGCCACAAGTTGCCATTTGTGTCTTTCATATGACCGGGTGAATGTGATTTCCCATCTTCTGGACTTAGGAGAAGGGGAGTTCTATACCCGTTGAGAATGTTGAAAACCTGATGAACCCTAAGTGGCAGTCTGTTGTCTAACATCATTTGGATTTAAGTTGCTGTACTTTTCTTCAGGTGTGGAAGGGTGTGTGTGTGCAGGTGCCAAAAATCTCCAGCAATTGGTGTGGCACGTGGTATGACTAGGATTATTTTACTTACTTCTTAAGAAATATTACGAATGTGTTTCCAGCGTGGTATGTGATCCAAAAGGAGCGACTAACCCATGCTTTCCATATTTGATTTCGGTCTACAAATAACCATGACTTTACCTTACCGTGCATTACTTCATGGCCCTATTAAAGTCAAGATATTACTGTAAGGTACACATGGCTCCACGACCAACTCTCGTTACGGTGGCTGTGTCATTGCCTTTTCTCATGTGAAACGAATGTATACTCGTCGATGGGTTGCTCTATACCCTGTCCAAATAGAATTATCGAAAGCATTGGGGCAAATTACATACAAAATGTCAATTGTCACTATTAATGAGGCTTTTTGCGCGGGTGGTCATTTTGATATGATGTCATTCATTCAAATCTGGTCACGGCGTGTAAAAAGCGTGTGTCGATCTAAGGGCAAGTTAGGACAATTAGTTTGAACAATATTTTGGAAGTTTTTCACTCGCTTCTTTCGTGCAACCCTCCCATCATGAGACATTTTGATGAGTTATTCACACACCTTTTAAAATGTACTCATGACAGAGGTCAGTCCCCTACACCGGACCATCGAATTGGAGAGAGAGAGAGAGGGGGGGGGGGCATATAAGCAGTACGGTGGTTTCAACGTTCTGGAGGAGGTGTAACCAGTAGGTGAAATTTTACTCGTTTGAAGGGTGAAGGCTATAAAAGTCATCTTAACAGAACAGAAAATCGCTCCAAGTCTGAGTGAAATTTATTCCAAAAGGGCACTGTTGATTGATTGGCGAAGTTTCTCTCCTGATGGAGTGCCCACAAGGACCACTCATAGAAAAATAGTAAACCCTGGAACACTCTTCTAGATGTGAGTTTCACTATTAGAGTGAATTCACACTTTTCACTCTACTAGAGTTTAAACCTTTTCATTTGATTTTGCGTGCCCACTAGCCAGGAGCTTGTCAAAGGATAGACCAAGATATGAAAGCAAGACTGGGAAGGCGGGTGCAGCTAACTCGGGTACGGTGACGTTTGTGGGACCCGTGAGAAAATGTTCAACCTTCCAATCGTTGTACAGTTCCTTGTAAAAGATATACCCAATCTGTTTTGGCTGAAAATTTAAAGTAACAATAATAAAACTTTAAAGTAACAATAATAAAACATATGAAAGAAAACTTGACACACAAAAAAAAAATCGAAATAAAAGAAACATAAAGCAATTAGAAAAACAAGCAATCAGACGGACAAATGAATCAAAAAAAAAAAAAAAAAAAAAAAAAAAATCCAATAATCGATTAGGTACCTTTCTTCCAAGACGTCAAATTATATAACGCCATGTGTTTTTATCTCAAATAGCAATTTGCAGTTGCCCTACTGCAAAATGCACACAACACTGCAGTGCCTCAAATTAAAGATCAGTAGCAGCTGCGATGTCGTCGTTTTAGTACTAGTGCTGGAAGGGGGTAAGAACTGCAATCGTTGCTGGCATGACCTTACGACTTGGGATGTTGTTTGTCCCGGGTCAAGATGTCACAGTCAACCCTCGGTGTGCTCTCTAGAATATGTGTATCACATCGGTTGCGATTGGAATGCTATAAGGATAATAATGGAAACTTCAACTATCCCCTATCAGTAGCACACTGCGATTATCTGAGGAATTCTTTTACACCGGGAATCCCCTATTTAGAAACACGTACGTAAGGCTAGAAAGAACTCACGGGAAGTTGGTCGAAATCTGTTTGGTAACTCAAAAACAGGGTAAAATACGTGTCGTGTACAAAGAAGACACCAGTGAAACTTCTCATTTTCCATCACAAGACTCACGGCTTCTGCAATGTAAGTTAACTCCGTTCCCCTTTCTTTCATAAAACATTTCACAGCCATTTTGCTTTCCCTAAAGGCAAGTACATATTCTGCACCGGTGTCTGACAACACGTTCCCCTTTCTTTCATAAACCATTTTACAGCCATGTTGCTTTCCCTAGAGGCAAGTACATATTCTGCACAGGTGTTTAACAACAACAGCGTCGGTTTTGTTGTCACCCATTTTCAATTACAGCTTAAATTTATTCCCAGGAATGTCTACATTTTCATTGAAAGAGGAATTCCACAGAACCAAAAGATCACGGTTTTTATGTTCAGTGGGCTGTGCAAACTGACGTTTATGAACTAGCTAGCCGTATTGGATTTAATATAGTTTGCAAATGCAATTGTACATTGACTGAATCCGTATAAACGGTTCCCTTTTAAAGAACATACTCATAGGCTTAGCTGTTGGTTCGATTTGATTTGCTCTCAGTGCAGATAATTCTGTTGTGTACAATCTTAAGGTGAAGCTCGTAAGTAACACTAACAGAGTATTTCGTTGGCATTGTTCTGTTCATTAGGGTAACCTTCTAGTCTTCCTTCGGCTTTAATCGAGCCACGCCGACATTATTTACAATTGTGGGTCACTCTATGTTGTTTTGGAATGACTGTAAGTAAAGCCGATTGGTTATATTCAATGTTCTACGAAAAGGAACGTTTGGTGTTTGTGTTCTTCCATGACCAAAGGCGTCATACGTAAGAGCAAGCAGCCTTTATTTTACAACCTTATTAACAAAGGCATTAACCTAGTTGGGTAGCTTCCTACCACTAGAAACAGGGATTTTTACACTTCCTGTCACCCCCTGCCCAGGGTTAAATTCCATTTGAAACCATTCGCGAATGGTCTGAATGGTTCCGAATGGTATTTTTCACACTGTATTTTTGGACAGTTCTGAATGGTCCTGAATGGTCCCTAATGGTTCCATTTGCGAATGGTCTGCGAATGGTCTGGTGCGCAAATGGTTTTTAACTGGTCCCAAATGGTGTTGAATGGTACCGTTTGCAAATGGTCTTCAAATGGTCTGGCATGCAAATGGTTTTTGAATGTAATGACTTGAACCATTCACAAATGGTTTGTGAATGGTTCATCATGTTTTGCATCTCAACAGTTTCAAATAATTTAAACAGGAAACCACCCACAAATGGTCTGCAATGGTTTCTATGTGCAAGTTTGAGATGGAAAATACTGTACAGTAGTTGCTGTAAAACCAAAATTAATTAAAACAATGTAAGAATTTAAATATAGTAGCAACAGAGTGTACAATTATTATCCCCTGATGGCATTCTGTTAAGCTTACAGAACAGTAATAATGGATTGCACATCATGCAGAGCTGGCAACCCAGTTGAAGAATATTACATGTAATGGGTGAGATCTGATACTTACAAGGTAAATGAAGAACAACATAAATAGTCCATATGAGTACAACTTCACTCAAATTCAAAAGTCAATTGATACTTGGCAAGTTTGTTACAAACTTAAACGCATGTAAAAACAGTTTATGGTGTCCAAAATCATGTAATACGCACTCATATGCAAACACAATATAGACAAAAAATATAGCTCGTTGTAATTCAAATGTAGGGTACACTTTTCAATAAACTGAAGGAATGAAAAAAATCACACTGGAGGGTTTCTTTCCAAGGAAGAAAAAGTAGAAAAATTATCGACCAGAATGTTTTGTCCATAGTAAAAAAAAAAAAAAACTTCTGAGACTTTCAAATTAAAATCAAAGTTCGGTCAAAATATTAAAATGGTCCACCAAGTAATTTATACTGTAACTTTAAGCACCAGTTATTTCACATTTGCAGTTAAAATAGTAGGGATTTTCATGGTAAAATGCATTTCATGAAAAATCATAGAGTAGGCTTCAGTCTTCTCACATTTCCCAAATAAAACAAACTTTGGTAACTGTTTGGTCCATGAAAAACTATCCTCATGGTTATCCAAGTTAAAAAAGTAAGATGTTTTAACACAATCGAATGCCTTTAGAGGTTGCACACAGGGCACATGAAAGGTCCACGTAGGGGAAAATTTATTTTGTTTCCAAATCCAATGGCTGTATTCTTCGTCCGATCCTCCCATTTATTCCACACCAAGGATTCAACACTTCTTAATTATATCATCCTGACAGTTTAAACAATACCGTTCAATTTATCAGATTACAATAAATGAGGCACAAAAACTAGGACACCAGCATTTCCTTTGTAAATTGGTACTGGTCCGTAGCAATCTGTAGCAAATATCTTTTTGAGTGTTGTGGTCAATTCAAAGATGCCTCTCATAAGTTGTCCTGTAACTGCTTTACAGTATCTACTTCAACACTTTTCTGTAGTTCTCCAACCTCAGGACTCAATCTCACTCCACAGCAAGAACATCAAAAGGTACAGTAGCCTGCATGTCATGGATATGTTATAATTCAACAATCAGGACTGCTCATATTATGTGATAACGAAAACAGGCTTTGTAGTTTCAAACAAGAAAATCGCTATTCAAAAGGAAGCAGGCCATAAAAGGTTACCAGTACATTGGTGTCACAGTTCAATAGCAGGAAAACTTGTTCAGTCAATGGCTCCATGTATGCAGTACAATTTCCTCACTCACTAAAATGATTATGCTTGACTCTGCTACATGGTACACAGCAGTCCAGACATCAATGAAAAGTATTTAAGACACTGAAAAATAACTCCATCAGCTGTGCAGGACAAGCAGGAGACAGTTTCACTAGGATGTCATTCTGTTTGGGAAATGAAAAATAAAATTTTTAAAGTATATAAAAAGTTGTACAACAAAATTGGTTTTAATGGGTAAAATGTTCTTGATAAAAGAAAACTTAAGCTTTTAAGGTCAAGAATAGCCCCCCCCCCACCCCAATTTTTTTAAAAGCAACAGCGAAGCATCACAATTTTGTTCTTATCTTCAAAGTATCTTTCATCATATTTTTAGACTTCAATATTGCATATTCTGGGTAAACCAAGCAGTAAATTTCATATCTGAAGAGAAGCAATGTTGTCACATAACTCTAAACAGCCAATCATGAAACAAGACAGTCTACTACATGACTTCAAGTTGGGGTGACTGCTTTTGTTTTTTTAAAGACGGTGTCTCTGTTTGTTTGGGACTGTGGTATAGGCCTAGGCCTGCAGTCAAATTTTGCTGGAGGCCATATATGGAGACTTAGTTGAATTAAAAAACTAATTATTTATCATACGCACACAAATAAATATAGGCCTAGGCCTGCAACAAATTGTGTACCTGTTTATTATTTAGGCCCGATGCTACAGAAGTTTACTTACAGATAAAGATGGAAACATGCAAAAAGCAATTCCTTTTCCATCCTGTTATTTTTGAGTCAGCACCCAAAAGGAAAGAGACAGTCTTCATAACCAACCCCCCCCCCCCCAAAAAAAAAGAAAAGAAAAAAACATTTTACTCCAACTTTAAATTTTACCATGATCTGGGGTCAACTATTTTGAGTATGACTAGGCTGAGGCCAGTAATAGGCCTATGACTTTTCAAAACCCTAAATTTGGTTAATGAACTTAGATCCAATAAAATGAGGCTTGGTTGTCTTTGTAGAGGGTTTTGCGTGTATTATTAACATATAATATGTCCATCCCTCTTCTCCTTGTAGGCAATAAAATGCCCCCCACCCAGTAAAACGGTCTGCTTCATAAATTAACGTTAGGTCTTTGTATACTACTAGTACTACAGTACTAAGTGCTACGAATTGTCTTGTGGAACCGCTACTATAAACATTAGGCCTGACTGTTAACACAGCAGCACCCATTAATTGATGCAGCCTTTGGCTCTTAATTTTCACTAACATTTGTTCATTGCTTATTGGTCTCTCTGGTGCAATAGTTTGAAAACATGTTCCTTTACTTACTGTGCTTCAGCATTTCATGAAAGTCCTCTAAGGAAAGGAGTCTTGCCCTTTCACTTCACGTTTCTTGAATTCCCGACACCTGCACACCACTGCATAGCACTCTCTGTAGTGTAAGTACAATAGCTGTTGTAGTAGCTGTGCCCGCGCCTATTTTGTTTCATTGTACTGCCAGTGATATACACATGGGTGTACAGCATCTGTGAGCTTTGTATGGTGCAGTGCTGTATCATGCTTTGTGTGCATGCCAAGCTATTACGTAATAGCTCCATTCGAACAAGCATTGCATTGTGCTTTGATCCTGTTCAGTGTCACGGTTATCATAAGGATGAGCAACTTGAAAGGCAACAAAGATACAGTATGCATCAGCATGATGGGGCAAGGAGGGGGATTGGAATTGTGTATGGAGAAAATGGAGAGAAGAAATGAGTACAATAATTGAGGAGGTTGTGCCTCTGGACTGTAGATGATACCAGGCTGCAAAGCTACAACTACAAAATTTCAAAGTGTTGTTGGGGTATACGAGGATAGCAAGTACGGGCTAAGAAAGTGCCAGAAAGTGGAGTGGGGAAGGGAGTCATGAGGTCTCGGGCGTGGGTCGGGTATTGGAATGGCAAGAAGAATTTCCTGTTCCAGCTGATATCCGTGCTGTGCATTACAGTACCTCTGTGTATCCTTTCCAAGGTGGGGGGGGGGTATACTGTTAGGGAAAACTGAAGCTAAAATTTTCAGGGAAATCCAGGGTGCGGTTGTTGCCTACTCGAGTTGCTATGGACGGCTTTACTGTAACCCCCAATTCATTTGAGCCCCACAAAATTTGATAAGTGTGCCCCGCCCCTCCAAAATTCCTGTAAGTAAAATGTGCTTGGGGAAATGATCAGGGAAATATTCAGGCTGAGAAGAATCTTAACTGGTTTAGGTTAATACAAAGTTTCTTACTTTCCTGTCTACACCTTCAATTGTACCTGTGTACAAATTGTGAGAGATGTATCAAATCCAGTTGGTTATAACTTATTTGTTTCATTGAGCTTTACATATCCTTTGAAATGAATTTGCAACAGGTTGGCTGACACCAACAGACAACTTGACAATTTGCACCATGTACATGCATGTTGAACTGGACATGTTCCATTGATGTAGGCTACATAATATATACCATTCACCGAATGGTTTCCAGTTTGAACCATTTGGAACCATTTGCGAACACCAAAACCATTCGTGAACCATTTGCATTCCAATCAGGTATGCGATCAGAAAACCATTCAGATGTACATTTCCATTCACATACCATTTGAAATCCATTTGAGACCATTCAGGTCCATTCGGGTCCATTCAGAACCATTCGGAACCATTCAACTTTTCCAAATGGTTTCGAATGGAATTTAACCCTGGGTGTGTAAAATTACACTTTTTTGGTGTACTTATACACCATTTTAACACTTACAGGGGAATCAGCAATATGCAAGTCCCGCCTTCCCATCCAGAATTGTTCACAAATTTTACACTTATTGTACACTTGCTATGTATTTCCAGTTACCCTCCAATAAGATGAATGGAGCCAAGGGACAGACAAAAATACACTTATTTTGACCTTTCTGACCCTACTTTTAAACTTCTGTCAAGTTATGAGTGAGTTATTGGTAACAAGCACCAGCAAAGTTTCAGTTGTCAACAGAATAACCTGATAAGGTTATTAAAACTTCATAACATGTCCCAGGGGAACAGTTGCTAAGTAGCAAGCTATATGGCTACCTTCACAGTGTTTAGTTTACTATTAAATACCATGCAAGAGCTTGGAATACAGTAATAACACTAAAACTTCTGCTGGAAAATTGGATACTGTGTTAAGTGACATCAAGTTCATTCAATAATGCATCTTTTGTCAATCTTTTCGATGTCCAGGAATTACTTTTTAATTAGACCTCTGTGTGAGTCAAATTGCTTAATTGATGGGCCGCTATTAGAGTAGACAAACAAACTGTCTACTACCCGACATGAGGGAAACAAGTGTTGTTGGAAGTGTTGGTAAGAGAGTTATGGGAAAGTCCACTGACTGTTGATATAAAAATGCTATTCCAACGGACAGTTTTAAGGGTAAATATGCTCCCTAATGACTCAAATTGTTGGATCATTTTATCAATGTAATGTTTATGAAAGCTAGCTAATTATAATCTTAAAGCATTTTATTGCCACATTTGAAATAATGGAAATTCATAGATCTTCAAAGACGTAGCACCGCTTTACGATGGGGGTGCAGAATGTGATTTCCAGTTAAATACTGCATTTTATATGGGGAGATAGATGACCTGTCGTACATACCGTCTGTTAAAAATCACCAACATCATTTTATTATCATTTAATTAACATAATTAGGCAAATTGAAACCAATGTATAATCTAGAGATTAATTTTCTTTTGTTAAAGTCTTCCTGATGCAGGTGCTGTAGTGACGGGCACAGTACAACTGAGTGGTTTCTTCACAGATAGCTTTTGGGTCACTGAGGCAAGAATGGTATGCCCTGTGCCAATCGAGCCCTTCACAAGGTTTCTTTTCATCCGACATGTATTGAAAAATAGTTTTACTTCAAAATCATATGGTTAGAGTTAGAATTGAAGTAAGGCTAGAGTGTATTGGAGTTTTTGTCCTGTGTTCATAATCTGGTGTCAAAATCACAAAGGTTGGTAAGAAAATGTTATTTTGAAATTAGGGGTGTGGTCCATTTTGATCTATTCCAAGAAGCCGATTGATCCATTGGCATTAATCTTTTATTGCCATCCTACGAAGGAAATATTCGCCTGCCCTCCCCTTTGAATGCCTTTGTGTTTTTGTTGTCAAGTCAAGTCCCTCCCTCAGACTACCCTCTCAACATACATGCGTCAGGTTTACAGTTTTAGGCTTCAGGTAGAAGGCTGAATTGTTAAGCCGGCTACACAGTGCCACAATGACGAAAGACCTACGTCGTACATAATTTTCATAAACTGTATACATTTCTCTGGTAGTTGTGGCGGTACGACCAATTGATCCCTGAGGCTTAAAGGAATATTCCAGAACCAAATTCATTTTTAATGTGTTAAGAAGACCATATTCTAAGCATATGGTGAAATTTTCACACATTTCCCGTATTCGGTTCTTGTGATAAGCAATTTAATATGACAAATTTTCCACGTGGAATGACATTGGTGTTGTCATTGCGTGGCGGTGCTTCTGACGGGACAAGAGGGGAAATCCCCCCCCCCTCCCGATTTTTTCCTTGCCCACCAAGAAAGGTCAGTATGGAGTTAGGTTGCTGAAACCTCAGAGCTTTCAGGGGGGGGGGGAAGCCCTCTAGAATCTCCAGAACAGGCCGGGCACTTTGGGCTTTGTGTCGCGCTTCTCCTGAAGGTTTTTGTCACCCACACTATTCTTTGCCCTTTGTTTGCCCCTCCCTCCCCCCAATTTTGACGTTCTGGCACCGCCACTGCGGTTAGGATTAACAATGTAATAGGATTTACAAGACCGAAGATTCGCCTGACCGAAAATCAAACTTGGGGCTCACGAGTCCGTAAAGAAAATAGGGTCAGGCTTCGAAACCGAAAATGAGAAAACGTTCGTGAGATCGACGTTGAAAACCCTCCGGCTGATGCTTTGCATTCCCAGGCTTGCAGGCCTATTCTCTATTCGACCTCGTGAGCCTTTTCTCATTTTCAGTCATGTTCGTTGTCACGAACCTCATCACTCTTTCGGTTTCGCGAACCCTTTCACATTTTCGGGCCCCAAACTTTTCTTACTTTCGGTCTCGCGGATACGTTCTCATTTAAAGGGCCAATCCTCTCACCCCAAACTACAGTTTCTATAGGAGGATACCAAAATTCTCTATTGGCTCAGCTCTTTGATTGGCAGTTAATTCAAACAATGCAGAGTACCAAAGCTTATATTACACAGCAAGAACTGTACTGAGAGTGTTTCGATTATACACATTTGCTTTTCTATACTCACTCTGAAGCAATGGACTGAGATTGTGCCTGGATGAAGAAGAATTTCAGACAATTGTGGGAGGGGCTTAAGTAAGAAGGTTAGGAGAATTGCTACTGTTTGGGGTGAGAGAATCGGGCCTTTAAATTTTCGGTCTCATGAACCTTCGCTCTCGTGGGATGCCCCCGTTTAAAACGTTGCGTAGAACGAAATTAAAAGGTATCCATTGGCCATCTAAAAGGCTACCACTCATCCCCGACGCAGCTCCGTCATGCCTGCAACCTTAATTTCACCAGCAGTCTTCGGATTTCGCTACTGTCCGCCAATTGCCACTCGCTCAAAAGTAAAAACTGGGGATGGAAGATAGCAATGTTTCCTACAAGCGAGACGGATTCAGCACCATTATGCGCACATTTCTAGTGAAGTTTGCGGATGATGCAAATTGCGCCATATTAGACTACAATGGAATGGGCACAATGAAGGCACAGAGTTTACGTTTTCGACAGGAGTATTCATTCGAATATTATCCCTTACTTTTCATTCTTTCTTGACTAGTAGAATGATTTGTGCTGGATGCCGTCAGCAGACAATTTTTACTGTCATTCCACTTTGCAAAAAGATGGGACGAGATTCCCCGTCGAGGGGCAAAATTTGGACCAAAATGAATTCTTTACTTAGGGCTCATAGGCCTACGTGGTCTCATAAAAAGGCAATAAGAATGTAGGATTTTAAATGCCGTTCCAGCAAAGCCTGGCCTTGAACGTTTTCTATACGCTAATGCTAGGTGTCACATTGTTGATAGTGTATCTAATTGACTTTTGATGGAACATTCTTATCGCCCGACCAATGCATAGTTCGAAACAAGACAGTAAACTTCCCGAATAGTCTGTAAACCCACGTCACCCAAATCGAGTTTAGCCCGATAGCCTTAAATGTAGGTTGGCCTAGACCTAAATTACATGAACAAGAATTGAATTTGAGTTTAAAAAGGGCGTAAGAGGCCTAGTGATTCTCAGTTAGAGGTGCCTTAAAACTTTCATATAAATGATAGTACAATAAAAGCCTGTGAAAGGTGTGTCAGGATGGGACTATAGATTCCCCCCCTCCCGAACACATACACACACACACACACACACACCTTCCTAGGAAAAATGTGATGGTGACTAGTGTATATCCGTCCTCACAAAGGTCTAGTCCTACAATTTCCACGATTCCAAGAGATAGCCTTTTATTGTTTTCTCTGTAAAAACTGTTGAATGTGGCAGTGAAGTTATTTTACTTCAAATGTGAGCAATATCTCACACCAAATCGTATCTCAAAATTATATTCAGTGACGTTACTGGAGGTTCAGGAAGAGCAATGTCTTGCCCTCCGCTTGTCCTCATATGTAATGGAATAGGAGACAAAAAATATTTGGGACAAATAATTTACTTCACAGACATCCCTGGAAAATGAACGTATGAATTTTCATGTAATATTTGCACAAAAAGGTCAATAACAATCATAGCGCAACACAGAAGTTTACTTGTCCGGAATTTCTGGGACCAACCATGTTAATAACTGGAACTTTGACCCCGAACAAGGAATTGCCAGCCTTAGCGGTGACTCGTGTTCCACAGAGTTAGGAGTGACAACTCGCTACATAAAACACTGTTTGACATGGCAGCTCTTAGTCGTGTAGGACTGTACATTCAAAAATCATTCAAAAACTTATGAATACTTGGCTGGAATTTACAAGCTTAAAGAGACTTCGGGAAAAACGTGTCTTGCGATCTGAGAGGCCCATTTAACAATAAAACATTTCTACAGCACACACCGGATGAAAACGTCTAATTAAAAGAATAGCCCAAAGCCAAATTTATCTTTGATATGTTAACGAGGGACATATTCTAAGTATTCTGGTGATTTTTTTTCTTATTTATTTCCTATGTTAGGTTCTCAAGATATTGGCAGTCGGTTGAAAATGGCAAATTTTCAACATAGATTGAACTTGGATCTAGCAGGCGTGATGTCGTAGATTCACATTGTTGGGTCAATGTTTTGTTTTTATTTGCAGTTTTCGATGAATTAATTTATGCAACTAAACTTTAATATGTTGATACCATACGTGCATCCTGAGCAATGGAAAATTAAAACCTTTATATGCCTTAGAGGCAAAACAGCATGTGTTATCATTTCAAGATCAAACAAACAGGATGATGGAAGAATAAAGGAAAACAAAACATTGTCCAAGAATGTGCATCCATGATGTCATGCCTGCTTGCTTCAACTTAGTTCAAGTTCAATTTCTCTGGAAAATGTGCATGCCAACTTCGATTGCTCATATCTCGAGAACAGACCATGGGAAATAAATGCAACTTTCACCAGAATGGTTTGCTTAACATACCAAAAATATATTTGACTCTGGACTATTCTTTTGAGTCTGAAAACATAGACTACAAAAATTAACCATTCCCCCACAGCCCCCTCCTCTTCGGAATTATCAGGGTCTACAAAAATGTACGTTCGACCCCTGCCCCATCCTACATTCGCAAAAAATGTTTGTTCCTACGCTTTTGTAGAATTTCATGTGGGCTATAACGTCAATTAACCTTTAAAAACATTTTCGGTGGTACATATATTTGCTGCCGGGTGAAACTAGAAAAACTTGCATCGTTCTTCCTCCAAACCTTGTAGGCCTATAACTCTTACTGATTCAGTCAAGGAGTAACATTTTGAAGAAAAAACACGAGTATGCACATGCTCCCCCTAACACTTGAATTTTTACCTGTTTTATGTAGCCTGCACTATACCGAATGTACATCAAATAAATGGAATGTCATTATTTTGATTCCGAGGTTATAAGACATTCATTCCGATCCCTGACTCAACCTGTAGGCCTAAAGGTGCAAAGAGTAGTAAAGTTTTGAATGCTATATTCGCTCTTCGATGAACATAAACATTTGTATTCCAGGCAGACTATAATTGTAAATACTCAGGAACTTACTGTACACTGTTGTATCACAATGCTGGCTGCTTATTCTTCGGTCTTTCTTAAAGATTCCAATTTTGTTGGCAGGATTCGTTTTATATCTATAGTCCGCCTTTAGAATGATCCATCCAGTGACAATATTCTAGTGACTCATTTGTTTCCTCTGAACAGGCGGGAAAATCCAATTTTTGGCAGCTCTAGTTGAACCTTAGTAAAGGTAGAAAAGGTGGCACGGGGGCATACACTGGTGAAAAAATGCTCCCATTAGTCAACAACAGGTTAAAGGTGAGGGAAGTGACTTACATTCATAGTTGTCTTTGCAGCATAACTGCATGGGTGTCATAGAATGCATATAACTTGCTGCTATAACAGTAGATAGCTATGGTAACTTTTACCGTGCTATGAGCCGAGGCTAATACAGAGACCGGAGGCAACAGAATCCATTCACACAGAGGCTGCGCTACGGGAAGGGGAGCGAGAGGGGGATCTGCCCTAGCAAAATTTTTCCTTCCCCAACCCGCCATCAAGTTAGATGAATTAGGAGTTAGATTAACCGAAGAAATGAGTAATATACCTCTCCAGAAACGTAATTTTTCATCCAGGGAAATGCTAAATTCGCACTGGCTTCCGGGACTTCGCTTTGGACCCCCATTTGCAGGAGCTGGGGCTAAGGTGGCCTCGGTCTCGCACTGAGCCCGAATATATTTTCCCCCAACATTTGTCTTTGCCCATCAACCCCCCACCCCTCATCATTGTCACTTTCTGGCGCCGCTACTGCTTTTTAAACCATATAAGTTGAGCAGAGTTACCATAATATGAAAGGCACAAGAAAATAATACCTGTATGGACCTAAAATTTCTACTACAGAGTGGGGTTGCATTCACCTAAAATGACAGGAATTCGAAACCGCGGTATTCAAGGGAAGGCCACAATTGGCCCGAAACAAGGATTTGGAGAAGTACGTTCAACATGTCGTGGTTGCACGTACATTCTCGGCGGGGTGGGGTACCACTGCAAAGGCATAACACTAACGGATAAAAAATATAGAAGACTACACATTAAAACCACCACTGCTACTGTATAGCCTTCACTTTGAAGACTAACTCTGTAAAGTTGAAAATATTGCAGCATTATTTTGCAACAAGGCTCTTTGAAAAGAGCAACAAATTTTCAAAGAGGATGGCAGTTTTCCATGCCCTCCCCGACCTACATTGAAAAAAAGAGGAAAAAAGAAACACGCTGGTCAAGCTAGCCACTGGCCTTAATGAGAAGAAAAGACGGTACGAGTTTATTGAAAGCCTTGTGGGCAAATATGTAGTTTCATTTAATTCCTTCATTCTGTAAATGAATAGATTTCTCCCTTACAACAGTCCATTTCTCCGCATTCAGACAATATCTTCCAATCTTCGGGTTTCTTGTTTTCTAGATTTGGGGAATTCGTAGTTTTTTTTTTTTTGTTCACTAGTACATGATTACATCATTAACCGGCCAACACAAATGGGATATGTGAATACAGAAACATTAAAAACATTTGAACGGCCAGCGAATATAACATTATAGTCGTATAAGTAACGGCCACCACAACGCATGCCAAACATGCAAAATTATTTCATGCCATTTACTCCAAGTAACTGGTTTTATTTTCCGGGAACATTTGTATCGCTGGGAGGGGGAAGGAGAGATGTACAGTAGTGTCTGCCCAAAATCCTTCCCTTTGAGAAATTTTTGTTCAGTTTAGGATTCCTAGATGCGAAATGGGACGTGCATTGAGGGAAAACTGTTTTAACTTGAATGACATTTCATGAAGAGATGGGCAGCAAACCATGACGAATTGCATCACATGTGGTTTGAGCCACAACTGGAAAAAGGCCAGGGCCGGCTCGACTTGAACCAATAGGTTGGAAACTGGGCCGTAAAACTCCATCTAACTAACTAACACATGTGGTTTCCTTGACAAAAGTTGCATTATGTACGGATCGGCCCAGAGAAGGAAACCCATTCACCTATGGTGGTGTAACTTTCTCATGGCCAGATGGTGTGGAGTCCTTAGCAACTGGTTAAGGGGGTCAAATAGCATTAAAATTGTTCTAAAACCGCATGCCGTTGAACAACGGTGAATGCGATTGAAACAATCACGGTGCAGGGTTAAGAAATAAAAATATTGAACCAAAGATTACAGGACAAGAACAACTTGTTTGCAATCGAAACAACAGTAAATCTCACTAATTTCTTCCGATTTCTCCAAGTACCTATTTATATATTTCAGGGCTTAAAATGCATGTCCAATGTAAATCTATATGAGCTTCCCATAAATGTTCCACTTCGGTGAGAAAAAACATTGTTACATGATTCTCAAGAGCCACTCACGAAATGGGATTGGCTATACTTTTAAAATCAGAATGATACAGTTGCCAGACAATGACAGGGTCAATGGGGTCGTATTGTGTAGAGTACACTGCTATGGCAATTTCAGGAATAATAGCTGTGAAGAGAGGAGTGCTATATACGGACGGTGAATGCACTCCTTATTTCCAAAATTTTAGTAGTACAAGATGGATATATGAAATGATGAGCACCTACATTGGATCTTTCTTCTCAAATTTATGGAATGCACTAAGGAACTTTTCTATTGCACAAACCCTTCTAGGGGCGAAAAGCTCTGTTTTGCAAACTGCATATATAGTTGCAACCCTGTGTGGGCCTCAAATGGGATTTAATTCTAAGAAATTGTCGACAGATTTAATTCTTCAGTGATGACAGGTTACTTATAAATGCTATGCTCTTTTATTTTGACTTCTAAAAGTTAAGATGGCAAATTTAGAAGGAAAAATGCTACAGAAGGTTAGCGTTCATGACATTAAACTGCATGTATAGACACAAAAAATTCAGTTTCATCCCCATTAACCACCACCATTCGGCATAGTCGTACGGGAGCATTTCACTTTTTTCTATGTTTCAGGATAGGTATATGGTTCTTTATATTGGAGACATCTGGTAGCAAAGACTGACTGGAAAACAATGGCCGAATTTGTCCGCTGCCTCCACTACCCATGATTTAACCAGGTGCATCTCAATCGGTAGGTTGCACAATTCCCAACAAGTGCATTCCCATCTTAAGAGAAGCCGCGATCTAAACTTCTCAGAAGCACTCTTAACAAACCTTTCCCACAAAGATCCATGGAACCTCTAGTACAAACTTTAGCATGAACAAGACGTGTTGCCGCATTGTCCGCTTGTGCTACCGGATATTCCAACTGAGTTACCTGATGTTTTCGATGCGTGCTACTGGATATGTTCACTGAGTCTGGCACATACGCATCTCTCTCTCTCTCGCTCTATACGACTTGGTAGGTAGGTAACGCGTGTTCAAGGAATATGTCGACAAATCAAAGAGTTACCATTTGATTTACAGCTCCCAGGAGGCTGCGAAGACTTTATCGTCGCATTTAGACTTTGTTTTAGATTGATTAATCGAAAGTCAACGACATCAGAGTGTAGTTGTTCAGTTACATTTGAGAATGGTTAACTGCTTGACTTTTACCCGTTTAATCTATTCGTTTCGCTATAAAGAAATGGAAATGTACTTCAATAACAACTCTGTACAATTTGAGCAGTGTGATAGCGAGAAGTCTAGTCATTTTGCTACCGAAACATGATCGCGGTAATTAGAGTAGAAGCCATGACTGGAATACATAATTTTGCTGTCATACAGTGCCGGAATATATGAATACACTTAACAGCAATGAAAGCAGTGGCCTAACTAGACTCTTTCTAGAGAGGGCGGGGGGGGGGGGCAGGGGCACAAAAAGCGCGAGACTCATCGGGTGGGTTCCAGGGGCCAGCTTTAAGGCCCCTGGTGAAGAGGGGGAAAGCCCCGGTGGGGGTCCATGGAGAAACCCCCTGGAAGCTCCTGGTTTTTAAGGGTTTTTTTGAGGTTAAAGTCGTCATTTAGGGTAATTCTATTGACTTAACACTGGTCTAAAATTACCTCCGGGGTGACTTCCAAGTAAGATACTTGGTAAAACTTCCAGTGAAACTACTACTACCAAGAGTGGATCGGGCTAACACTTTGAAAAGGGAGAGATGAACTATAGAGGAGGAACTTGATGGGCAGTTCAATGTGAATGTCCTCGTGGGACTGCAGGGGGCGAAGCCCTGGAAGCTCCCGAGTTTTAAGGTTTTGCGAGGTGTTAACGTCGTATTTAAAGGGTAACATTATTGTCTTTAAACTGGTCTAAAAGTTACTTCCCGCCTAGGGCAACTTCAAGTAAGATTTTGTTGGTAGCAAACCTAGTTAAACATACTCCGAAGAGCGGATCCGGCTGACATTTTGAAGAAGGGGATCTGAACTAGAAAGAGAAAGAGAAAGCAGTTGATGTGCAGTTAAATGTGTGATTTTCTTAAGGAAAGATGTAGGCCTAATCCTGCCTGAATTGCTACCTGAGGTGTACGTCACCTTCAGTTGGTATAGTCGGGTAGTCGGTAGTGTGCGGAAAATTTTGAAAAGAAAGAAAAAAAGCGCTCGGTGGCGATGAGTGGAGTCCAGCAGTACCCCCTACATAATTGTTGTGCCCTCGGTGCCTCCTAGTATGAAAAGCCCGTTGACGCCACTGCCAAATGGAAAACATCTTGTTTCATAAATTCCAACGTTTCTTCACTGAATATAAATTCTCCAATCAGAAAATTCTTGTCAGACAGTGCGTATCGGCCCCAAACGTTTTCTGTCAAATCAGTACAGTTTCGTTGGAGAGCCAGTAGGTGGGCAAAGGGCTCCCCCCCCCCCCCTTTGACTGGTTCGACCTGGAAAATCAGCTCAATCCTTAAGGTTGAAGAAGGGGAAATTTAAGGGAAGAAGAAAGGGAGAAACGGAGAAAAGGGGAAAAGAAGACGAGTGAAAGGGATACAGATCATTTAGCTTCAGACAGGCTTCCACAAATTATTTTTTCATTACTTGTCCATCAGGCCAGCTGTTCTTTTAGTCTGCTTGTCAGCATGCATATCTATTACTCTACTTTTCATATGTCTTTGTGGAGATTTTCCTTCGGCATACTTGCCCGGTGGGCTGTACGACATTGAGCAGTGTACTATTCCGGGTAACTTCTTTCTTGTCCCAGACTGTGGGGCGTGTATATTGACGAAGCCTGATTCAGATAAGAGAGGACTGAAATGATCTGACCCTTTCCTTAAAACCCGTGGAAGTTTGAAGTGAAATTCCGCTTGAATGTACGTCAGATTAAAGCAGAGATAGGTTCTTAACGGTTGTTTTAGCAATTCCTGTTGTTTTTATCTGTAGTTAGTTGGTCGGTCGGTCGGTAGGTCGTTCGGTCAGTTACTTACATAAAATTTACGACCCAGTTTCCAAACAATGAGATCAAGTCGAGCCGACCAGGGCCTTTTGTCCAGTTGTGGCTCACTGGCCTATTTAATTGATCCTATTCCGGTTCAATTTGAACCGGACGTTTTTAGAGTGTAGAGTGCCCCAATGTTTTCAAAAATTTATTTGAACAACGCATTATAGCCAAAGTAAAATTTTCATGAAAAATCAAAACGATTACAAAAGTCGCGATGTTCTGAGATGATTTCAATTGCCAGATTGTACGGGTGGCGGGAGTGGACAGGTGCATACATAAACAAAACATTTGTCCCCCCAAATGTTAGTGGTACATTTAAGGCCTATGTGGTAATTTTCTAATCATTTTGAAGGCTAGTTTGCTCATTTTCAAGTTGCAAGAGTGAGCATGTTATTGCTCAAACAGAAAACTCAAAGTAGCGACTGCTTAAATCTATTCACAAGCCTGGGAATGCCATTGCCGGCCATCTGAGTGGTCGCAATTTTTCAAATTTTTCTGTACGCTCCACGCCAGCTGATGGCGCTCCGAAAGATTTTCGGACAGAATTATAAATTTCGGGCAGAAAAATCTCTATCAAAGTAAAATGCTCCTATACGCCTGTGACCTAGCTTTACGTAGGTTTCTTATAACAATCTTCAATAATCATCAGCCTCTGATGTAATATGTGAAACTTGCGAACGAGGGGATGGGGGAGGAAGGTTTTCACAGGGCAAATATGGTCATTTGTCTCCCCCCACACAAGTAACCCCAGATATGCCACTGGTGAGAGCCTTAGTAGACCTACAATGAAATGCGTAACCCCGAACGAGTTTCAGTCTCCCATATTACTTCTTGATTTTGCTTATAAGAACTGCAGATTCTTCAATAAACACCCCGAGCCTTACAACAAGCCAAATTGCTATCAAAATTCTCAAGTTTCAAAACAAGCTCCGGTTTTTAAATATTTGTGAAAAAGAAGGCAGTCATATCCGGGCACTACGCACGCTTTAAATTCTACCAGTTACGTCCAACCTCGTCTGACTTTCCACCTTTGTCAGGGCTTTGAAATGCTCCCCCCCCCCCTGTCGTGGGGAAAACCCTGGATCGAGCCACCCTGGCTTGTTAGACTCAACAGCAGCCCTGAATATGTAACACAGTCATTAAGCCAGTATACATATACATATGGTATTACTCTTCACACTATTTATATGATAAACTCTTGACGACATATTTTCAAATGATCACTTCTTGCGTTGAAATGTTGAAATTTGTATTGTCAATTGGGTTTGCCCTTCCTTAGCCTCTTCCCTCATTTTTCTTTTGTCTTTCTTCTTACTTTCATTTCCCATCTTTTAACTGACTGTCCACTTTTCACCTCTGCCTCCTGGCGGAAATTATACTTGAGTATGTAGCATACGTGCCTCTTTCAACATGTCTAAGTCGCAGAAGAATTAAACTAATTATAAAACTTTAGTTCCAAAGACCTCGAGACTTGAGTCACCATAAGGAAGCTTGACTATTTCAATTTCGGTGCATATAATGCTGGCCAAATAATTTTGTCAAGCAGGACTATTTGTAATTGACTTCTAGCCTATACCAAACCCCACCGTACCCAGTGGCGTAAGAAGCAATATAAAAAGGGGACGGAAGAATTTGGAATATGAAGTCTTGCTCGAAAGACTATCTTCAGTTGGTGAGGAACGTACAGAAAATTTAAAAAAATGGCAACCCCTCAGACAGCCGAAAATAGCATGTTTCGGACTTGTAAGTAGTAGCTAAGTTTCCCGATTTTTCCTTCAATTGTGAATACCGATGTACCAGGGACGTACTGCGGCCGGCGAAGCTTTTGCCCCTTAAAACAAATATATGTAGATATGGAGCTTTTATTGCAGAAAGCTTTGGATTATGGGTTTCCTGTAACGAAATTTAAAGAGTCGGGGGATTACTGAACTTAAATCTGTCATTCCCTTATATATTGGTGGCAAATCTGAGGATGGTTGCACGACGACTGAATTGTTGTTGATACATAACGTTATCTAAGGCCTATGGCATTTCAAAGGTTTCTCAAACTTTGTTGTCCTTTTTAGACAAAATATTTCAATATCAGGAGCTTTCATTGAAGAAAATCTGGAATTTTAGCTTATGAAAGACAGTTTACAAAATAGCAATAGGCCTATAGCTGCCAGTGTTTCTTGATGATGTGGAATCACATATGGTACATATCCGATTTTGTAATTTTCAGAGCTTGGAAAAGTTTACCAAACTGATTTACGATCGAGAACTATTGCATTCTATATTGCACTTTGTTTTGTCCTTTTTTTGTGATTTGGAAAAAGGAAAAATCGGTTTTCAGACCCGGGAAGTGGGGAAGGAAGCTTGCTTCCGACCCCCTCCTTTTTCACTGGGGGCTGTCACCCCCAGTCCCCCGCTTCCTACGCCTCCTATTGTCACCGTTATGGACTACCACTTTGGGTGCTTAAAATTACTTCGAGTAGTGATTAGAACAAGCCCCCAATTAGTTTCGGTATTCTAGCCAAACACTATTTAATTGAGAACGTTATTTTCGTGAACTTGCAGGATACACGCTGATATGAAAATGTACTGCATGAGCTTCCTTACAGCTGCACTTGCTTTCATGAATACCTTACATTTTTTTTTGACTAGCGATGTGCCAGAAGGTAGCTTCTTTGGTGCCACAAGCATGCGTAGTAGACTACGGAGCTTTTAATATGTCATGTAATTGATCCAATATCTGGATTAATGGCTCTGTCTTTTGAAGTAATATAGGTTTATGGTCCTTTTTAACATTGGCTTCCAGATATGTTAATAGATTAGTTTAGTAGATTAGAATAAGTGTAAGTTAAGTGTCTTTATATTTCAATATTTTTCAAGAAGGATATTGAAATGTTTATATCTAGCATGTTTGATATTTCAGCCAATGTTTCGGTTAGGGAAAAAAATCCAGATTTCCACCGGCAAATACTATATTAATTCGGTGTGTAAATGTTGCCACCCCCACAATGAGCTGAGGGAAGGGAAGCAGTAAATATTTTAAAAGTTGTCTTTTGAGCATCCTTAGATGTCATTTTCTAGACCATAGTGCTTTTATGCATCCCACATCGATTAAAAAAGGTAGGTGGAACTGAACCGAAACCGTTTGTATGTTTAAAAGCGTGGGCAGTTGAAAGATAGTTTTTCACTAATTTGACAGAAGGAGTAAAGACTTTAGTCCACACATTTTTTACCCTTGTAAGGCTCTGCTCTCATCTCCCTATCATATGTTGGCCTAAAACAGAATTCACCAGCTGTAATTATTTTTTTCATGTGTAGGTAGACGCAGAGTAGTTCAAACAATTATTTTCAGACGGACAAATACAGAGAAGTAGTGCTAAAGTCGCTCAAGAATCTCAACAAGGAAAAGAAGAAAACGTTTCAAGTCGTTCTCAAAAGCTAAAAATTTTGAAAGAGCACAAAGCACGTCCTAAAGCATATTCTAGAATGTTCAGTATAGTCTAAGCAAGCTCTTGGATATGAATTATAGTATTCAGTGGTCAACATATATACTTCAGCAAGATAGGTTTCTACTTGCGTTATTAACGCAACCAATAGCCATCGGTACCGTCTGAAAATACATTGGGTGTTTAAGAATATAACTTCGCAACAAGCTTAACTTCTTTAACTACATGCACTCCGAGCAAGAGAGTGGGAGTGACCCAAGTCACTCTCTAATAGAGTAAAAGTGTGAATTCAGTGCATTAGCCTACATTGGCCTAGTTGTAGTTCACTCAACGGATAGTGAAATTTACTCCAAGAAGAGTGAAATTCACTCTTAAAAATAGTGCTAAATTCTTTCACTCTACTTGGCGTGAATTTCTGCTCTTTTGTAGTTAGCTTTTTTACTCACTCTTTTAACGAGTGAAATGTTACTCTTTTTAATTTTATATTTAGAGCAGAGTTTGGGTCAAACTGCTGCGTGAATGCAGACATATAGACTGTTTAGGCCATGGAGGACATACCACCCCATGTTGAGCACTGAGCCCCCCACTGACATGTTAACATCGTTCCAAAAATAAAATTTAATTTCTGTTAACTCTTGCCCTGCATGCAGAGGTTTGACCAAAATTAAGAAGTATCTAAAAAGGCACTCGCTGATGAAAGCAATTGGTTGCACATCTTTCATGGCTTCAGGTTCACTGTAAACACAAATTAGTCAAGTGGTGTCTGGATTGACTAATAACATTAGTCACTAATATTTGAATAATTGGTTAAATATTAGTCAATATTAATGACTAACGTCATTTGTCGATTCAGGCACTGTTAGACATATTTGTGTTTACAGTGACATCATCCCTGCCTAAGCCTAAATGCAGGTTTAAACCATGCATCATCAATAACGCATGCTTGAATTTTGGCACACTTTTTGTGGCGCAATCCTCACAATTGTATCAGTGATTATTTCTATAAAAAATAAGGAGACATTTCTATAAAAAATAAGGCGTTTCACGAACATTAAAAGACTGAATGCACCTATGGTTTTCCACTACATGGGTGTGGCGCCAGGATTTTCCCGAAAACCTGGTGGCAAGTCTCTCCGGCGGGGAGCAATAAATCGAACAGCCGACAATGAAGGGCAAAGTTTTCGACCCGAACCAGTCGCGGAGGCCACATTACGTTGTAACTCCATGCTAGTGTTCAGATTTAACCAATTTATTTTAGACATTTCCTTGCTATGACTACAAACAAAATCGTGTGCCCCTTTGTCGTGCCGTAATTATTCTCCCCTTCCCATACCAGAATTTCAAGATATCGGTTTTCATATAACTGTAATGGTGCCTACTTTTTCCGATTGAAAGGGCCTTACTCTATATGTTACAGGACAAGGGCAAAACCCTTCATTCTCCGTCATGTTTAAAGTTTTCCTTAGTAAAGTGTTGGTCTACATATCATTTGACACAGTTTAGCGTACACAATTAAATATGATGAACGCTGCAACGGTACTTGGAAAAAAAAAACGAAAATAATACAGATCTTATGATGTGTACCTTTCCCACCTGTTAAGGTATGTTTTCTATGATGATCTTTTGTAAAATCTTTTCGGGATTAGGGCCTCAACTAGGTCCTACATAGGTAGAACCATACTGAGACGCGAATATTTCGGCTGTCAATATTTCACTTTAGCAAAATGATTATTATTTTTCGACTACGATGCGAGAATGTCCATAACTTCACTTCACCCCTTCATGACACCTTAAAAGCTCCGTACAAGTCAAACATACACAAATTTATAACCTGTTTGTATCATATCTCTTCTTCCATTATCATTGCCTGCTCAATCTTCATGGAAGAAACCTACAGTACCGGTGTTTTGCCATCATGCAATTAGGGAAAATGCTAACATTCACTGGCACTTCAGTGATGCAGGAAGGGACGGTAAAGACTATTAATGACTGTATTCGTGTGTGGGTTAAACAATAAAAAAAAAAAAAATGGGGATATAAATGGGGGATGCTTTTATCTGCACGATAAAATATGTAGTGTCTCGATGATTGATTTGTCTGAGAGAAAGGGAAGGTCTTTTCAATAAAAGCCTAAACCAGATTTTCCAGGCTAAAGAACCCTTATTTTTTCGCCCTTAAATTTGCCTTATTCATCATCCTTCGGCAACTCAACGCCTCTGTCGGAGGTTTTGTGTTATTGACCCCCACCAGTCACCCTTCGGGGAGCTTGGTCCACTGTCAGCAAATATGAAATCTGGTCCTGCAAGACTGGTCGTAAAACTCTTTTATTGGTAAAAAAGCAAATGGCAAATCTGTCCACCAGTATACTGGTGGTACATGTTCGAGAATATTTTTTATAGTCATACCCCCGGTGATGTGGTCAAAAAAACTTACGCCTCTCAAATCCAAATGGAACCGACACTCTACTCATTGAAGATACATAGTTAAAAAACTATGGTATGGTCTTTTCTCCTAACAGGGACTGCAATGATGTAGGTATGCATCTTCTGAATGTGTTTTTCACATTACAACTAAGTAAACGAGATTTCTGACATTTATGGGTATGTTTTAGCTTCCTTTCCTCTACTGAGTAAAACATTAAGCATCACCCTCCCCTTGAAAGCTAAATGAAAAAAAAAAAAAACTATTTTGTGGCTGAGGGCACCACCAAAAAATGTGAAAACCAACTGTTGTGTAACGTTAAAGTAGGAAAAATTAAACAAAAGAGCTAATGATCAGTGATTATTTCTCAATTGAACTTGAAAATGCTCCCTTTCCACTCAGTCAATAAAAAGCTTGATTACGATATCACTGTCGAAAGTTTTGGTATCAAATAACTTGTCTAAAAAGGCATATTTCCGAAAGGAGAAGAGCCTTCAAGGGGAAAGCCCCCAAGTTTGAACCAACCAAAAAGGGAACCACAAGTGACTTAAAAGTGACTTGAGATGTGTTCAAACTGAAAGATGGCAGATTTGGGGTTTTAACCAGGTCTGAAGCATGATTAGCCTTTTTGGGGCACACCCATAAAGGAGTTTCACATCGGCCTAGGGAGAGGTATAACACAATAAAATGTCCTCTTACCCCTTGAAAATTTTTAGCCTAGATGGAAAATGGTGCGCAATTTTCTGAAAGGCTTAATTGTGGTGTTTTTGGTGAAATATTTTTATCCTTCAAGGCAAGAAATTTTTTACAGGTTGGAGGGGGCACATTCCCACATGCCCCACCTCTGGTGGCTACTGGCCTGTTCTCAACCATCACCGAATGAGAAGTCTTCATACCTAAGTAGCTGAATAGAAAACTGCTACTTCTTCGGTACTCGGCTTTTACCGATCAGTGAAGTCCTGAATGGTTTCACGCGAAATTGTATCTTCCAGGAAATTGGACAAATGTCATTCAACCACCTGTTTAAAGTTTTATTTGGGCGAAGATATTTTCAGATATGATCAGAATGATGAAATTCAGATCACCAAATGTGTTTGCTACTATTCGGGGTCAAAACGTATCCTTTTAATTACGGTTGTAAAGCGTGCATCACTAGCGCCCATTATCCTTACAAGTCGGGCGTGCCTTTTCATCCAACCCAATTAACTATAGCACACATCCGACCTCAAAATTGTTGAAAAATTTCATTTTTTAAGTTTTATTCCAGTTATACATGCTGATCAAAGCTGAACAGGTTTGCAACGTCATTACTTCATCGTTGATGAGCACCACACGTCGAGGTTGCTTAATTATGTTGACAAAATTCCACTTTGAAGGCTTGACAGCCAGCACCTAGACTACACGGTCTTCAAATGGCCGTGGAATGGCAGTGGTCTTTTCCAGCCATGGGCGTCGATTATGGGGGGCAGGGGGGGGGGAACATGTCCTCCCGCTTCTTTGAGTGGAGCGGACACTAACGTTAGTCCCCCTCTACTTTTTGTGACCTGAAATTTAAAAGTAATGTACTACCAAGAATACTATACATGTAGGTTATGAAAGATGTGCTCTACCGAGTACGATTGATTTCTGTATCAAAAAATACACGTTTATACTTTGCAAATCCCCAAAATTTCCGCTCGCCACGAGATTGCAGACTCGTTGATGTTCTCTTTTTCACTTGCATATCAAACATACATTATTTATCTGTTTCTACGATTAATTCGATTGTTCGAGTGCATAGGGCAGCAAGTGTGGTTATGAAGGAAAACAACATCCAAGAAATTGAAGAAGAGGTATCGTCCCCTATTCTGTTTTAATGAAATTTGTAATCTTTAGTGCATGACCAGCGTGGCAGGCTTACCACATTTAAAGGAAAATGTCTCGATGCACAGTCTGCATGCGGCTTTTTCAGAAAAATAAATTTCAAAAGCAAAATTACGACACGAGCACATCTCACATTCGTTTATCGATTCGACCATTTCGTATTTAGCCGGACCATTATTAGAGAAGTAAAACATTCACACTGAATTTCGCTATATTAGAGACTTCAGTCTGGAATAAGAGGTACACCTCCATCCTCTGTCTGCAGAGAGTGTATGATGAGGAGTCCATCTAACTTCGAAAGAACATATTTTAATCATTTCTGCATCAACCATCTTACACCGGTAGGCCTATGCAACGGTGTCTCAGCAACACCAGTGGGTACCATCCCCCTCGATCTGTGATTTTCCTGGAGTGCAGTAGATTAAAGTGTACTTTAATCAGTTTATGGATTTTTCATCTAAAATGGTTCCTTACTATTAGAACTTTTGTACAAATCCTTCGCAACCTATCACAATTTTCGTTGTGACTTTATTTACTTATAGAGTACCTGTATGCCCGGTATATTTAAATTTACATTGAACATATAATCCGTTGAAGTAGTTTTTCACACTGTCAAGTTCATTTATATTGAAAACTTTGGAGTTTCCTATAGTCACTCAAAATATTGAAACATTTAGCACCATTTTGCATCTGGGCCATCTTTCCACGGGGCAGGCGGCTCTGAAAAATTGAAGAATTCGGAAATTAGTTGCCATCATTTTGTGAAACCAGTCTACAATGTGATTTTGACAACTCATGAAATTCCAAATTCTCTCCAACAAGATCTCCATCATATTCGTCATTAGTTGTTTCAAAAAGAGCAAAATTTTCTGCGTGCAACTCCTAAGCAGAAGTGCTGACTCATATCTTCAATTTGGTAAACTTTTCGGAGCTCTGGAGGTGACAAAATAGGGAATTTGCTACATTTGACACCAGATCATCAAGTGACAACGACAACTGCAGTGCTATTTTATAAATTTTCTTTCACAAATCTTACCAGGACAGGAGAAAAAAATTAGGCCAGATGTCCCCCACTTTGAAAATCAAATCGACGCCCCTGTTTCCAGCTACTGGGCCATAATGTGAAGCACATGTTATTGGCTTAAATCCCGCCGCGATGTACAGATTAATTTTTCTCAGGGTACCCAGGCTGTCTTTCCTTCCACTTCAGTTGCCATTACGCTTGCTCCCAAATCGATTGCACAGGCAGGTGACGAAGTTATTTGCGCGTCGCAGCAGTTACCTAGCCGGCTTTGTCCTGATGTGCTGTTGCGGCTCTAGTCCTCCAGTAAAAAATATTGGGCGGAAGGTTTAATTCCTCAATACTGAAAACAAAACCCCCTTTTATTTCTTGGTTAAATTACCATTAGTTCCTTCCATTACCCTTGCAGAATATTCCATATATGCTAGAGTGTCCCTAATTTTTTTTTCACCATCTGCTGAAATTGCAAAAAACCTTTATGAGACACCATTCCCTCAGGGCCCCAGGACTGTGATTACACTTCAGACCCTCTTCTGGAAAAATTCTTGATCCGCCCTGCGATATATGCACCCTCGCATTCTTTTACCGTGGTAGAAGTTGACCTTACAACCTTCTGCATTTTGATTTGTCCCTTCTGTTTATTCTTTGTGCCTGTGTGTGGTGTAAAACATACTTGGATATAGGGCTTCTGGAGAAGTTGATTAAGTTCATTGTTCTACTGATCTGACTACATGTGAAAAAATTCTTTTGTTCACCGTGACGTATGATACATACTACAGGATCAGGAGTGCAGTCCTTTATTGCTTTAATTACTTGTCATGAATATTCACCTCATGTAGAGCAGTTTATACTTGGTGCGCCGCACTTAGTTAAGATGTTCAATCTAGTGGTGCATACAGTGGACTAGAGGCATAGATAGAAACTAGCGTGACACTGACCCCCAGTGGCAAATTCATTCCCAGCGAATTAGTTTACGGATATTAGTAAATCAGACATGCCAACCTCCAAAAGAGTAAACCTTGAGATTTTCATAACGAAACCTGGAGACTGGTACATCAAACCTGGAGATTCGAAACTTGTCCTGTACTATACCATGACGAGTTTTTCCATCACTGGGAAGATAACCGAAGGTGAGGTGGGAGTTCTGGTCATGGGAAATACTGACTCCACACTCTCTTTACAAGGCCTCTTCCCTTGACCAACCAAAGTCATTTTGGGAGAACAGTGTTACGGTCTCTCTTGCGCAGGAGCGGTTCGAGGGACGATTTTTTTTTTTTTTTTTTTTTTTGGGGGGGGGGGGGCTTATTCACCTTTTACCATCTTAGCGAAATGCCACCATCAGTTGACGCGTAGCGTACCAAGAAGACTTTTGCAAAAAAGCAGCCTCCCAAATTGCAGGAAATGGCATTTGCCAGGCCTGGCTAAACTCATACAGACATTCTTTATTTTGAAATCTCGTTTTTCAAAAACTTACTCTTCCGAAAATAAAGATGAATCAGGAAATATTTCGCGCCTTACTTTTTATTGCAGGACATATAAGAAGAGAAGGATTTGAACTATTCGCAATGCAGAAAAAAAATTGCGATCCGCACCGCTCTATGGTTATATGGAGTTTAACGGCCCAGTTTCCAACCTATTGGTTCAAGTCAAGCCGGCCACGGCGTTTTTTTCCAGTCGTGACTCACTGGCTTGTTTTCCCTACTCCACTGATCACGCACAACGGCAGTAGGTTCCTTTTTTAGAGTCTTTAGTATGACTCGACCTGGGAAGCAAACCCGGGCTTTCCGCGTGAGAGGCGGATGCTCTACCGTTAGAGAAAACCGCTCTATGGACCGCCGTGTTTTTTAGTATAGATGCAAAGTTATATGCACTTTATGCACGACCAAATCAAAACTTAAGTGTGAAACGTTTCCCGAAAGGTTAATTAAAGGCATATTTCTGGACACAAAGTTTATTAACTGCAAGATATGCAGAAAAGTTTTCTTCTTAAGAGCACATAGCATTCCAAAGATACAAATTCATAAAGAAATGCAACTTTTCTTTTGATTTGGTGCATCATGTAAATCTGTGATGTCATCGCGGCTCATTAATTTGACATAACAGTCAATTTATTAATAATTTTGATGCCACTGCAGGGAATATTAACCAGCAGTGGTAGTTGTACTCTACGTATGGTGAAGGATAGTGGTTGATCTACAAGCAAAGCTATTTGAACATTCCCACAGTATAAAATTTCACGCACAAAAGGACTTTAACTTATATAGAAAGACAAGACGAATGAGAGACAGTGTGCCCTCATTACATAACATTTTGTGGCTTTGTTGAAGAGCAACGGTATTCTTTAACGAAAGTTACCAACTATATTTAAAATGAGATATGTTGAGTTTGGAAAAGGAATTGCGACAGGGTTTCAAGGACACGGTTTAAAAAAACGGTGAAAAGCCACCAAAAGGCCGAAGGAATGATGCCTTCCGCCAAAGTGCCAACGCATATGCCTTTCTTCTGGAAGCTTTCTCTCGACTTCCATACTTTCTAAATCTTATTTGATGCCTATTACGAAATTCAATGCCCACTGAAGGTTTGAAACATTTCAAAGAAGATAAAAATATTCCTCTCGTCAAAAGTTTCTGTTCCTCAAAGTTAAAACTATGAAGTGAAAATCTGTTATCAAAATATGCTTTAAACGAATCAAATAGAATAAAAAGTGTTCGGGTTTTTCCTTCAATTGCAAACAATATTATTTTTCTGGAAACAGGGCAGTGCACACAATTGCTCACGTTATAAATGGTCTCGTCTGGCTGAGTCGTCAAAACCAATTTTCGATACAGCCGGTCTTTGCCTTCAGACAGTGAAGAACTATGTAGTTGCGTAGTACTTCTGCACCAATGTTCAGAAAGTCAAGGAGCCATAGTATACGTTAACACTAAAATGCACGATCCTATAAAATATATATAAAAAATATATATATTTTTATATAAAATATATAAAATATAATATAAATAATATATAATATATAAATATATATATATATATATATATATATATATATATATATATATATATATATATATATATATATATATATATATATATATATATATATATATACGATATATATTTACGATATACGTATTACAATGGTAACAAGGAGAGAAAATTTATTCCCGCGGGGTATTAATAGCCTGTTGTTACTGCAGTGAATCACGAGGTGTAATGGCGTAGTGGAATAGCGTAGTGGTCACAGACTCTGCCCGGTAAGCGGCTTAATATTTCTCTCTGGTGTTTTCTTTAAAAAACCGTTCCTTGTTTGATTAGGGTTAATACTCAATCTCGGATCGGTTTTAAAATTCATGATCGAATGTATTACTACAACAGTTTCGACCTATATATATGTAAAGCGCGTTGGAATCGATTAGATTGGTAAATCTTGGGAACTGTGCTAACTTACCGTTTCCACCACCTACTTTTCCAATGTGGGTGCTATGACCATCCGCGTTCGCTATTGCAAACATTTAATGCATGTACCGTCATCTAGACCTTCCATTCCAGAGACTATTCACGTACTGCAGATGGTAAAAAATGAAATTTTTCAAGAAAAATTATTGCGTCTGATAAGTAATAACAATATTTCCTCACATAACTAATGACGCCTAAGTTTCCCATAAAATACGACAGACCATTGCAAGAAATTCAACTAAACGTTGTTATTCTCTCACCTGAATTACCTTAACCAAACTTAAGCCCCTCCCAAAACTATGTAAGTCTCATCCTCATCCCTACACAATCTCAGATTATTGCGTTGGGATGAGTATACACTTACTGTATTCTAATGTGTTATCAAAGCACTGTTAGTACCGTACATGCTGTGCAATATGAACTAAGGTGCCCTGTATTTTTTGAACGTGCTAATTGAGAATTTCAATGTGTACACTGCTACAAAAATCGCAAATTGTGGTGATAGCAACGACATATAAGTAAAACATCGTATGCAGATTATAGCATGGGTTTACCTTAGCTGGGAATATCGATTAATAACAAATTTGAAACATGATTTTGATTAGTATCTCGGATAACAATATATGCAATAACTGTATCCGGGTTTAAAAGAAAATGATGTCGATGCTCCAACACGTACAATGACTTTTTAGAGCACGAAAAGTGTTTTAAAGCTCTAGTCTCATAATATTTGCTTACGTCTCTTCATTTTAATAGGTGAAAAGCAGTGGCCATGGCTGGCTTGAAGGCTGGCTGACTGGCTGGCTTGCTCCCAATCACTGCCTCTTCAGTATGGATATAAGGCTTTTTTGAAGAGAGCGGGTTGAGACGTGAAAGGTTTCAGCGATGAGACAAGTGGAAGGAAATACAGCTTGTCAAATTTAAGCCCTTGCTCATTGATTCATTGATTGATTTTAATTTGAGTTTTAGGTTATGTGGTCATAGGAGATAATCGCTTAACGACAAGGCGTAACGATGAAGGTAGTTTATACTGAAGGTCGTTTCTACTTAAAACCCCCTCTGCACCCTAGTTCCTAATACCAAGTATCACGGATGTAGTTAATAGATAAGTGGGTCAATTTGATAATTTCCATGTGTGGGAGAGGAACAAAATGTACACAATGTGGTGAAACGTCCTTTTTATTAGTACATGTATTTTTCGAGATGTCAATAAAAGCCTTCTAAACGCTGGAAGTAATGTCTAAGTAAGGAACAATACATTATGGCCGTCCTAAAGATGTTTGTTGTGAGGAAAGCACTAAAGCTTTTATCGATTAAATTTTCAGAGAAAGAACAAAATTGTTATTGAGGTTGGCAGTGATGCAAGAAATCAAAACATTTTATAATAAGAGAGAGCACTTATTCAGGGTTCCTGCACTGTCTACGGGAATCAATTTTCACGACTTTTCCATGTATTTACAGGACCAAATAAAGATATTCTATACCTTCCTCTTGAAGTCTTACACAAAATTACACAAATTTGAGGTGATGAGAACGATAAATTTTACTACAACGTGTGAGAATAGATTTATTCACGAGTAAGAATGGAAAAATGTCTTATTGTAACAATTTATATGCGTAACCTTTACAGGTCTTCCATGACGACAGGTACTCTGATATTGCATACTTGATGTCTTCTCAGCCTGCCTTCAGTAATGTCAATATTCGAAAATCAATACTGCCAACCCAGGCTTTGATTTGGACTTAAAATCCTTTCCATAAGAGCCACATATAGAAATGAAAACTGTATTTCCTCACTGGCTTTGTTTGTATGAAAACATCACAGGTCTCCCCTACAGTTGCACGCTCCTGCCGCTTCTTGATTTTCCTGACTCCTGGGGGAAGAGAAAGGGTAGGATTTGAAAAGCCATGTTGCTTTTATGTTCATCTGAAATTACACAAAGCAAGAAATAGGACATGAATAATGGTCCATCAAAACAATGACAAACAATTTCAGTCATATTTAAAGTGGCCATGCCACGTTGAATTCATCAGTTTAAACCGTTGGTGTGTTTGGTAGTATGTACTGTTCAAGGAAAATCAATCATTCCGTTCGTTTACAACAGGTTTTTCTACTCAAAAATTGAAAAAGATTATACCCTCCCACAGCCTTGAAATGTTTATATTCTCGAAATATTTCAAAATTCTTGTTAGGTCATCTGACGTCACCTTAGGGTCTGCTCGCTGTCACTGAGTGTTATTCTTCAGACATTCGATACATTGTTTGAATACCATTGTACCGGTTATCAAGGCCGTAGCAACCGAAAATCTGTGCTAAAAATTGTAAATTTTGGAGATGTTATATCCGTCTCTTGCTTACCAGTTGTTTTAACTCAAAGTATTGCATTTTACGCAGGTTTTTGTCTAGTTTGTCATTAGTAAGTACCACGGTACAACATGTATAAGGCAACAGTATAGGCACAGTACACAACATACTACACATTGCATCAATCATTGTCAGTGTTCAGTAGCTACTAATGTTGGAAATGAAGATGCTTGTACTCTGATTCTTTCTAATTGCGTAAGTCAGCCAGCACAATACACGAAGAGAAAGTGGTCCTTCATCCATGGAGATGTGTTACCCTGTCAGTAAAGTAAGCTTTCAAAGCAGAAAATGAAGGCGATAGCTAAAAAGACGTGAGTGGTGAAGTTGGGGTGAGTTGCATTACGAACAACGTTAGAACCGTATTGACTCGGGTCTCCATGATGAATGATTCAAACTAACAGCTGCACAAAAATTCGAACCAAAGGACCACATGGACGGATTAAAAGAAAGGAACTTGAACTTGAAAAGATTTAGTGTAGGCAGTAAATACATCAACATCATGTTTCATTAAACAATACCGGTTGTAGAATATGCCTACGGTAAATCCCGCCTGTGGTAACAGGCGACTAAACGGAAGGAGTTGCAACGTATTTGAACTGTATTTGAAACCAAACTTGAACCGTAATTGAATCCTAGTTAACACTTTAGTTAACACTGTATAACTTATTCCTGTTTGCGTGTCGCTAAATCTTATCTATAACTAACTACATTCGAACTAGTCTCAGTTGAGTTTGTGGAATTAGCCTATGAGTGCACGCAGATATGAATTCGCTGGTCACTGCCAGTCTACTCACTGCACGCATTACTGCAGGCGAACCGTACCGAACGAAGACGGAAACGCTTGTAATAGCGATATCTCAAGTTACTAATGACCGAAACTTTTCATAATAGAGATGTAGATTAGCCATGTTGGGAAGAGGAAGCCTTTCATTGTTGGTGGATGTCAGAGGTCATATGAGGTCACCAGCAGTAAATCTGCACAAACCCCCTAAAGTGCTTGCAATCGCAATATCTCAAGTAAAGAATGACCAACACTTTTCCTATTTGGTATATAGATTTGTCAGGTTGAGAGGAAAAATCCTGTTGTTTTTGGGGGAGGTCAAAGATCATTTTAGGTCAGCAGAGGTCAAAGTCTGAAAAGCTTGTAATCTCAATACCTCACGTTATGAATGCCCGACACTTTTCATAATTGGTATATGGATTTGCCATGTTTGGAAGAAGAACCATATTGTTTTTGTTAGACGTCAGAAGTCATATGAGGTCACCAGCGGTAAATCTGCGAAAACCTCCCAAAGTGCTTGTAATCGCCATATCTCAAGTTGAGAATGACAAACACTTTTCATATTTAGTATATAGATTTGTCATGTTGAGAGGAAGTACCCTATTGTTTTTGATGGAGGTGAAGGGTCATTTGAGGTCACCAGATGTCAAAGTCTAAAAACTTGTACCCGCAGTATCTCAATTTAGGAATGACCAACACTTTTCATATTTGTATATGGATTTGCCATGTTGAGAAGAGCAACCCTATCGTTTTTGGTTGATGTTCGAGGTCATATGAGGTCACCAGCGGAAAATCTGCGAAAACCTCTTAAATTGCCTATAATCGCGATATCTATGATGAACACTGTAGGGGTGCTATCACCATAGCAAGATGGAGCCTAGATCAAATGAAGAGTTTTTCTGGCAAGGAATCACTAAGTCTTTGGGCTTTCTGGTTTTCGAACTGACAGAATAACGTTGATATTTCTATACTTGCCGCGAATTACAATCTTTAAAATCTGTTAACAGTGTACGTTGAACCTATGTGTAATATGCCACGGAGACTGCATGGTGTTTCTAATGTGACGTCATGTTGTGATGGCATGGAATCTCATTTTTCAACGGTCTTCTTCCTTAGCCTTTTCTGAAAACATTAACTTCTTAATAATGCTTTTGGCTTTAAGAGTGATTAAAACAGTTTTGGAAATAGCTTTTTGTGAACTTCCAGGCTCAATATCACTCTTGTTAATTCGATTTACGTGGCATTGCCACTTTAAAATTAAAGTACAAAACCATGCCCTGTAGTATTTTTATGATATTACAATAACACCAAACTGGCAATTTGTAAGGTTTTCATTTTAGTTGACAATTTGGAGATTTGAAAAAAATGTTGACCCTTATTTCATCAAAGGATGTCTTCAAATGAGAATATTACAGTGTGATTTTTCACTTTTCACACTTTTTGACAAAGAAGCTGTGATCAGGGTAACTGGTCAACACCAGGCAAGTTTAGAAAACACTCCATCTGAACAGCAAAAAGACCTTAATGTTACATCCAAAGACTGGCAGAGAAATAAGGACCTATAACCTAAATCAAAGTTCACATATAGTTGGCAGCTTTGTGAGAAAAAAACATTTTTATTGCAAAAAATGCTTAAACTGTAAGGATCGAGTAAACAATTGCCAGTTTGAAGAACAGGTTAAAGTAAAATATAATATTTCCAGCCATCAAACGCATTAAAAAGCTTGTAATTTATACGATGAGCTGGCCATTAGTAGAGCACTATTCACATTAGCATCACTTACCTTTTACACAGTAACATATTGCACATATCGTGTTCTACAAATACTCACTCAGTGCATATGCCTCACAGTTCTGAGGCAGCTGCTATAATACCAACCCTTACAGTGATTGGTACTGACAAGTGACAAACTGAACGCTAAAACTAGCTACCCTATGTAATATACAGCTGAACACGACATTTCCAACAAAACGGTGCGGTATTGTAGAACTTCAAAACAGGACTAAAAGTACAAATTTACAAGGAAAGAAATCCCCACAGCTAAGGGAACAAACATTAACACTACCTGTTTCGAGTTCTCCTTGAAAATGCAGTGTTTCTTGCCATTTAACCTGCTTCTCATCACAAGCAAGGACCATGTTAAAGTATTTTGGCAATTTCAAGAATTGTGAATCTGCTGTTTCAGTCCTGATCCACCTGAATTTAAAAGCACATGGTTACTGTTTACTTTACTATTTAACTGTTATTAGATAGAATCAAGATATACTTATTTAAATTATGCCACTGATACTCTTTCTACAACGTTCCTCTCACTCCCTCCTTCATTACTTTTTCTTCCCTTCTTCTATTTTTCTTTCTTTTTCCTTCTCTTTCCAATGTTCTTCCCTTCTTTCTTTTCCTTCCCCCTCCTTTTTCTTACCTTTCCCCTCCTTTTGTTCCCTTTCCCCTACTTTCTTCTGTCTCTCCTATTTTTTCTCCCCCATCAATGGAGTGGCCATGGCCCACTGCCCCCCTGTACACGCCGGTGGTCTATTTGGACAGTGTGGAGGATGGGTATTGGCAGGGGTTACTTTTCAGTATGACTGGTAAGACTTTGTGGTTGTAAGGGTATTGGTAGAGTTTATGTCGGTTATTTTGCCAAATGATTGGAGATGGACAGGTCACATTTGGAATGCCTGGCCTAAGATGCGAGTTACATGAGTGTCAACTTTGTCCAACATGTAGGCTATAAGGAAAAATTAAACAAACAGGTGTGTCTATATAAATATGACAATACCCAAGCATACAGAAGATTTTCACATGCATTTCCATTTTTGAGTTACTTTTCAGTTGACCTTCTGTTTGTAAGCATCACAATTCTTTTATCATAATTGGAGAAGGGGGCGGGGGGGGGGGGGGAGTGGGGTGGGTATACTGTATTAATGGAATTGTATTGGAGTGGAATTCATGTATTCATACTAGAAAAGCAGCAGGCGGAGAACACTGCCAATTCATATAGATTACTACTTTATAATGCATACCATTCCATCTGTGTCAATAAAGCGAGGATACACAGCCAGTAGGCCATTGATAGGCGTCTCTTTATTGTTCCTAATGTATGTGGCTCGTGGTTTGCACGTCTGCCTCATCCATGTCACAACCTGATCTATGGGCTGGTTGTGACACTTTAGCCAATCGATTTTGGCATCTGCATGATCATCAGTCTCCGAATCATCTGGAAAAATAATGGTGTGATTATATGATCAATTTTTGTTGAAGAACTCAAATAATGTATAAAATGGTGTTATGGGCGATTAATATTACTGAGACATTGTCATGACCAGATAGCTATGATAAGCACCAAGCGGTTTAATTTTGTGATCATTCATTCAGAGACCTAAAAAACTTATAATACCTTCTGTGTTATTGCTGCTTGATACTCAACAGAACAGAATGCTTTTCCGTGTTAATAATTGTGTACACATTGCAAAACTGGCAATAAGGTGCAGATTTAATGGAATGTTGCAAGATGGCTAATTTGAAACAAAAAAAAAAAAAAAAAAAAAAAACAACATTAATTTTTAAGTCGCACATTAGTCATAAATATTAAATTTATCCTACTTGTAGAAAGATCTAAGACAGAGGTATCCATTAGATTCGCCTTATTGAGATGGCTCTTAGTTACTTGAGGTGAAGCTTTTTCCCTACTTTGTACATTCCGGAGTCTCGTCTCCAGATACCCAGTTGAATCGTGATACCCTGGGGCTGGGCTGTACCAGACTGCCTATTGAGAAAGCAATGAATGCAATGCCAAATGGGTACCAGGGTTGTCACCACGACAGGCGCTGCCGGGCGGGACTACCCAGCTCTCAAACTCTCTACCCGGTACTTGCCGTCAATTTCAGCATCACCACCTGGCACAAATTTCTTACCCTAACTGAATAAAAATTTTCAATTTCTTTTAGAACTGGGTGATTATTACTGGTACTTCAACCACAAAAGGTAAGTCATTTTATTCATTTCATGGTCACTCCCTCCCCTAATATAGCAGACTGGATGAACATTTCACACAATATGATGTGATTTAAGACTCCGCTTTAAAATTGGGAGGTGGGGGTGGGCCAACCTACCCAAAACTTAGTGACGTGTTCACAGGCAAATATGTTTGGACTAAGTAAAACCATGGGGATCGATTAAAACTCTTTTGCTCACTTCAGAATTCCTGAGTAATGTTTGTGAAAGGATGCTACCAAACAAAGAAATTTAGAAACTTGCAGTGATGTTTTTCCATAGGAGATCCAAAGGTTTGAGTTCATATGTTTTTTGTGAAAGTGTTAGGTAACAAGCTACACCATGGTGTGCTATTGTTTCAAGGCAGGCGGAGGGTGGGATTGGCCGACTCTCCAAACTATAACATGACTCCCAAGCCCAAGTTGTTTAATATTATATAGAGATGTGACTGTAACAAGAGAATGAAAATTGAAAAGACAGCAATCAAGGAGAACCCTGGGTTCATACTGTACAGAGCTACTTTCCTGATGAGTGGGGCAATGTCTGCCAAAGATATATTGCACTTTATTCTTAATCTTATTAACAGGAAAAATTGGTTCTACGGCTATAGGGTTACTTCATGTGAGTAAAAAGAAGAATTTGTCATTTGAAGGGTATCATGTTTTGTTTTGGTTTCATTTTTCAAAAAAAAAAAAAAACTGAACAGCTAAGTTAGCAATTTTTCGGTCGTGTAGTTAAGGTCTGTAGAAGGATAGGCCTAGTTTGGGAAAATAATAATGCAAGGAACCTGACGACTTACAAATGTCTTGTATCCCTACTTGTTCCACAAACCTGTGAAAAAAAAAAAACAGTAACCAATTTCCAACGTCCCTACAAATTAGACCCCACACAAGCAAAAGCATACTACTTTAACTAATCCTGGGTATAGCTGAACTTTTACACTTACATGTGCATCGTCAACATCGTTGTCCAGCATTGGGAACTGCTTGACTATGGCCATGGCCATTGACAGGTTAACATCTTTCTTGACAAGTTGACACTAGAAATATTGAAAGGAAAAAATCAAAAGAAGACAGGGAAAGGTATGATATCCTAATACCAGCCAGGTTCCAACTTCATTGAGTAAAGCTTTCAAGCAATGTTGTCAGTTGTCACCCCAAACAGTATTTTCTCCCATTCTTCATTTCCCCCATTTGCTTTTGTCAAGACTTTGGGATTTTGCCCAATGTTTTCTTTTTTTAAATTTTAGGTTTTCCCTACCTTTACACTGTTCTATCTAGCTGACACTACATAACACATTCACTAACTAACTAACTGACTAACTGACTGACTGACTGACTGACTGACTGACTGACTAACCCGATCTTCTTACTGCATTCCCAACCCCTCCCACAGCTGTGTAAAATAGATGAATTCTCTGGCTTAAACATCCCAGAATGTAGACCAGTGGCTGAAGTGAGGAGTGACTGAATGATCACAGAGAAGTACTTCTTTAGTTTATTTAGCTTATCAAAATACCGTATACAATATGCACCAAATCACGTATTTTCACATTAAAAAAAAAAAAACCCACTCCGTGGGAAGGGGAGCTCCCACTGTCGCGCGCTTGAGCTTGGTAGCTCCGCTCCCTTGCAAAATCTACCGCTTTGTCCCTTCCAAATGATGTTTGCAAGTATGGAACTGTTTAGGACCAGTAGTTGTCTTATGAGGAGGAATTAGTTGTTGTTATGTCGATAATCGATCATAGGCCTACCGCCATTTTCATAGGTTAGGGTAATTATAAGGACCGTGTACCCCAGCCTTGGGAGCAATCGTGCGACCGTATACATGGGCCTTTACTGAGGACTAGGCTAGACTGCACCCTCTTCCAACCTTTATGTGGTAAGGCTCTGCGTTAGCAGGCCTATTGTTAGTAGGAATACTAAAGGCCTATGCCTAACGTTAGTAGGCTACTAGTACTACTACTAGCCTGGTCACCAGCTAACTCATCCAGGCCTACTGGTAAGCCTACTGTTAATGTTGAGCATAACGTCAATGCACATGTAATGTGTTAGGCAGTAGGCTCCGGTGAACGTCTGGTGCACTAGGCAAATCTGAGAATGATATGCTAATTTCCACCAACTAGCCGAACTAAATTCTACTTTCATAAGCATTATCACGGAAAGGAAGTAATACTCACTGAGTAGCTAACTATTGTTTTGTGTGTTTCGTCTGCCTTATTCGCGTCAACTTAGCCTGTCAAGTGCACTGGAAAACGCGTTGCACTGGCGTCACTTGCGTCGTGCGATGACTCGGATCACGCGTCTGGCATGCACGGCCTGGCGATAGAAATATCTCGCTATAGGTTCATGTGACCCTTTCTGACCAATATTTTTGTAATTATTAGTGATGCATATGTATGACAAATAAAGTAGGTCTTCTATTCAAACGAATCTTGTACGAATGAACTGTACCAGATCAAAATGGGGCAACTTTGAGAAGATTTCTTGTAAAGGTGAATAGGAAAGGCTCAAAATGATTTGACAAGGAATTCTCGTCAATAAAATGACAAGACCTTTTTTTAGAGTGTGAAGCCTTTTAAAGTAATAAAAAGGAGTGTCGTAACGGGATGTATTAATTCACTACCGTCATATTCACTAAACCAAAACATCCTATGCTGCTCTAAAAGTCTCTCTATTCTAATATCATATTGAAGCTGGTCTCAAACATCTCTTCCCTAGCATTGGGTACATATATATCACGTTATTTGCGATCATAGGCGTTCACCGTTTAAGGCGAAGGGGATCAACTAGCCTCCCCCACCCCAAACATCAAAAAAAAAAAAAAAGGGGGGGGGGGGGCTCGGAATAATTCCAACGAAGAATATTTCTTTGAAATAAAATTCAGCGATTTAGAATGATTTTAAGCCAACATCCCCCCCCCCCCCCCCGTCAAATTTGCCTCAATCTATGACTGCTCTACATTCAGACAGTTTGCTATGGAGTCTATCCCATACAAAAAAAATAGAAAAGTCGACGTTTTGATGTTTTTTTTCTTAAAACCGGGCCTGTCACTGTGTGTGGCTCGAAATAATTACACGGGAGACGTGTTCCGTGTTTCACCCCTTTATTCGCACTCATGCCGTTGAGGCACGGTGAAACTAGAAGAAAACAACAAAAAAATAATAAGAAAAGAACAATAATACGTCACTTGAATGATATATAAAGGTATTTTTAACAATGTAAATTTTAGGCACAAACAGGCAAACAGATACAGAAACGAAACAAGATAGAGGCAATTTGGTTAACATTTCCAGCCGGGTACCCACACCCCAGACGCACACACACTCTAAACAAACATACGGTCATTCACATGCGCCTAAAACACACAAACATACAACACCTCCAAAATAATGTTATTTCTGCTGCGACTTACGAAACCGTTACGGGGTTATAGCGTCACATACAATGAGGCAACTGCAGGTAACTGGGTTGACAGGGGTGACTGGGATAACGGCGGTGACAGGGATAACGGCGTTGACTGGGATAAACCTGTTACGGAAAATTAAGGGATTCCGAGTAACCCTTGAACAAATGGAAGCATGTTCTTTCAAATTCATTACATGCAAAACATTTTAAAACATCACAGGACACTCACAAAAGCCTGATATGTTGTCAGGAGGAATAAAACATGTTTAACGATACCTGAAGCAGATAAATATAAATCCGGCCCGAATACGGTTATCATACAGCAACAGGTAAATCAATGTGATTATCATACAAGGTCAAACATTTCTTCGAGAAACTCAGAAAAAACGGCGGTGCTTGAGGATGCGGGCAAACACAACGAGAAGGGGAAAACCTTACACCCAACTTTAACCCCACACACTGTGATACTACGCTGACACTTTCTGACTTCGGGGTCGCCCTCATCTAGAGGGGTGAGGGGTACCCTGGCGCTACCCCAGTCGCACTTATACTGACGCAATTTGGCGGGGCCGTGAAACCATGCATCACTATCCCGCAGCTTAGAGCCTGTGCACCCTCTTGTGAGCAAGTCGGCGGGGTTAGACCTACTTTCAATATGCAACCATTGTGTGGGGTCACTGTGCTCCCTGATCAGACTCAACCTGTTTGCCACGAAAACATGGAACCTGCGAGTGCCGTTGTTTATATACTTCAAAACAATTTCAGAGTCCGTTCAAAAGAAGGACTGAGTGAATTCTAGATCTAGTTCCCCTCTAAGTAGGTTATCGAACTTAACTGACAAGACTGCTGCCTGTAATTCCAGGCGCGGTATGGTATACACCTTCAATGGTGCCACTCTACATTTACTCATAATTAATTGTACGTGAATAGCGCCCAATCTGTTAACACAGCGAATGTAACTACAGCACCCATAACCTTTAGTACTAGCATCGGAGAAGTGGTGAAGTTCAATCGCACTAGCATCCCACTCCATGGGCTTAATGCAACGGGGGAAATCTTAAATATTTTTTTTTTTTTTTTCCTCCGTTTATTGACATCTCTTTAACATATAAACGCTGATCTAAACATAAAGGTCGATATGTACAAAAGTTAATCCTTAATAAATAGGATGGATATAACTTAATTCTAGTTGGAATCGAACAGTGTGAAGCATTAATCCAGAGATTGTATGCATAAAAGAAAAAACATCAAACATCAATAAAAAAAGGAACAACTATAATATACTTCCTAATTGGGAATAATGATAATAATATTAAATAGTAGTACTGGATTACAGTAAATATACTAGAGAGGTCTCAATTAAACAGTTCCTGGCAGGCAGAGAAAGCATGCAAAAGGTCATTATAATTGACTTTGTTTTTTTTTATAAATTCTATTATTATTGTATTTTTCAATGTTTAGAGCAAATTTAAACCTAAAGAAAAAGTCACCAACAGACAATTTACGATCTTTTCTCTTACAGTCAAAAATATAATATTTCATGTGGAGTATGAGGAAATTATACGCATGATTTGGGCTATTTCCATACCCGAAGAAAAAAGTTTGCTTCGAGAAACAAAACTGTTTTTTTAATATAAGACCCTCTATATCAAGAATGAATGACGCAGTATGACTACATTCCCAAAAGAGATGTTCGATGCTTTCAGTTGCAATACCACAAAAACTACAAAGATCTGAATCGGATTTGCCCATTGAAAACAAGAGTTTACTGGTAGGAATAATCCTGTGCAAAAATTTGAATTGAAAATAGCGAAGCCGGGCTTCTGATACTGATAAGTGGGGCATTGTGAAAAACCTTCGCCAATCACTATTTGTAAGGGTATTAAAAAGGCCCTGCCATTTTTGTCTAGACGTAGGGGGTTTGGATAATCGGTTGAGTTGGTTTTTGTAAATAAATTGAGAAACCGACTTGGACTGCATGGTTTTATTCAGAAAATCGATAGTAACATTAGAGGTTAAAGTGCTTATACATTCTGATCTTCGCCAAGTCTGTGGTATTGCATTAATTAATCCCCAATACAAGGTGAATGGAAAAGCCTCGATTTTAAAGAGCTGTTTAAAACGGTCCATCGTTAAGGGTAAATTATTATCATCAAAAAAATCACTTACATACATCACATTCTTCTGAAATAAATTCTTGTACATTACAATATCATTATCAACACGGATATTAGATATATTCCAAATAATTTGACTACCGTAATTATCTGATGGGTTTGTAAAGACAACATCACTCCAAGCTTCAAGTACTTGTCTAATAAAAACATTAAAAATGAAATCATACCCATAAGGCTTTAAGTACAAGTTAAAAAACAGTGCCCAGATTCCATCAGTCTCTTCACAATAACGCTTAACCCATGTACATTTTAGACTTTTTATGAATGCAGGAACATGAGTTACTTTTAAACCACCCTCACTAATTGTATTAATTATAGTTGAACGTTTTACTTTATGTGGATTTCCTCCCCAGATGAAGTCGTAAATTGCTTGTTCTGTTTCTCTTATAAAATGATTCGGGGGATTTGGGAGCACTTGAAAAAGAAACACAAGTTGGGAGAGCGCGAAACTTTTAACAATTACATTGCGACCTATTGGTGTCAAGTCCCTCGTTGACCAAGACTTCAGACAGTTTTTGAGGCGTGACAACTTGGGAGTGTAGTTAAGAGGAAAAAGGCCATTTCCATCATTTGTGAAACAAATACCAAGTAATTGGACTGGTCCATGAGTAATATCAATATTTAAATCATGTAGACTAAAAGGGATTCTAGTAACATAAGGTCCTAATGGAAATAGGTTTGATTTAGCAAGGTTAATGGATAAGCCTGACGCTTCTTTTAATACACTGAAGATACGAATAGTCTCTGTTATAGAAGTTTTACTATTATCTAAAAACATCGTAGTATCGTCAGCATATTGCATAAGTTTAACTTCATTATTATGGATGTTTATACCATGAATACTATCATTCACTTGGATTTTGAGAGCTAAGACTTCGGCCGTAAGGAGAAATAAATAAGGACTTAGCGGGCAACCTTGGCGTACACCTCTTTGGAGAGGAAAGAAGCCAGTGGAAAACCCATTGTTACAGATACAGGAGGTACACTTGTTATAAAAAATCTTAATCCACTTCTTAAAGTCCCTGCCAAAATTAAAATAAGAAAGCGTTCTATGTATAAAGGGCCACTCAATTTTGTCGAAGGCCTTTTCGAAGTCGATTAGGAAAAGAAAGCCTGGAATTTTATTTTCTTTACAATAATCAATTAAATCAAGGACAAACCTAATATTCTCACCAATAAATCTTCCCTTTAAAAAACCCGTTTGTTGAGGACCGATTAAGTCATGAATAACAGTTTTTAATCTTGAAGCGATTGACTTTGTTCCTATTTTATAATCTGTATTTAAGAGGGGGAAATCTTAAATAGCTAATAGAGCCCAAGGACTGTACCCATAGGTCGCAATCGTGCTCTTTGTCTGATGGCACTTTATCATCCCAGGGCAGTTTCAGGGCCGTTGCCTCCTGAAAGAGCAATTTCCCAGTCATCACCGAGGATCCTATCAAGCCTAGTGGATCATATATTGATGCCACTATGCTAAGGATCTTCCTCCTGGTTACTAAACTATCTACAGGTTTTTCAAACTCGAAGAAAAATTTGTCAGGTGAAACCATCCACTTAACCCCCAGGACTCTACTCTCGGATATTTCCCCAAGTTTGCTGACTTCCTTGGCCCTGCACTCCTCAGGTACTTCTGTCAACAATTCCTAATTATTAACCGCGAATTTGGTTAACTTGAAGCCTTCAAAACTTAGGGTCAGCGGTAGCTCCGTAAAAATCACCTTGGCTAGCGAGTTCGAGGTAACTGAGCTTAGGCAATCATCGACATAAAATGAATTATCCATAGTGTGTCTAATTAAGGGATTGCCAATAGGGGAGTCAACCGCGGTTCTCCTTAAAGCATATGTGGAGCTAGAGGCACACCACACTCCTCTGAATAAATGCGAAGTCATTCGATAATACAAAAATTTGCCCTTACTGTACCACAAGAATCTCAGAGTATCCCTATCCCTTAAAGGGATTTTAACCTGATTGTACATAGCCTCTATATCGGCTTGAGTAGCGATACAATGTTGGCGACACCGTAACAATACAGGCAAAAGCTTATTTACCATGTCTGGGCCTTGCATGCAACGGTCGTTCAACGACTGACCTTTAAACTTACTAACACAGTCGAAGACAACCCTGAGCTTGTCTGGCTTTTTGTCCGAAAACACCGCGTGGTGGGGGAGGTACCAAGTCCTATCAGCTGCGAGAAGTTCACTATGCGGGACCTCTTCTGCATAACCCTTTTCCAAAAGTTTTGTTATCTCTGCATTATACCGATCGTAAATTCCCTCTTTCAACAGCCTCTTGTGCAAGCTATCTAGTCTAGTTTTGGCCACAACAAAGTTGTTGGGAAGCGACTCTGACCTATTCCTCCAAGGTATGGGAAGCTCGTAGTGACCGTCAATTCTCCTACATTCTTTGTCCCACAGGTCTATAACTAGCTTGTCTTCATGCGACCAGGAAGACAACCCTATGCACTCATTTTCAATTTCCCACAAGCGAGAGACGTCGTCACGTACAGGTGAAGCAGATACGAAATTCGAAATAACTTTGCGACTAGGGACCTTAATGGGGGACTGTCCATTCACACACCAACCGAATAGGGTCCTAAAAGCATACGGCTCCCATGGCTTGCCCCGACGTACCTCTAACGGTACAAGGGCTTCTGAATTGTCTTGACCAATAAGTAAATCGACTGACAAGCTATCTGTTTGGTACGCAGGCATGGGACCGAGTCCATCTAGGTGGGGATAGCACGCAGTCTCGATACGTGTACTCTTAACAAGTATCTCATCGACCACATAAACCGTGTACAATTCCAAAGTTTCGCCAGATTCAGAAGAAAAAGATATGTCTACAGCTTCGGACTTTTGAGGGCCAGACTCATTCAGTGTTCTAAGCTGGAGCTCGTACGATTTACCGATGATTCCTAGCCGCCTAATCAGGGCCCTTGAGCAAAAAGGATTGCTCGAACTGCTATCTAATAAAACATTCACTTTACAAACATCATTAACAACCACTTGAACTAAAGGCATATATGAGCCTTCATTGGGACGAAAACTAGCATTCGACACTTGAACATCATTCTATGCATCTGAACTAGAGACATGCTACATTATCATTTAGGTGAATGTACTTTGTGTGTTTTTTGCCACACGCAGGAACGCTACACACAGAGCGTTTGCCACAGTTTTCGGTTTTATGTGATGAGAGTAGACAATTGTGACACAATTTGTGGCCAATGACAACATCCAGTCTTTCTCTGGGACTCATTTGTTTAAACTTTTCACAAGGCCACAAACGATGCAATTGGCTGCACAATACACAAGGGGGTTCGGACTTGGCGTAAGTTCCGCGCTTGATTTGAGTGCCTTTGTTGCTTGAGTGCCCAGTAGCTCCACCCTTGGCATTAGATAAAGAAACGGAATAGTTTTCAGATGAAGTCCTTTGTTCACTCTTAAACGTTTCTGAAGGCTTGGGATACCCGCTCCCGTAAACGGGGTTATTAACTTCAACAGTAATTTCATTGGCAAATTCAACGAATTCGTCGAAAGTTGGATAAGAGTCGTTGGACTTCTTAGATTTTACGCGCCCGCTTTTTCCATTTCAATTGAATGTAATTAGGAAATATACCCATTATTTCACGTATTACCGATTGCGAATCAACTTCCTGTAAGGTCTTTAATTGTGAGAAAACAAGCGACGCGTTTTTAATGTCGTCCGACAATTGCTGTATCTGTCGAGGCGTTTTAACCTGCTTGCCGAATTTTAATTCCCGAAAAAGGCGCTCAGTTACCAAATGCGGGTTACCGAAGCGATCATCTAGGATTCCACGCACCTGGGCGAAGCCGCTGGAGCCCCCAATTAACTGGCACCCTCTAATAGCCTCCTTAGCCGGCCACCAGTGTACTGCATCAATCTAGATAATTTTAAATCATCATCATCACATACCGTATCTACATTAGCCTCAAACGCTCTGATGAATTGATGAAAATGTAGGGGATTACCATGAAAAACTTCTAGTTCAACCTTTGGTAAGTTGAGGAGATGCAAAAATTCTTTGTTTGACGTTACCTGAATTTGAATCAGCACCCATAGATTTATGTTCGACTTTGGCAGTCTTAGACGATAATTTGGTGGTTTTAACTAAGTTTAAGACAGAGATGTAATCACTTTGTTTCTCAGAAAAGTAATTATCACTTTCATCGATATCAGTTTCCTGAGTAAGTGTCTCATGGTAGCTATTATGGTCTAATGTAAATTTCTTAAGAAGATCTTTTAAAATGATGACATGGTCGTCAATGTCGCCCACGTCATCTTCAGCAATACATTGCCTTATGTAGTTGACTTCTTTAGTAACGGCCCTCTTCGCTGAAGACCTCGCCGTCTTTGCCATTTTCGATGGTGGAGCGGTCACGACGACGAGCAGAAGGATGACGGTAAAGCACAAGGACGATAAAAACTTCCACGTCACACCGAGTCGGGGAACTGACAAACTGCATACGTTGACGGCCAGGGCTGACCAAGGAGGCGAACTGGTTGTACCGGTTTTTTTCACTGTCACTGTGTGTTGCTCGAAATAATTACACGGGAGAAAAAAACTTTTCAGAAAAAAACGGGCGGTGCTTGAGGATGCGGGCAAACACAACGAGAAGGAGAACAGAAGTGAACAGCATTGACACGCGAGTCCACGCGACTCAAAAAAGAAACACCTGCGTGCATTCCTGACACGCGTACATACTTGGAACCCGGCCAAGTGAATGCCAGGGGTCGACTGAGAAACTTATCGGTGACGATAACAGGGCCTTTTCAGGTAAAATAACAAAAGATACAAATTTTGCCAAACAACTTCTTTTCAACTCTTATAGTCCCACGTGTACTCAGAAATGATTTACTTCATGCTTGTGTGCTCTCTTGTGAACATCAGGACTCTGCCCCCATATACTAAGAGTTTACTTGATATCACCTCTAGGTTATGCTGTGTGCCAGAATTGTAAGATGTCCCTACTGACTTAGAGAATATCGAGTAAAGAGTGTATCACATGCTTATAGTTTTACAAACGTTGCATCAAAACAACAAATCTTAAAAGGTGTTGCACATTCGAACACAATACACTCCTTCCATTTAAAGGGCAATAACAGGCGAACAAACTTGAAGTAAGGTTTTAGCTGCAGACTGTCTTGTTTCATGATTGGTTCTTAAGAGTCATGTGACAATTTTTTTTCCTCAAATGCGAAACTTTCTAGAAGTACCGCTTTTGGTTCACTACCGACGGATATGCAACATTAAAGTGTTAAATGTTATCAAAGATATCTCGGAGAAGAGAGAGGAACTTGGAGAGAGGGAGAGGGGAAAAAGGAATTTTTGTGTTCCTTAAAAGTAAGTTCAGGCTAGGGAGACTGATCTTGCTCTTTAAAAGAAGGGTTTAAGATCATTGACTTGGTATGTTGGGGTTGTTATTCTTAGCATTCTGGTAATATTTGCACTGGAATCCGATGTGTGGTTCTCAAGATAAGAGCACGTAAAGTTTTCACATTTTGAACACTAAAAAGTGAACTTGTCGCAAGCACATATGACATCATATCTCCCAATAGTGCGAAGTGTTTCGTTTTACTATAAATTTTGGAGTCGATTTTCTTCTCAAAAATCCCACATTATTTACATGCGAATGCATAGGTGCCATGAGAACTTTACGAACTTTGTATCCCCAACAGGGAGGACCTATTTCTATTATCTTCAAGGGAAACACAAAAGTCTGATAAAACAAAGGAAAACAAAGCATTCCTTATCAATGAGAGGAATTGGTATAAACTCTGCTGCCCTCAAATTCACTTTAATGCTGTGATGTTCCTTCTCGAGAAAGCAACAAAGATACCCCAGTAGATCTAAGGCATTGTGGGGTGCAATTACTCGTATCTGAGTTTGTTACGTGATCTGAGCCCTCAAATGGTCTACGTTTTCACTACGTGAAAAGCAAGTAAAAAAGGCTTGAATGGCCTGTCACCTCACCACTTTACTTAACTGTTTTGTGTTTTAAAAACCTGTTACTGTCAATTAATTAATTAGAATATATAACCTGACGATATCAAGTGTGCCTCTAGTGTGCTTCATTTCCTCTCTGAAGCGGTAAGAGGTAATAAGGTAATAACGCAGAGGATGATGTAACGAAAATGAAGGAGCCTAGGAAAGTTTCATGTTGGAACACAAATCTACACACTTCATTTACTGGTATCTCGAGCCCGAGAAATGCTGGGAATGTCACCAGATTGTGTAGATTTCTATCCTCTTTCACGTATGAAAATTACATTTGAGCTTAAACTTCCCCTTTAAAAGGAAGTGCCAACAAGCTGACCGCATTTTCGAGTTTCATACTTACAGACACTAGTAGAACAGCAATTAATACAGCACTTAGCCTACAAAAGATGACGTAGAACAACAATAGCTGTTTAAACATCAACTTAGTAAATGAAAATTGGTCGCTCAACATTTTTAAGGCAATGGAAAAATAATGAAACTAATTGTTGGCCATTGCGGTGATGCGGGAAAAGCCGATTCACTACGGCTACAGCACGAAACTGTTACTGTACAACAGACAGATGCCGTATTGACGAATCCGATCACCGCTTGTGTTTGGTAACTGTTGGCAGACATGAGTTGGGTCCATCAGCCTTAAATCGTCTTCATTTATTATCTACATGAATTTCAAACTCTCACATTCAATAAAATTGAGGAAACCAAGTAGCATTTTTATGTACAGCCATCCATGTTACAGGCACAGAAGGAAATTGAAAGATTTAAAAGGTAACGGACCCGATTCATGTCTGACTATAGTCAAACCATCACTTGTCTGTTCGAATTTGCCTTTTCGCTTGAATACATTTTATTGATATTTTTTATATTTTCTTGAGTTTCTTAAGAGCAGACTGAATAGTGAGAAAATTTGTCTGTTTCGATACAGAGATTCTTTCTCATTTGAAATTATTTTTTTTTTCTGGAGGGGCTGGGTGTGGGGCCACATCTTGTTGTATTTTTCTTCAGGTGTGAATGGATGTGTGTGTGTGCAGGTGCAAAAAATCTCCAGCAATTGTTTTGGCCCGCCGCACGGGGCATGACTAGCTAGGCCCTAGTCATGCCCCGTGACACAACCATTGCTGAAGGGTTTTTAGACTTACTTTCTAGAAAGATTAAGGATATGTCCCCAGCCTGGTAAGTGATGCAAAAGGAGCGGCTACCCCTCTCTTTCCATATTTTTTTCGGTCTACAAATAACCATCACTTTACATTACCATGCATCACGTCATGGCCTTTTGAAGTCAAGATATGACTGTAAGGTAAACATGATTCCACGACTCACTCCCGTCACGGTGGCGGTGTCATTGTCTTTTCTCATATGCATCGAATGTATACTTGTTAAAGGTTGATCTATACCTTGTCCAAATAGAATTATCGAAAGCATTCGGGCAAACTACATATAAAATATGAATTGTCACTATGGATAAGGCTTTTGCGCGGATGTTCATTTTGATATGATGTCATTCATTCAGATCTGGTCACGTCGTATGGAAAGCTTGTGTCCATCTAAGGGCAAGTTACGACAATTAGTTTGAACAATATTTTGGAGATTTTTCAGTCGCTCCTTTCCTGCCACCGTCCAATCATGAGACATTTTGATGAGTTATCCACGCACCTTTTAAAATGTACTCATGACAGAGGTCAGTCCCCTATCCCGGACCATCAATTGGAGGGGGGGGGGGCACATAAGCAGTACGATAGTTTCACCGGTCTGGAGGAGGTGTAACTAGTAGGTGAAATTTTACTTGTTTGAAGAGTGAAGGTTATAAAATTCACCTTAACAGAGCAGAAAACCACCCCAAGTTTGAGTGAAATTTTTTCCAAAAGGGCACTGTTGATGGATTGGGGAAGTTTCTCGCTTGATGGAGTGCCCACAGGTACCACTCTAAAAAAGAGTAATCCCTTGAACACTCTTCTCGAGGTGAATTTCACTGTTGGAGTGAATTCACAGTTTTCACTCTATTAAAGTTTAAAACTATGATTTTGCGTGCCCACCAGCCAGGAGCCTGTGAAAGGATAGACCAAGATATGACAGCAAGATTCGAAAGGCGCGTGCAGCTACTAGTCTGGTTTGGGGGATCCGAGAGAAAATGTTCAACCTTAAAACCGTTGCTCCTTGTACAATACAGGCTATGTATTGAAAATATATATAAAAAAAAACCGATAAACGATTAGGTTCTTTTCCTCCAAAACGTCAAACTTTATAACGCCGCCTCCTTTTATCTCAAATAGCAATTTGCAGTTGCTAAATGCAGACTGCACTGTACTGCCTAGTCAGTGGCAGGTGCGATGTCGTAGTTTTAGCGCTGGAAGAACTATAATCGTTGCTAGCATGACCTTACGACTTAAGATGTTGTTTCTGATTTGCGGCCGAGAGCCTACATTATATGCAACAAATATGTCTCGGGTCAAGTATGTCACAGCCAACCCACGTTGTGCAGTCTACAATATGTACATCGCATTGGTTGGGATTGGAATGCTATAAGGATAATAATGGAAACGATCAACTTTCCCCTTTCAGTAGCACACTGCGATTATTTGAGCATTTGTATTACACCGGGAATCCCCTGTTTAGAAACACGTAAGGCTAGAATGAACTCAGGGGAAGTTAGTCGAAATCGGTTTGATCATTCTAACACTGAGGGTAAAATACGTGTCGTGTACAAAGAAGGCACCAGTGAAACTTCTCACTTTGTTCCCTGACAAGGCAGCTGGCTTGTGGTATGTATGCTTACTACATTTTCTTTTTCTTTCATTAAACATTTCACAGCCATTTTGCTTTCCCTAGAAGCAAGTACCTATTCTGCATCGGTTTCTAACAACACCAGCGTCAGTCGTTGTTGCCACCCATTTTCAATTACAGGTCAAATTTATTCGCACGAATGTCTACATTTTCATTGAAAGGGGGAATTCCACAAAACTAAGAGTTTACGGTTTTTGTGTTCAATGGGCTGTGCAAACTGACGTTTATGAGTTAGCTAGCCATGTTGGATTAAATAAAGTGTACAGAACGCAATGCCATTCAACACTGATTGAACTCGTGCAGTAAGCGCTTCTCTTGTGGAAACCATGTCCATTGGCTTACATGTTGTTACGCTTTGGGACTCTCTGTAAAGTTGATACTGTTGTGTACAATCTTAACGTTAGACTCGTAAGTTACACTAACACAGAATTTTGCCATCATGTTAATGTTTCTTAGGGTTACCTATCTCAAAGTCTAATATATTATGGTCGTGTAATTAAACACAGACACTAGCTTTTTGTTAGCGTTCTACCGAAATAGGCGGTAGGCGTATTGTGTCTAACTAGACTTGCAGTATGATATGTGGCCCAGCTAATTGTTACGAACTCTAGTTTGAAAACTTAGATTTTTATAGTGTCCGGGAAACAGGAAGATCAACTGAAGCCTACATTTACCTACCGTATTTAACAATTGCATAGGTCATAGGTCGTAGTTCCGTAACGAAATTTGAGTAGGCCTTCTAGCCTTAAGTAGACCATATTACATTTTAAATTATGATACTATTACGCGCTTCGCGTACGTATTGCATTATTTAAGCAGAACGGTGCATATAGTTATTCCAATGCTTTGTATTGTTTTGGCGTGTGATGAAAAATCACTGCTTTTTGTTAAGAACCAGGGCCTACAAGTCAAATTTGACTAGTAGGGTCTAATGGTGGCGGTTAGGGTTAGGTCTAATATATTTAGATTAATCAAAGTTTGGTTTTAAATGTCATTTAAGCCTTAAACCTAGCTAGGATGATCCAGTAACATACAGTACCCAGTATTACAATTGATCATGGTTACATGCGGAGTTAGATAACTTTACGGCCTAATTCTAATGACCAAATTAAGGAAGAATACCTTCCATTCGTGTCTGAGGGTTTTATTTCCCTAGATGGGGATTCAGCTCATCCACCCGTCAAAATTAAAATTTTGCGTGACACAGGCGCAACTCAGTCGTTGCTTCTTGATGGAGTTTTGCCATTAACGGACTCTACTTCCACAGGGGCAAATGTACTAATTCAGGGGGTTGAGTGTGGATTTATTTCTGTCCCTCTCCACAAAATTAATTTGAAGTCAGATTTAGTTTCTGGGTCGGTCATAGTAGGGGTCAGACCTACTCTACCTGTAAAGGGGGTATCTCTGTTGCTAGGCAATGACCTAGCTGGTGGAAAGGTGGTCGCCAATGAAATTTTGACAGATAAACCATGTGACTATAACAACACAGAGCAGTTAGAAAAGGAATTTCCAGATTTATTCCGAGCCTGTGCTGTCACGAGAGCTATGTCACAAAAGCTTGCTATGGATGATAATCTTAAACATCCAGCCTCTAAAAGTGAGGATACAGTTTCCAAAAGTGAAACAAGTAGGGAATCATGTAAGGATGATAATCTTGAACATCCACTCTCTAAAGGTGAGGGTATGATTTCTGAAAAGAAGGATGGTAAATTTAAGCCTCCGCCCTCTAAAATTGAGGAATTAGTTCCTAAAAATGGAACAGCACTCCCAAAAGTGGAGTCAGAGTCCAAAGAGGACTCTAATAAAAATATTGATGAAAGTGAAGATTCCTGGGTTGATTTCAGCCAAACTTTCATGGCCAATCTTCAGGATTGTGAGTCTCCTGTCCCCACACATGGTGAGGGGATAGAACAGGAAAGAAACATGTCTGACACACTCCATAAAGACCAGTTGTCAGTCCAACAACAACATGATGAAGAGCTTCAGCCACTAATTGCTGGTGCCCTCACTGAGGACGAGTCGAAAGACGTCCCAGTGTGTTTTTACCTTAAGAACGGTGTTTTGATGCGTAAATGGCGACCACCTGATGCACCATTAGATGAAGAGTGGCGCATTTACCATCAAGTTGTGGTACCTAGGGTGTATCGAAAGGAAATACTGAGTATTGCTCATGAAATGCCATTTGCAGGGCACCTAGGGGTCAATAAGACTTACCACAAAATTCTAAATCACTTTTATTGGCCTAAGCTTAAGAGTGATGTGGCCAAATTTTGTAAGACTTGTCATTCATGTCAAATGGTTGGGAAGCCGAATCAGAATATTCCGGCTGCACCCTTAAAGCCAATTCCTGCTTTTGAAGAGCCATTTAGTAGAGTCATTATTGATTGTGTAGGTCCTCTACCTAAGAGTAGGGCAGGACATCAGTATGTATTAACCATAATGTGTGCTTCGACAAGGTTTCCAGAGGCAATACCTCTAAGGAATATTAAGGCTCGGACAGTCTTACAAGCTTTACTTAAATTTTTCACATTGTTTGGGTTACCTAAGGAGATCCAATCAGATCAAGGGTCTAATTTCATGTCAACTGTATTCCAACAGATGTTGTATGAATTAGGCATAGACCAAATTAAGTCTTCAGCTTATCATCCCGAAAGCCAAGGAGCTTTAGAAAGGTTTCACCAAACATTGAAGAATATGTTAAAGACATATTGTCATGACAATGAGAAAGATTGGGAGGAAGGCATTCCATTTGTAATGTTTGCTGTCAGGGAGTCTGTACAGGAGTCACTTGGGTTCAGTCCATTTGAACTCGTCTTCGGACACACAGTTCGTGGACCATTGAAATTATTAAAGGAGAAGTGGTTATCAGATCCAGGTGAAAACATACATCTGCTTGATTATGTATCCCGCTTTAAAGAGCGTTTTCACAGAGCATGTGAACTGGCTCAAGAAAATCTGAGGAGTTCTCAGAAGAAAATGAAGGCGTGGTTTGATAAGACCACTGTAGAAAGAGAGTTTAAGCCTGGTGAGAAGGTGTTGGTGTTTTTGCCTGTGTCTGGTCAGCCACTTCAAGCTCGCTTTCAAGGACCTTATGTCATTGAAAGAAAGGTCAGTGACACAGACTATGTCATCTTGACACCTGAAAAGCGTAAATTGAAGAGAGTTTGTCACATTAATATAATGAAAAAATATTATGAAAGAGAGGATTGTGACATTTCTAAGGATGAAAGTGTACATGATGTGGATGTCAATGTTAATAATGCATGTGATCAAGTGTGTATCATCAGTGTTGATCAAGAATTCAATGATAATGATGAGATCAATGCTGATAATGTTCCTGATATGTGTATTAAGTTAAAAAAAACTCTGATGTATTGAGTAATCTTGATCAGAAGTTAAGTTATCTAGATGACAAAGAAAGATCAGAAATGAAATCATTAATCAATGAATATGTATGCTTGTTCTCGGATGAGGATTTTGTTTGGACAGAAAATTGTCAGGCAGCATTTGAATCATTGAAAAGAGCACTAATGAGTTCGCCAGTGTTGATTGCTCCAGATTTTGAAAAACAGTTTAAGCTGGCAGTTGATGCCAGTGACAATGGTATAGGAGCAGTTTTGCTTCAAGCTGATGAGCATGGTGTTGATCACCCTGTGTGTTATTATTCAAAGAAATTTGACAGACATCAGAAAAATTATTCTACAATTGAGAAAGAAACATTAGCTTTGATACTTGGTCTTCAGCACTTTGATGTTTATTTGGGGACTACTAGTTTCCCTGTTATTGTATATACTGATCATAATCCTCTGACGTTTCTGTCTAAGATGAAGAACAAGAATCAGAGATTGATGAGATGGAGTTTATTTCTACAATAATATAATGTAGATATTAGGCACATTAAAGGGAAAGACAATGTTGTGCCTGATGCTTTGTCAAGAACTTAATCTGATGGGGTAGATTAAAAGTCGTACTGTAATTTCGAAATTTTGATGTTGCCTGCAGCACAGTATGTGTTAATGATGTTACTACTCATGTATTATCATATTGTAAGACAAGTTGTATGTTATGAAAGCACCTTCCACTTGATATTGGAATGCATACTGTAATACTATACAGTAGTTTTTACTATAAGGTAATATTGTAGATAAGGTAACCTAAGTTTTGTCCTAGACGTCCAAAACTCTTTCAAGGGGGGGAGTGTTACGAGACGACATCAACCAGATTGAATCCACGGACAAGTAAGTGAAAAGTTCTAGAAAGTGCTAGCTTCGTGTGTCTCTCGAGCATATTGAACGGGTAACCCCAGAGAACATTCGCACAGTTATGAGAATGTACGATCACCTACTGGAAACTACTGTATGATGCAATGGCCTAATAATAGCCAACTTGTGGTTATGGGTTACTGAGCCCAGAACGTTCGCTGTTCGTTTTGTACGAGATCAAACGAGACGTTTCCAGAAGAGTAAGTCCCAGACTTTTCTGGAAGAACTACCAGTCATATAAAAGGTCATGCAAGCAGTGTGACAAGAAGAAGAGAACAGAAGATACACAGATAATACAGAGACCAGACGCCTGCATCGCCGCTTAACGCTGTAATTGTGTCGCCATTTACCAATCAATAGTCTTCATCCTGCCTTCGCGGAACAGAGTCCTACGCTGTGCTGCTGTACAATCGACGCTGACAACACTACCCCTTGGACAAAGAGTGATACCTTAAGCTGTAAAAGATTGTAAGTAGATTTAAGATTAATTGTTGTAAATTTAAGGAAGTAAGAGGTGAATAATAATTAAGTAGTTGATTTTAATCTCGCTCTTCTGTGGTCTTTCGCTGTTATTGGTTTGAATTGCGACCAAGCCGTAACAACACAGCTTCTTCTTATCGATTATTCCGCGAATCAGGGGGTCTCTAGCAACTCCCTGCGCGAAATAAGTAAACGTAAATAAAAAAAAAAAAATAAAAAAATTGTCATAAAAAATGAAATTACACAAGTTAAATGAAAAGCCTCTTGTAAATTACAATGCCATTTTTTATAACTAATGACGCCCGAGTTTCCCTTAAAATTACCTAAATTATTACAAGAAATTCACCTAAAACGTCTAATCCTCTCACCGCAAACAATGCCAACTATTCTTACCTACTTTCCTAACCCCATCCCAAAATTGTCTAAATTCTATCCTCATCCAGACTCAATATTAGTTTATCACTCCGGGGTGAGTATACAAGACCCCAATGTCCCAATGTGAGATCAAAACACCATATTCGGTAAATGCCGCGCGATATGAAATACAGTGTCCTGGTATTTTATCACGTGTTGTCAAAAAAAATAAATAAATAAATAAATAAAAAGGCTCATTCAGAATTTTTGTGGACTAATTACTACAAAAATTTGCAGTTTATGGTGAGAATTGGCTGTCTATTACTGCATTGCATTCAGATTATAGCAACGGTTTGCGAACCCGAGACTTTTGATTAATAACAATTTTGGAACTCTATCATCAGTATCTTGGATAACAATTTTGGTATTAACTTTATCCGGGTTTAGAGTAAATGAATGGATGCTTCAACACGTACTTTGACGGTTGAGAGCCTGAAAAGTGTTTTAAAGCTTTAGTCTCATAATGTGTGCATAGACTCTTGATGTTTATAGTTGAAATGCAATGATTACGGCTTGGTGGCTTGGTGACTGTAAATGACTGACTCTGCAGTGTGGAGGGAAGGCTTTTTGGAGAGAACGCGTGTATGCGTGAAAACGAGGAAACAGGTGGGGGCAATACAGGTGGTCAAAACAAATGTTAATTTTTTCTAGAAGCATTAACATTTTTCTGTTGGAAATGTAAGCCCTCGTCCTTTGATTGATTGGTTATAATTTGAGTTTGAATTTAGGCCTATGTGGCCTTCGAAGATAATCTTTTACGACCAGACGCAAACGATGAAGGACGTTTATGCTTAAAACCGTATAGGCCTACCCTAATGAAATATGTATGGCCCTTCCTAATTCGCCTTGTATCATTGATGTAGTTTTTGAAGAAGCTTAAGCAAAAAGATAATTTCCATATATGGAAGAGGAACAAAATCTGCACAGTGTGGCGCAATGTCCATTATATAAGGACATGTATTTTTCGAGATATCACTAAAACCCTTGTAAACGCTGGAATCAACGTCGAAATAAGGAACAATACTGCTGCTTTATTTGAAGGTTACTGCTCACACGTGAACGTAATCTACTAAAGTGCACCTCAAGTCAAAAAATTCAAATATATATATTAAAAAGCATTAAAAATGAATTCCTACAGTCCAACTCCATCTGCATAGGATATTCTTTAGCCGAGATACAAAATAAGTAGTTTATTCACTTCCAAAAAATTGGTCGACTGCGCAAAAAATTGTGACTTTCTTGTTACACGATTCACATTACCTGCTTTGTTTTCCTTTGATATTAGAAATGTGTTAATGAACTAGAACACTTCCTTTTTGCTTGCATAGAATGTTGCACACAGAGGGCTTAATTAATTACATCACCCTATGAGAAAAGGAGTGCTATCACACCTTGGTACGTGCAGCAATGTTTGGAAAAACGAAGAAATACGAAGACTGTAATATGAGAAGTAAAAGAATGACCTCACCAATTATTGCGCAATGTACCATTTTAATGTTGGTTAATAAATTTCAACATTTTTATATCGCAGCTCAGGAATGTCCTATGAAGATAGAAGTTGGACTGTTGGAATAAATTTTTAGTAATTGTCTTCAAATATATACATATTTGAATTTTTTAACTTGAGGTACACTTTAACCATTTTGATAAAATACTCTGTTTTCCGTTGTAAACAAAAGGAAATCCCTTCTCTACTATTGGGCTATCCCATTATTCAAGGAACTACTGCTTATTGTGTTCTTATATTGAAAAGGTTTTAAAGTATCATCTGGGCACGTTATCGGTTGCCCTGGCTGAATTTGTAAGGTATGAGTTTGTTGGTATTCTTGAAACATAACAAATGCTATTTTCTTCCACACATGATCTATCGTTACAAACGATTGCATGACGGTCAAATTTTAAAATTCATTTGTTTTGTGATTGTTAAGCTGCTTCATTACAGAAGTTTTTAGAATGACAGAATGGGATACACGGACTCCCTATACATGCACAGAGCATATTATCCGAACCTTGTTGCTACCTTACGTGTGAGTATAGGGGTAGCAAGATGGGTGTCTGCTATGGCTTTGCGTGTGAAAGTTATCGACTTGTTCAAGTTCAAATAGATTTGGAAAGAATCAAATTATACATCAAGTCAAATCATACAAATTGCAATTTCTCTGCGGCCATCTTGGTGCGCCTTTTATGACCCATGCTGTGGTGACAATAAACGCAAAATATGTACACGTTTCATGATCTGTCCACGTATAAAGGAAGTCCGTGATGAGAGACAATAAATGAGGAGAAAATGAGGTTTCTAAATTTGCATTCCAAAGTAACTTCATATTCTGATCATATGGGATGCTGCTTAGAATATTGGCTACATGTACATTGTAAAGAAAAGAGAAAAAAAAAATAGAAAAAAGGAAAACTTTCCTTTAAAGTGGGGTTATGATGTCATATGGGCTTCCTTCAAGTTAACTCTTTTAAAAGTATGCGACAAGTTTACCAGAGAATCATACTTAGGATTTCAGTTCAAATTTCACCGAAATGCTCAAAATAAGTGCCCGGCCTCTATCATATCAAAAGTTTAAACGACCTGAAACGCTGCGATGAGGACTGTTGACTATGATGAGAACCATTATATCTATCTTCCATTTTCTGAAACAAGTAAACTGGAAATAGGCACTACACGTGTAGTCACTGCCTACCATACAAGCAGTACCCGAAAATATGATGAACGTAAAATGAAACAATTAGGTATAAGAATTTAGACACGTAAAAGCTGGTGTACAACGACCAGTTTTTCAGGAAATCGTTATACAGGTGTAATGATGAAACTGATTTTTTGGACGGGTTTTTTTTTTTTTTTTTTTTTTGAAGCGCAGCTTTGTACAAATCAAGGAGAGCCCGCTTTTTTGTCTGTTTTCGTACCTCCTTGATGAGGAGTGTATAGATCTATTCACAGTTTCCTCTATAATAGGAAACGTTTATACCGAAGTCAAATAAACTTTTTTTTTTCAATTATGCCCAACAGTGAACGTTATCTAGAGACGCACTGGGATCTACATTTTTCAAAGCACTAATGTCCATCAAGACGCCGGTCAGAAATGATATCTGGGAAATCACATGTTATTGTCACTTTGGCAATTGTGGCTCTGATAGCTGGTATGCGTATTTTTTTTTTTTTTTTTTAATTTTATTCAGTTGAAAAAATCTTTGATTTTGATTTATTTCTAGTGACCCACCGTGACCCACCGTGGCAGATAAAGTAATATGAATACTTTTGGCCATATTGAGTTTTTAAAAGTATTGAAAAGGGTTCTGTGAATACTTCATTTGGATATCATAGTAACAAAGTAACGCAGTAACAAAGTATTATGAAGTGTGTCATACATTTGGTCAAGGTGATCAAATGTCAGTGAAATAGGTAACATTAAATTTGATCAAAAATGGCTTTATTTCAATTGTGCGTTGGTCGACATAATATCTGACCTGCCATCACCTATACCTTATTTTTCCGCATAGCAGACGATACCATTCAAGATTGAGAGAACATTTACAGTTGACGCAGACTTCGAACCGATGCATATCCTTATCTCGCACACACACCCAAGACCGCGTGTTTGGTCTAACGGTAGACCATCCACCTCTCACGAGGAAGGCCCGGGTTCGATTCCCAGGTCGAGTCATACCAAAGACTCAAAAAAATGGAACCTTCTGTCGTTGCGCGTGATGCTCCGCATGGGCAATGGTGTATGGAAAACAAGCCAGAGAGCCACAACTGCAAAAAAGGCCCTAGCTGGCTCGACTTGAACCAACAGGTTGGAAACTGGGTCATAAAACTCCATTGAACTACCTAACTGACTGACTGAACGACTGACCGACTAACTTAATAACTAACACATACACACACACACAAACTGACACGTTGCAAAAAAAAAAGTGGCGTGGCTAAGGCCTTTGGTCAGTTAGATAGGTAGCGTTTCAAGGCTACCCCCGCCATTAGAACCCTGTCTATTGATAAAAGTGTCTATCTCACGGCCTTTGATAAGGGTACATGTTCTGTTCTGTGACGCCTTATCATTATTGTTTAGTACTAGAAGGACAACGTAAAAATATTGTTTATTAAAGACTAATTAGAATCTGCTTGTTGAATGTCTTCAACTCCTGAATGCTAACAAGCAGAATATTGATCAGCGTTGTTTGAAACATATGCCAAAAGTTGTCAATCATTCCGTTTTAAACAGGAAACAGAACTGTACTGTTTTTTCGTGTTGAGATAATTTTATTGAAATCTATTTGGAAATGATGAAAATTGCTCTATGCATACAGTTCACTGATTTTTACACCTGTTGTAAAAATTTCGAACGGGAAAAAACGGTTATTAAGCTCCTTGGACTCAACCCATTTAATCAAGCACTGGTATCCTAGCCGGTCACCTTACAAGTGTGCAGCGTAAAGTTTGCTAGATCTTTTGATTATGGTTGTTTTTGGTGGATTTGACACGGGTTTCATCCAAAAATGAGGAAATAAACACTACGTGTAAATATGTTTAGCAAGGTATAACTACAAGAGAATATTTACGTTTCAAATTTTCTTAATTTTTGTTCAAATTTGAACAAATTTAATCAATAAGAAATTATCGTAAACACATTTTGGTTTGTGATGTGCTCCATCTGGCCCTTCTCTTTCTTGAACCTCAAGCGTTGAGTAGTATTGCGCATGCGCCTGCGAATAATTAGAGGCAAAGGATGTATCAAGAGTGGTTCGTATGAAAAACTTTTACAAAATGTAGTGATATGGTTTTGTAAAAGTTATTTCACCTCGCCTTTATAGATGAAACGTTTACTCAGGAAGTCGTCTGTGACAATTCCACCAGATATCTAGAACGAGGAAAACGAGCAGTTATTTCCTGCGAATACGAATCGAACTTTATTGCTGTGTTCTGGTTGAGAGGCCAATCAAATAATCCGTTTCTAAGACTTGAACAAGGCAAACCTACTACAGAAAATGGCTTCGACATAAGCTCTTCCGGCAACATGATTATTGAAAATGTTCAAATATCTCACGGAGGATTGTACCGTATTTCAGTCATCGATAACAACGGTGACACTATCAGTGGAACTGTTAATATATATGTTACAGGTAAGAAAAATCTCATCTTTTTATTTGATCGTAAACGCCAGGGTAACGATAACGCGGTAAGTGATAACTCGGTAAGTAACTTGAACATTTATTAACCCATCAATAATAGAAGAGGTAGCGAAGCGGAAGTAGGATTCATGGGAATAACTTCCTATTGGGGATTTTTTTTTTCTAATTTTGTCAAAGATCCCTTATACATTTTCCTTATAACAAAATGTTTCATCGCAACTCCCCAGTCACAGATAGCTGAAAATGTGGTCTAGTCTGTACCGCATCCGATTATCATATGAAAATTTCAGGGTTTTTTGTGCGTACGCGGTGTCCCGCAAAAGCAATAGGCACCAAACTCTCACAAATAGAAAAAAAAAGAAGAAGAAGAAAAAAAAAAGAAACGGTGAGCGCCGTATCATTAGGCCAGGATGCCACAAGGTATAGGGCGTAAATCCCTTTCTAACCTAATCCCAAAACACAGACAATAAACTTCACTTTGCTATTATCAAGGGCAGCTTTTTTTTTGACGTTCAATCAATTTTTTCTAAAGCAAATATAATAATTACCTCAAATAAATTGAATTTTAGTTTTGTAAAGAAAAGACCAAATACTTTTAGACCCGCACCAGTCGTCGAGAGTCTCCTTTTTAGCGACTCGTCATCTAGTCGACGCTTCAGTGCATTGCCCTTCAGTGGCGTGGAGCTTGAAACTTCCCGGCAAATCATGAATTTACTCCTGTTGTAGTAGCAAGCTGAACAGAAATGATGTTTTTCAACTGTTCTTTCAATAACTCGATCGATTTACAATGATAACGACAGTCCAATAAATTTGGGTGACAAAGGCTTAATTAACAAATAACACCAATATTAACACACAAAAAAAAATCGTTTCTTTGAAATCTAGAATAAAACCATCACATAAAGAGTCTGGTTAAACCCCATAGTTAATTGAAGAGGGGGAAACCCCTCACCTTTTGAGAGTTTGAAGTTTGCAGCTGAATTAATACTGTAAAAAATATTTTTCCACCATGACACGGATCAGATCTTGCGGTAACAACGTTGTATAAAGTGTGCTTACAAGGTGTAGTCACCACGAGTATACTGGAACCAGGAAGTATTTAAACAGACAGTGGTTAGTTAGCAAGCGTATCAAGGAGACAGATTTTGTTAACCTTTCTAAAGGGTAAGTGAAAGTAAATTTGCATGAGGGACGTTATGAGGATATTGACATTAAACTAAGCTGTGCTCAAATGAAAGTGTTTGCAATTATAAAGAGGATCTAATCAGGTAAACGCGGAAAAGGATCTGATGGATGATCGAAGAGATTGTTCTTAGGAATAATTAGAGGTGATTTAAATTTATCCGAACCTGTTAAAGTGATTCTTTGTGTTTCACAGCAATAAATATGAAGGGGTTTTTTGTTAATCATGGTTGAAAATTTTCATTATTGTGATGAACCATGACAATAAAAGTGCTAAAATTTAGAGAATAGGCCGCAAAATTTTGAAAAGTTTGCAAGCCCTTTTGAAAAACGCCTTCAAATTAATGGCTAAAGCCAAGCCTATGTGATTTTAAATGATTGCCCAATATGTCAGACGAGCTATTTTCCCAAGTTCAGTAAGTGTAGGCCCGAAACGTTTTTTTTTTTTTTTTGGTAAGGAACATGGAGTTTGAAATACCACCTAGCTCATATACAACCTAGATCTAGAGAGCAAATTCCTGGTAAGCGGGTCTTCCGGCTTTCGGGTACAAAATGCGAAAATATGCTGGTTGAATATCAACCGCTCGATTAGGCCTACCCGACGGAGGCAAGATGTAGACTACTTGCTCTATTTTTTCAAGTATAAATCATTATCCCACGCTTCTAATCCCCATTTTAAAAACGGTACGTTGTTAAATTCAAGGTTGGTGTACACTTCTCCCTTGAATTAATTGGTTAGGACAGGCAAGACCCAAACTTGATGGCCAAACAGGCACATGTCTCCTCCTGTTTTAATCTCAGAAATAAAATACGTTGAAATGTCGCTTTAACTTCATATAATGTTGTTTGGGTTTGGCGAGGTCTCATTCGAGCAAAGAGGAGATGTATTTATTTTTAAATGTCCTTATGTGGACCTTTCGCTAATCATAAGATTTTTATTCGCTTTGTGCACTCTCATCTTAGAATTCATTCCTGACGTGTATGGTTCCATTCCGTCTCGGTCAAATTCAGATGGTTTAATCGTGGCAGTTATGTGCTTTAAAACAGTTCGTAAAAAAATTTGCACTCTTCTTCTGTAATTGCCACTCCATGCTTTGGTCATTGGCGTAGAAAAATGTGGCCAGGGTCTCCAAGGGGATACCAGTCCGACGAATTTTGAAAGATACACCATGTTTAGTGTCCATACACGCCTGAAGAAAGTGGCAATCATTATACAGCTTTAAATAATTCAGTCCTCTCAAGTTGTTTTAAAATTTCATTTTAAAGTAAGAATCTTAATCGCCCATTTTTAAATTGAAAAAAATTTAAAAAATTTAAGTTGCCTACATTTGTCTTTCGCCCACTTCTGAAATCCTGGTTCTTCAGCTGCCCTGTGATCTCACCAACCTCTAGAAGTCGATTTTAGGCCAAGTCCGAGCCGAATGGAAAACGATATCAGAATAAACAAGTTTTTTTTTTTCCTTTTTCTTTTTCTTTCGAACTTCTTTTGAGCAGTGGCATTAGTAAATGAGCTGCAACTGGAGAGTTGTGCAACATCTCAACAAACCTTATGTCAAGATATCAGTAAAGAACAAAGGGCACTTTATTTGATATGCAGTGCGACAGACACCAGACCGGAAGTTGGTTTTGTGTGGTCTAAAATGTCCTCAAATGGCCGTGTTAGTGTTGCTCAAGTCCAATTTAACTTATCTGTGAACTTCAGCACCGCATTGATTAAGTCCTCTTCGATTATAAAATATGAAAAAAGTGACTTTTCCTTGCAATACTTCACATGCACGGCCTCTGGTCCAGCAGCAACGGGTAGACCAGAGGCAGGGATATTTGTTGAAGGTGACAAAGAGGTTACGAAACAAATGACAAAGACTGAAACCAAGAGTATTCAGCAAGGGGAACGTCTTCAAATTAGTTGTTCCACGGAACCCTTCACCTTGAGTAAATGGACAATTTCATATCCAAACAAAACAATGAAACTGTTAAAGGAATTTTATCCGGGAGAAGAAGGCGGTCCGTGCCTGTTTGGTTTTGGATGTAACGTAAATGAAGAGGGTGTGTTATCTTTTGAAACCATTTCTTACTTACACGAAGGATCATACATCTGCACCTATGCGAAAGGTGACACGGCCAGAAGGAGCATTACGGATGTGTCAGTCATAAGTACGCATTTTTGTTACTTTAACGTATTTGGTTGATGTTTTTGTAAATAGACTACTTAAAACAAAAGAAGGAAAAACAGGAATGTGCCCTAATTCAAATCCTTTTTTGTTTTCCCATGACCAGTTCGGTAGATAATTGCGTTCGAAGGAAAACGAGGTTTACACAGATAGGAAGAAAATTCCGCCTGCCTCAACGGTATACCTGTTTATGAGCATTCAGTTTCTACCTCTCCACAGTCGTAAATTTGTTTAACAAATGTGCATGTATTCTAGTGTGATATCGTAGTATAAACGCAAAGGGTAACACCACAAAGGATCTTCAAGAACTTATTTACATACATATTTGTGAGCATTTAGTGTCTGCCTCTCCACAGTCGTCGATTTGTTTAACAAATGAGTATGTATTCAAGTGTGATATCGTAGTATAGCTACACACGATCCACTTGCACACCTTAATGCGGAAAACATTGCACAAAACTTGCGGCTGTGTCGAGTCTATTAATTAAGCCTAGCACAAAGAACATAGCAAAACTTCTCGATATATCAAAGTCGGCGAGGTGAACAACCAAAGAGGACACAGCCTTTTGATTCCCCTATCAACGGAGCTTTTAAATATGCCCACATTTCTCTTTCCTAAAGTCGATCTTTTGAATGTTTATCTCCGTTCTATGAATTTTCGCGGTAGGATCGCAATGCATCATCGTATATGAAAATGGCGCCACCTTAAACAAAATATTCCTTCGATCGGGTGAAAATTGATTTCCCCCGAAAACGGTTATTTCCCGAGCTCATGACTCAGTAACCTGCCCCAGATCTGGTTTAATCTACGGCAGTAGGGGTGATTTATTGATTGCTTGCCATAGGCCGGTAAGGAATCTATGCAATAATGATGTCAAGTGTGTGTGCGTATGTGTGCGTGTGTTTGTTACACTGCTTGTAATCACGATATCTCAAGATAAGAATGTCCTACACTTTTCATATTTGGTATATATATTTCTCCTGTTTAGTGGTCAAAGGTTATTTGAGGTCACCAGGGGTCAAAAACCGAAAACCTTACAAACACGAAATCTCGAGTTAGAAAAGACCGGCACTTTTCATATTTGGTATATAGATTTTTCATGCTGAGAAAAAGATCCTATTGATTTTGATGGAGGTCAGAGGTCACTTGAGGTCACCGGCGGTAAAACTGCGAAAGCGTCAAAAGTGGCTTGTAAACACAATATCTCAAGATAGGAATAGCCGACACGTATCATATTTGGTGCGTGGGGCGCTTACGTTAAGAAGAAGATGAACCCTTTTGTTTTTGGTGGAGGTCAAGGGTCGTTTGAGGTCGCCAGGGTTCAACGCCAGATAAAGCTTGTGAACAGGATATCACAAGTTAGGAATGACCGACACTTCTCATATTTAGCATAATGTTTGTCATTTCGAGTGGTAGTTCCCTATTGTTTGCTGTTGGAATCAAAGAGCAATATTTAAATATAAAAAATATAAAAGTAGAGATGACCACTGGACCAGTTGACACTTCTAAATTGAAATAAATGTGCAAACTGATATTATTTGAACTGATTATTTTCGTTATTTTCCTTCATTCTGTCAAAGTAACACCAAATCCAGAGAAAATAATAATCGAAGGGTGCGCTGATATCAATGATTGCAATAGAAATGTCGGATTAACTGGGACGCTTCAAGTTTCCGTCACTGGTGCTCGTCCGCCCGTAAAAGTAAAATGTGTCGTTACAAAGAAGAAAGAAACTGGAGGATACATCTTTGGCGATAAAAATGATATCTCACCACCGGACGGAGGTACTTTTGATACCGTATATAGTGCTGAATATAGTATTGAAGAATGCAGCGAACCTGTGTCTGTTACTTGCTCACTACTAGAAGATTCGGTCTTTACCAACCTAAGTCCTTCCCATGTTAATCTTGTAACAAGTGAGTCATACAGTGTTTAGTTTGAAAGTTTCTGTTTTTTTTTTCTTTCAAAATTACACTTCAAAGGTAGGCCCTATCCTTGCTTAACAGTTTGGCATTTGACATACAGCTTTTAGAATATGTGGAATTCCCATAGTTATTCCAAGACGACAACTTTTAGGGACCCTGTTATATCATGAGAAAAGTACAAGTTTGCGGAATAATCTTGGAACCAAGTTTAAATGGATTATTGTCTCAGGATTCTATATTATTCGATACATAACGCACTCTCTCAAAGTCACAGAATAAACTTTTAAAACTGATTGCTATTTTCCAATATTTCTTTACTTTTTGGATTCGCAATGCAATAAATCCGCTTTGAGTTACTGGTTCTAAGATTTTCAAACTCCAAAATGGCATTGCGGGCCTTGAATGTAAAAGTTGGTCTATGTGACTGTGTAAACGATTGTAAATGGAATTGAACATATTTCCTCTGCATGAAATAAAAACCTAAACAATCGTCTAATTCAAAAGTACCATGGAGGTGAAAAATACAACAATGTGTTTTTCACAAATCAGTAACCTTAGAAACGCATGGAGAAATTAACATTTCACTTGAACTTTACAGATAAAAGCAACTGTAGGGGAAGACCAGGACTGGTTGTATTCATAATAATCCTTCTGATAAGTATTGTCGTTGCTGTAGCTGTCACGTATTACAAACGGAAGAAACGACGGGGTATGATGTACTGTATTTGTCCTTTTGTTAACACGTGGTATTTTCATTCTTTTCCTTTTTTATACTATATGGCCTTAACGAAGTGAACTAGTTAAGCTACCTTTATTATATTTCAACCTTTTTTTTTTTTGCATTGTCTCCAATGAATGTTGATATTACCCCTGATGGGCTGAAAATTTTAAAGGAAGATGTAATCAGACCGATTTAGGAATGGTTCAAAATTTGACTTTGCCTTATATAAAAAGGAAGATTGTATACACTGTGGATTTAGCATAGTATTTTAGGACTGCAGATTGCACCGTTTATTATTTGACACTATTCAAATTACTACAAGCTGTCCTTCACTTCATTCTGTGAAAACTTTTTTGATCGGGTTAAAATGTGCGTTGTTTAATGACCCATTATTTTGCTTGTCATTGTGTTAGTTGTCACTGCTATTTCAGATCTTCTTTTAAACTGTTAAAAGAATAGCTCGACAGGTTATGAAAGCTACTTGAGGATGTTGAAAATATTGTTAACAACGTTCTCCAGCAACATTAGGTTCAAAACGTTTTCACCTTAGACCTCGTTGGTCGATGTGGCCATTACGTCATTGGTTCACTTTCTCTTAGTAAAACGTTCTAGCCAGATTGGCAATTACGCATACCGTAGAGTGAGACTATGCGTACGAAACGTTAGACTACAGGTCTTAACTAAAAAAGGAAGAACTTTAACCTCTGTGCGGCTTTGCTAATGATTCTTTCGCACTTTCATGAGCCAAATACCTCACAGCACAGCTAGCAAAGATTGCGATAGCGTTGGATTTTCTATTTTGGGCACATTGTGTACCGTAAAGTATATATCCTTAACTGTTAGTCGCGAATGAGGTGTATGCACAGTGTCACTTCCCCATAAAAGCGAATGATTCCCAATCAATGAATCCACACATGTGTAGCTGAACTCAAATTAAGGTGACGACCTCTCCCTAGCAACATGTGGCACATAGGCATGTCTCCAATGCTAATGCAGCACACACACACACACACACGGACAACTATACAAAAGTCACAATCGTATTGTTTACAAACCAAAGTGAATTCATGATGTCAAAGATAAAGCCTCATAAATATTAATGAGGCAGAATCGTTCGTTTTGAAGTACAAGATTGGTGACGTTTTTCTCCCCTTTTCACGTCTGCAAGGCAGATTATCCTTCAGAAAAAATCAAAGCTTAATTGTTTGAGTTCTTTCAAACATGCTGTGCCCCTGCCAAATTGCTTTGGCCTATTTTTTTAAAGGTGGATGTAGTGGAATTTTGCTTTGCCTGTTAAAACATCAATATTTTCTTCGGACTTTTAACAATATCATTTACATTTGAAAAGATATTTTTCGATGGTTCTCTGCTTCACAGTTAAGAAACATCTACCAGTAAGAAATCACGACGAATTCAAAGACGGTAGGCAACAATCGATCACAAAAGACATCGAAAAAAACCTCTTGAAAACAGATCAAGAAAGGGAACAAGGGGAGGGTGAAAGCGTTGACACGGAAACCAAAACTATTGACGAAAGTGCTGGGAAACTTTTATCTGTACGGATAAGTATCAGCATGGTATATTTGTTGGTATATATGAAATTCTATATGTGGGGTAGGTACCTAACAATGTAGATGACTGGTTTCAGTTTGAACTTTGAGGTGTTTAGCGTAGGTTGTTTTGTAAAATCAGAGATCAAAACCTAAATACCTTGTCATCATTAGATAATAGCATTGATGGTTATTTTCCATATTGTAACTGCATTTATAAAATTGGAGGGAAGAACCCTCTTGATCATGGTTAAGTCCAGAGTCAAGGTATCCCAGCTTAGAAAATACAACGTATGTACTTTCTATTCATGATAGTGAAAAACGATCAGTTGATAAAAAAAAAAAAATTGAAATTACTTACAGTCGTCGGAATGACGTGTCTAGAGAAAAGGCCCAGGACCTACTGTGGAAATTCAAATTCTTGCTTAAAAGGCCGAGATGCATTTAAATATCCCCTAGGCTTTTGAGTGCCCTCTATCTTGAACAATACACCAATTGGCGGAAAACTGCGTGGAATGTTTTGAGTAAAAAAATGCTTTGTTCAAATATTATAACGATAGGAAAATACCAATTTGTTGGAATGCCAAGCAAAGAGGGAACGTAGTCTTTGCTCTTTAATGTTTTTAGTAAAATTTATGGCTAGAATCCTTAACTTTGGATTCGCATTTTAAATGTAATGCTGGTGTTGTTTCTTATTTACTATCAACGTTGTATTAACCCCTCGCCACGACTGCCCTTGAAACCCCAATCTGCCGTTGACGCAGTATTGCTTTACATTCCTACCCCATGGAAGTTTAGGCCCCTTTTAACCATTTTTAGTTTCTCGCCTTTTGGCAAATAGGTTGTACCTTCATCATTTTACGTCGCTTGTCATCATTGTTTCAAATTCTTTCCACATTTACTTGTTCCATGTTCACTAGTGATAGTGACTGTTATCGACGAGTTGTCGTTGTCGTAATAACAGTGAAAACCTTCTTACATCGCAAATGGACTAAGACTAGTAACTCTCTCTTTGATATGTATGTATTTCCTGAGAATGTGTTTCAATTTTTCCCTGCTATTTCTTCTGACACTTTTGTTCTATTTCAAGTTCCCAATTTCTTCCTTTCTGTCTTTCTTTTATAAATATAAATCTTACTTTTTTCTTATCAGGTATATCTGCTTTGTATAAGTTGTATTAGCTTTGCTCTTTCAGATCTTCCACACTTCCATTGATGTACTTATTGTTTCTATGCAAATTTCTTAAGTGTTATGAGGGTGAAAATTAACGAAACGAAACAAACTGACAATGGAAACAACAAAATAATATAATAACCACGTTTTTGTAATAGTCAACGCCTGATATATATCTTTCCTTTTAGAACGAATATCTAGATGCTTTTCAGAGTTTTTACGAAAACCTAAAAGAAAACGAAGTAAGTGGATGCCATAATAGCTCAGTTTGTACCTGTAAAGATATTTTAGATTGAATAAATGATAAAACAGCTGTCTCTGCGTTACTAGGAGAAAGTCTTAAGTACGTACAGGTTCTAAGTGCATGTGTTTGGTGGAGGAATGAGTGATTGTGTTGAATTTGGGTCGCTGTGAACGTGTCGTTCTAATGTTTCTGTTCCATCAAGCTATTTAATAAATTTAAAATCACATTGTGTGTATATGGGCTGCGCCATTGCGGTGGAAATGCGTATAAATGCTTGCTAACTCCCACTCAATAATATCTTACTGAGAGGAATGCTCCCGTTGATTTTGGCATGGCTTTATTCCTTAAATGTGTGTCCGTTGCCGTATTCAGAATAATTACAGCTCACAAACCTCACAGACTGAAGTAAGTAAAGTACCGGCAGGATAACTCTTGATAATGGAGTCTTTTCAAGTCTAGGTTTTCATATTTTTTCCTTATATCATTTCTCTGCAGAAAGTTTCTGATGAACTATTCAAAGATGTGATGAATGTGCCTCAAAAAAGAGAACAGGTAAAGTTCAAACAATAGTGTTGACGTCGTTTCATAACCGACTTTGCTAGTATCAGCCCTCATTACTTATTGATTCAAAGATTTACATGCCCATGTTAACAAATTGACAATTGTGTTGTCATTCTCCCTTTTCTGAAATAAACGGTAACTTTCGGTTTGAATATAAATACAAATGAACAGAACTCAAAACTAACAATTCGATGGTACACGTTATTAAAATGTGATGAAATGGGTTGCCTTGAATAAAATAGGCATGTTCAACAAAGAATATGTCAATAACAAACTGTGGTTTTCTTCTCCATTACAGAATATTTCATCTAGCACCTTTTTGGTAAACCACATGTTACAAGTTAACTGCGAAAAAGAGGTACAGATGTTTCATACGTGTATACAGTTGCTTTGAACGTTAAGTCGTACTTTAAAATAAATCCGCAGGTAGTATGTAGACGTATATTTTCTGAGTACTTCAATATTTAAGTACTTTCAATATTTTAATATTTGATTATCCGAGAGAACTTTTCTTTAACACTGAAACAACTGGAAGGTTTTTCATGTCATCTTGTATATTCAATCTAACTATTGAATAAAGACGTATTTGAAGCAGTCATGGAAAGGTATATTTGAGAAATAATTTAGGCAGGTTAGACACTTCAAAGCTGTAAGTTAACATTTCATTATCGAATGTGATTACGTTTCTACCAGATGCTTTCCATCGTTATTCAATATCTGGCCGAGTTAACACAACAGGATCAAGACTGGGTGAGATGAAAAATATGATTTTCAGTTTAGAAGGAAAATAAAAATTATTAGTTGTCATGATGTTTGCTACTGAACTTTAATACAGATGCGTTACTAAGTATTAATAAAAATAACTAGGACATCAGTCGCTTTTACTTATCGATAAAATCCGTTGAATTTTACCCTTAATAGGTGCTATTTGCCAATATAAACAAATAGCATCAAACAATCGTAAAATCTAACCAACTAGTAGGTTTGCAACAGAAATTTACACTCATGAAGATTCTATTGACACAATGTTCAAATTTGGCCATCATTCTTTAGTAGTTTCATTATTATAGGTTAAATATAGTTTATTTTTTTTTAGTTGGCCATGTTTAAGATGATCCTGTCTTGCACGTAGTGTAACGCTGGTTACTTTGTATGATTTTATAAGTTTACATCTTTTTGAGTCTGTCTTGGAGTATTTTTAAAACTGCATCTTTGCTCATGGTAGTTATAGTTTCGCAAGGTACTGAAACAATTTTAAAAAGACAATGTACCTCGGTGCTAAACACATAGCTTTATGCATAACAAGTTGAAGCTGCCTTTTTTGTTTGGTTTTGTAATACAGGTGCCGATAATAGATTTCTGCAAGCTACTGGAAGAGTTGACGCTGTCAGATAAGGTAGGACATAATCAACATATTTACATGCACTGAGCTCTAATTCGAACACTCTGAGATTTGGAAATGGGATGAAATCGTGAAACCACAAAAAAATTGTTATGTTACCAAAACGTTTTTAACGGTATACACAAAAGAAAGGGGTGTGGTTGGGTCAAGGAAAACTCTTTTATATATTTTTAAGGATTAATCTATTTAGTTATAGGTTAATAATTTGTGCTCTGCATACTATGTCGGTAAAAGATTACCCGTGTAGACTCAATAAATGGGTGATTTTATAGACATTCCTTCATTCATTTATTTGTTTCTTTACTTTTTTACTTATTTATTTATCTATTCATCTTTATTCATTTCAGTTGTCTCCTGGCATTTCCTTAACACTTTTCCGGGCAATATTGAGGGGGAAACAGGTATGAAGAAGTCTTTTGGTATTGTTGTTGATTGGTATTACGTTGAAAAGCGTTGACAAATTTCTTACTTTGTTGATTGACATTACCTTGAAATGCGTTTTAAAGGGCAAGAGCAGTCACCTCATATTGACGTAGGGTAGTAGACTGTCCTGTTTTACGATTGACTGTTAAGAGCCATGGGACAACATTGTTTTCCTTCATATGTGAAATCTTTTGCTTTTTACCCTGAATATGCAATTTTGAAGTTTAAAGTTATGATGAAAGATACTTTGAGGAGAAATAAGAAAAAAATTGTGAAGTTTAACTGTTGCTTCAAATTAAGTTTTTTGGGGGCCGGGGCTGAGTTTTAATCTTTAAATATAGTGCTTGGTCAACGAATTTCCTAGAAGGGGTCACATATTAAAATTGGTTGCCTTTTAAGAGAGAATATTATTGTCTCATTTTGCCGGCGAGAATGCGTCCTTGTTTGTTGGAAAGTGTCCTTCTAAGTTTATCAAGTTATCAATATTAAGTGTCCTTCACGTTACATTTCCGTTATTTTCATTAATAATCACGTGGCGGTCATATTCAATGCGTGGAGTTTGAGATTGTCTACTCTTGAAATTTGAGAAAGCATAAGCCTGCTCTTGAGACAGGCCACAAAAGTCGAAGCAGTGAGTTTTCCTGTGTTAATATCAGTCGCGCTGTCCTGGACCTTCTCATGGTGGAGGGGCTTAGACGGGGCTTGAAACAGTTTGCATTTGCCCTAAGAAAGATGCACTACGTTACTGAGAGACTACTTGCAACCGGTCCTGTTCACGGACATTCAAAAGAGAAACATTTTTAAAGCTGTACGTCTGATTAAAGGGAGTGCAAGTTAAACGTCTTGTTTTAAACTTCCAATAGATGATCGATCGGTCATTTCGATTTTATTAACGATACCATGGATGTCACTTACATAGAATCTGTCATATGACAAAATGAACCTAATGTGTAACGTTTTGGGATTATTGGAAAATCTACCTTTCCTATTAGCAAATCTGGGACTGAGCTGTGACTAAGGGTCTTCCTACACTGAACGCCATACTAGGCATGCAGATTAAGACTCCCCGACGGCATTTTAGACGTGTCCGAAACTTTGTTGTCTTCTAAAGAAAAATATTTGAGGTCCGAGAACTCATTCTAGAAAAAAATTGAATCTTTTGGCACTGTTGATCGGTGTCCTTGATAAAACAGTTGTCGTATGTCATAATTTTTTATTTGCAGATTTCGTGGGGAAGGTTTCCCACGTTTTGATTTGTTTTAGAGTCTGAACATATGCGTAGAAAAGGTTGGAATATATTGCGACATACTTAAACAGAACATGACGTTTTTGAGGAATCTTGGAATTTCATGAAAGAAAAGTTGGGGAAACCGCAATAGAGTTGTTTTGTGTTACTGCCTATTACGGTGCGCGACATATAGGCATTCAAATTTCCAATTGTTTGATTATTCAGAGCCAAGGGGCTATCGTCCTTCTGTTTCACCTACTCTTGAAGCTACACCAATGATTTTGTAGCTTTCGAATTTGCATGGCTTTGTCGTATTACGTAAAACACATCTTGGTTAGCTACGCAGTTGCAACTGGAGTAGTGTGCAAGTCATGAACAAGATCACCTTACTATATTTAATGACGCACTGAGCCCTCTCTTAAATGAAAGAGAAGGCATACCGGTGGTTTTCGTAAATAAGACTCAGCCACTTGTGACCTGTGGTAAATAAGGCTGGGGTGGTAGAAGACAATGGAACATATCTGTATATCTGCAATAAATTATTTAGGCATTTCTTCATAATACGCACAGACAGCATTAAATTATTGACAAACGAACATAAGGGGGTAGTTTCAAAGCACCCCTCCGTAATACCGTGCATGCTTAAAATACTAAGGTAGATGTGCTTTCTTCCCTCAAGATAGTAAGTTGTGGGCTAATAAAAATGAACCCTGAGGAGTCCTATTTATGACTTTTAAAACAAGGTAAAGTCTACACACACAAACACACACACACACACACACACATATATATATATATATATATATATATACACACACATATATATATAAATGAATATATATATATATATATATATATATGTATGTGTGTATATATATATATATGTATGTGTGTGTATATATATATATACATGTATATATATATGTGTATATATATATATATAAATATATATATATATATATATATATATATATATATATATATATATATATATATATATATATATATATATATATATATATATATATATATATATATATATATATATATATATATATATATATATATTCTAATTCGCCACTTATATAGGGGGAAAGTTGTTGTTGAAAAGTCGACCTTAAGGGGAAAAAATCTTTGGGGCGAAATATTACTTTCGCCTTAACCTTTTTAACACACTTTTTCTATAGGAATACGTAAGCGGACAAGGACGCCCTCCTAGATTTACTAACTATATACTTTTTTTTTTACCATCTCATTTATTTATTTTCTTTTTGTACATAGGACACAAACATTTATTCACAGCTTTGCTTTCAGTTTTTGTTTCTACATTTACAATTTACAATTTACAACAAAATGTTTACATCTTTGACAACACATAAATTAAATTGTTACATATTACTTGTATTTGTTACCCCCTATTTCATTTTACACTCACAAACATTCTTGATGCATGTCCATATTGGAACAAAGATAGAGTTGGTAAAGTACCGTCACAATAATCTTTCCTTCCATAATTCAGTAACTACGGGTTCATTAATAGTGCATTGCCAGGAATATTTTCATAGCCTGTTTCAATTAAACGTTTCTTTAAAACGCACAGAGCGTATTTCATTGTTATTTTTATTCAAAATGTAATGTTCAACTTCTAAGAAGAACGCAAATTTATAACAAAAGGTTAATGCAACAGGAGGTTTACTATTTTGCTCACAGTTGAAAAGAAAATACTTTGCATGAAGTAGGAGGAAGTTGATAGGATGAAAAATATCATCCAGACAACCAAATTTTACAAGCTCAAGAGTGACATCGAATTGAGTTTTGACAAGGATATGGAAAGTGCATTTCCAAAAGTCGTTTACACAAGGACATAGCCAAAATAGATGGTCTAAAGTTTCATTAGCGGAGTTACAAAAGCTATATAGAGGCGAATCTTTAATTTTAATTTTGTACAAAAAGTTGTTTGTTCCTAATATTCTATGCATGAATCTGAACTGGAAACATTTTATCTTGGAATCTCTAACTGCTACAAAGGGTAAAGTAAAAATATTCTTCCAATCATACGAATTACCACTACCATCGCCTTCCCACTTAGATACTGCATTTGGCTGCGAAACATTTTCTTGGAGAAAGTAGTTATATGTAATCTAAGAAGGTCGAGCACTTTGAAAGAAGTAGTGAAGTCTTTGGAGACTGACATTAGGCCCTTCATGATGTCTAAAGTTTAAGCTCCAAATGTTTGGGATAGCAGATGTTATACCATAATAGAGTGTAAATAGAAAGGTCTCAGTAATATGAAATTTAGTGATAAATAAATCATAGCTTAGGATATCACCTTCATCGTAAAAAAAAATCGCTAACAAGAAAAGCTCTTTTCTGCTTCAGCAAATGAGAACAAACAATATCATTGTCAATCTTTACATAGGGATTATTTAAAACGCATTGATTTTAATATATATTTTCATTTAATGGGCGAAAGTTGATATCAGACCATGCACTACAGACATTAAAAATGAATGGGTTTGAAATCTTTATGTCATTCTTTGAAAAATTGCATTCAAATAAGAAGCTTCCTCCGTATTTTCGTAATGAATCGTGAAACAAAAGTTTCCAAGGACCAGGTCTTTTCTCTAGGTACAGTTTCACCCATTTACATTTCCGACTTTTGGCAAATAAGGCCATACTAATCATATTTAGTCCACCGTTCACTTTCTTGTTAAGTAGTACTGATCGTTTGATATTATCTGGTTTGTTTGACCAAATAAATTTGTAAAACATACTGTCTAATTCTTTAAAAAAGTGTGAAGGAGGGTCCAACAACACAGTAAGTACCTAAACAAGCTTAGAGATGGCAAAGGTTTTGAGAATAGTTATTCTTCCAATTGGAGTTAAATTCCTCGATGACCAAATATTTAACAAGGCTTTGATCCGAGAGAGCTTTGGAATGTAGTTTAAGTTAAAAAAAAAAAATATCCCTTGTGGTGCGTAAAAGAAATACCCAGGTAAGTAATAGCATCATAACTTGTCACAAATTGTATGTTATTGAAATAAAGAGATACAGATTTCCCAAATTGAGCTGTGTTCATGCTCAGTACAAGTAGATAACGTTTCAGAAATCGTTTCTTTTATAAGGTCAACATAGATATAGTCTTCTAAAAGAGAGGTGTTTAATTTCCACATTCCTTGTCCTCTTTGTCTGATCAAATTCAAAGACAGGCTTACAAGGGAATCATCAGAGCCAAATAATGAAAGGATTGTTGATTCCGTAGTGGAATTCCTGAGATGCCTAGGGATGAGGAAAAAATCTTACCTACAATGAATGGTTTTGTCAATTTTGGAATGCCAAGTAAAATGTTTACTTTTAGGGTTGCGTTCTCTCCAAATATCAATTAGATCTAATTTGTGCAAAATATGCAACATTTTTGTCCGAGCTTTAAAATTAGTACGGGGCAGGCCTCCAGTTTTATCAAGATGTAAATTCCATACAAAGTTAAAATCGCCTCCCCATATTACAGAATTACATTCGTGGTCAATATGACGTTCAATTGATGAAAAAAGGTCCTCTCTGTCAATGTCATAACTGTACACATTTACTAGTTCCAGATCTAATTATTCATATTAATATTTAAGATGAGGTAACGACCATCATTATCATCAACAACATTTAATACAGAAAAGTTGATAGAGGGTTTCACTAATATTGCAACACCTTTACTCATATATGTACCACAGGAGAAGAAAAATATACCTCCCCATTCGTTTGATCAGAATTTTATATCATGATTGTAGAGGGCGTCTCTTGAAGAAGAATAAAATCGTATTTACGTCTATGAAAATATGAAAATAGTTTACGGCGTTTCTTACCGTCTCTGAGTCTCCTTGTGTTGTATGAACAAAACTTGTACATATTGGTAAAATTCACCAAGTATAAAAGCTGTAAATTCATATTAAATAAACCAGTGCCTTTAGAGATGGATCGAAAAGAAGCAAAAAAGAAGTCCGAACAACCATCAAGATCAGAAGGTTGAAAATTCGGTCGCTGCCGCTGTCCGACCTTAAATACTTGGCACAATTTAGGCATTATCATGCAATTTCGAACCGTCTGAGTCGGTCGAAATGATGAATTAGGAAGAAAATGAGAGTTCTAATGATCCTCAGGAATGTTTAAGAAGTACCGATACTAACTTCTGGAAAAACAAATGACTTCCCTGCAGAGTTCCTCCACTTGCCAGCCGAAAAACGCTTTTTGGTTCCTTCCTGGTAAAGTTGTGCAACTTGTTGTCCCCATTTTCGCTTCTACATTAGATCAGATTTCGTGAGATCATCAGTAATAAAGAAGGATTCCTGATCCAGCATTCGACGTTGTTTTAGGGCCGTTACTTTATCAGCGTAGAATGATAACTTTACAAGAATATGTCTTGGATGGTTTTCCCTACCATCTCTATGAGCCCTTTCCACTTTTACATTGGGGACTCCAACCTTTTCCATCACTAACTTAGCAGCTTCTACACAGTTCTCATTACCTGCAGTTGGAAAGCCGACGATGCGAATGTTGTTACGTCTTGAAAACCTTTCTTGAACGTTAAGCTTTTCGTTATGTTCGGCATCTGCCTTTTGTAGTTTTCTAACTTCATCTTCTAGCGGTTTAAGTTTCTCAGCATTGCGTTTCTCTCTTTTCTCCATTTCTTCAACTTTCTTAGCAAGGAACTCGATAGACTTGTCAAAGTTCTTTTCCATATATGAAAGCTCTTCATGTATACGTGCCATTTCTTGAAGCTTTTTTGAAGTGAAGGTTTGAATTCCAATAATGAGCTTCCCTCGTCCTCACTATCACTGTCTGAATAGTCCTGTGTTGCTTCATAACTACGCCTAGACCTAGTGCTCACCTGCGAAAATTGTTGCAGCGTGGGCTAATCTTTCGGCTTGTTTTTGCTACCTCTAGTACGTCCCATTGTGGAAAAAAACTGAAATCTGATGTTGTTGAAGTAGTGAGGATGAAATGAGCAGCTTTTCACGATGACATTATTCCGTAATAAGGTTGATATGAATATTTTTTGACGGAACGACATGAAGAGCACACTTGCTAAACCGCCATGATGTTGCCAACAATGTTACTATTTATATACAATTACTTCAAAGTTGTCAAATTTACGGACACCTAGCTGTTAACACGAACGGATGGCTGGCCATTGAAAAAGTGTTATTTTTATTTTTATTTTTAGACGTTAGGGCGAATTCTTTTTCGTATGTATTTTATTGTTATTTTTTCGCACTATGTACAAGCAGATATAACAATTTCCCCTTAAGGTGGGAATCAGAGTTAGAATATATAGCATATAGCATATATGTAGCATCTGGTTTTGTTGAACCTATCATTATCTTCAGTAAAGTTAGTGTCTTCAGGAAACATAAGCACATCCCTGTACCTTACCTTTTCCACTAGGTACTCGAAGACGTTTGATTTAGAAGTTGTCTAAAACCACTTTTGCAAATAACTTGTTTAATATGCTGATTTTTATGCACTTTCTACAAAAGACACCCAAACTTATAACAAAAAATTACATGACACAAATTTTTGATTAGTCTAAGTTAAAATCAGTTATTCATATCAGTATCTGTCTCAATTGAGTTAATTACCGCCACGATTTCTTCTAAATGAAGATTTGTTTATATCTGATATGCACAGATCAGTTTGGCGACGTACGTAGGCGTTACTGGAAAACTATTGAAGCTTGGCAAAGTAAGTTCGTGCTGTCATTATTTAAGATTATTATTGAACTAATTTCGATGCGTTCGATGGACATAGAAGTTACTGTCCTATTATTCACTATAAGAACACACTATATTTACTTTCAGAACAGCTAAACTTCTTTTTAAAAAGTAGGTTTTGAAAAAAAATCTACGTTTAATGAAAGCTGCAAGAACCATCTATTTTTGATAATCTTAACTGAATCATTTAAAATCTGAATCATTTATACATATCCAATCCTTTTTGGCAATAGTTTGATGAGATAACAATCATGACAAACCTGAAAGATCTACTTTTAAAGGGAGAGGTAAGTTCGGTATTCTTTCTTTTTATTTTGAAAAGAAAGCTAATGTTAAGACAATGTTATATATATATGTATATATATATATATATATATGTGTGTGTGTGTGTGTGTGTGTGTGTGTGTTTTCTTATATACCACTAGATTGAACATTAGGGGGAAATTTATAAATCTTGATACGTTTAGGCGAAATGAGAAACAAAAAAATACATTACAGTATATTTGGCCTTTAAGAAAAAACATAAATATATATATAATATATATATATATATATATATATATATATATATATATATATATATATATATATATATATATATATATATATATATATATATATATATATATATATATATATATATTTACCAATTTGATTTATATATATATATATATATAGCAACAAGTCCAAACAGGAACATCACCAGAAACACTCAATATAAAACCATAAATGAAAAAACAGGACAACTTGTAGTTTCAGTTTCAGGAATCTATTTCAAATTTCCAGCAACACAGTGCCTTTCTCAAGAAAACAACCCAAAATGACAAAAAGACTCCAACATTCTCTAACCAAATAGACATAAAAAGCAAGGAATAAAAGAAGAATAGAAAAATTACTAGACCGGAACTAAATAAGGTCCCACTTATACATACACAGAAGCGTTGCACTGGACGAGCACGAAAACAAAGAAGAAAAGAAAGCTGAAACACCGGCCAGCAGCGAGAAAACAGGAATTAAAGAAACTCGCATTAGACAGCACGAGAGGGCCGTCTCCTCGGCTTTCTGTTCTTGCTGTCAAAGCCATCACTAGAGTTAAGACCATCAGGCCATATTGTACCCAGTTTGTTCCACATCCATAATCTCTCAATAGAGCCAAGTTTTCTGCGTGCCTTATCCAAGACAAGTTTCCTAGAACTAACGGACATATCCGGGGGGAAAGTAGGGGCGCCATGGATTGTAAAATTAATAACTTAAACTCATTAGGTGAGTGTTCCGACAGATGAGAGTACAGTCTAAAACAATCCTTCATGAAATCATTACCCTCCCCATCACCCCCTAACCTAACCCTGTTCCTAAGGGCACAACGATGATTAGCCATAAGTTCTTTAAGATTTGTTGTCATCCCCACATATTGCATCCCACATTCTGGACAGAAAATACAATAAACCACCTAAGTAGCAGTACAATTGACATTAGCAGCCTTCACTTTATAAACTCTACCACTGAAAAATTATTCTTTGCAGGTTGTACCCTAGTTCCCCAAGTTTTTTGGCGTTATATTGACGATTGCTTTCTTATCTGGTTGCACGGGCAAGATAAATTTCATGAATTTTTGGGCCGCTTAAACTGTTTCATGATTCCATAAAGTTTACTGCTGACATTTCTCATGATTCTATAAATTTTCTTGATGTAAAAATTAAGCTTAAGGCTGATGGTTCATTAGAAACCGATGTTTATCGCAAACCAACTGATACCATGCTTTATCTTCCTTCTGATAGTTGCCATCCGGGTCACGTTAAGCGGAGTCTTGCCTATAGCCTGACTAAACGTATTAATTCTATTTGTTCTTCACCCGAACTTGTTGAACGCAGGTGTGCTGAGCTTGCTGTTGCTTTAAATAAACGTGGTCATTCTAAGCGTAAGGTTAAAGCGGCAATTAATCGTGCTCTCAGAGATTGTTCTCAGTCACACGATCAAGAGGAAGCGCCCTCACATCGCGTACCTCTTGTGGTTGAATATCACCCGGGGCTGCCTAATATCCAAGAGATTCTCGTACGACACCAGTCGTTATTGCATCTTTCTACGGTTGTGAAGGAGGTGATGCCCCATAGACCATTACTATCCTTTAGTCAGCCTCCAAATTTGGGTCGTTTACTGGTCAGGGCAAAGGTTAACTCAAAGGATACTAATTTTGGTCCCAGTAATTACTGTGATAGGAATTTCATATTATGCAAGAGCCTTGTGAACACCAATAAGGTTACCAGTAAGTCAAGTGGTAGAGTTTATAAAGTGAAGGCTGCTAATGTCAATTGTACTGCTACTTAGGTGGTTTATTGTATTTTCTGTCCAGAATGTGGGATGCAATATTTGGGGATGACAACAAATCTTAAAGAACTTATGGCTAATCATCGTTGTGCCCTTAGGAACAGGGTTAGGTTGGGGGGTGATGGGGAGGGTAATGATTTCATGAAGGATTGTTTTAGACTGTACTCTCATCTGTCGGAACACTCACCTAATGAGTTTAAGTTATTAATTTTACAATCCATGGCGCCCCTACTTTCCCCCCGGATATGTCCGTTAGTTCTAGGAAACTTGTCTTGGATAAGGCACGCAGAAAACTTGGCTATTGAGAGATTAAGGATGTGGAACAAACTGGGTAAAATATGGCCTGATGGTCTTAACTCTAGTGATGGCTTTGACAGCCAGAACAGAAAGCCGAGGAGACGGCCCTCTCGTGCTGTCTAATGCGAGTTTCTTTAATTCCCGTTTTCTCGCTGCTGGCCGGTGTTTCAGCTTTCTCTTCTTCTTTGTTTTCGTGCTCGTCCATTGCAACGCTTCTGTGTATGTATAAGTGGGACCTTATTTAGTTCCGGTCTAGTAATTTTCTATTCTTCTTTTATTCCTTGCTTTTTATGTCTATTTGGTTAGAGAGTGTTGGAGTCTTTTTGTCATTTTGGGTTGTTTTCTTGAGAAAGGCAATGTGCTGCTCAAAAATTTGAAATAGATTCCTGAAACTGAAACTACAAGTTATCTTGTTTTTTTATTTATGGTTTTATATATATATATATATATATGTATATATATATATATATATATATATATATATATACACATATATATATATATATATTTCGACCTATATATATATATATATATATATAGACATAATAGATTGCGCGTTTTTGGAAAGTAAACAGATTCAAATGAAATGAAAGTATCATTTTTTATTTCGTTTTTCTATTGCATCTATAAATATATATATATATATATATATATATATATATATATATATATATATATATATATATATATATATATATATATATATTTCACTAATTCGGCACTTAGGGGGAAAGTTATTGTTGAAAAGTCGACCTTAAGGGGAAAAATTTTTTGGGGCGAAATATAAGTTTCGCCGTAACGTTTCTACCTACTTTTTCTATACGAATACGTAAACGGACAAGGACGCCCTCCTAGAATTACGGAGAGGATACAATTACTTCAAAGTTGTCGAATTTACGGACACATAGCTGTCAACACGAACGGATGGCTGGCCATTGAAATAACGTTGTTTATATTTTTAGACGTTAGGGCAAACTCTTTTTCTTATGTGTTTCATTGTTATTTTTTCACCCTATGTACGCGCAGATATAACAATTTCCCCGTAAGGTGGGAATGAGCGTTACATATATAGATATATATATATATATATATATATATATATATATATAGATATAAATATATATATATATATATATACCACTAGATTGAACATTAGGGGGAAATTTGTGTATCTTGATACGTTTACCCGAAATGAAAAACAAAAAAATGCATTACTGTATATTTCGCCTTTAAGAAAAAACATATATATATATATATATATAGACATAATAGATTGCGTGTTTTGGAAAAGTAAACAGATTCAAATGAAATGAAAGTATCATTTTTTATTTCGTTTTTCTATTGCATCTATATATATGTATATATATATATATATATATATATATATAAAGATATATATATATATATATGTAGATATATATTTAAAAAATATGAAAACTCTTGCAGATATGTGTCAATCTACGCAACATGTAATTTCACCTACGTTAGTCGTTGGAGGTTATGCAGTTTATGTAAGTTGGCTGGTGAACCGTAGTGCTGTCCTACAGTAAACATTTAAAATATGAAACTCATAAAATCTTATCTTTATACCACCTGGTTTATTCATGTTCATTTTTAAGTGCCCTTACTCTTTTGCAGATCAACAAAATGGAACTAGTTGACAATGTTCTGCTCTATATGACTTCTTCTAAGGTGAATAAATGCACTTACTAATAACTAATTTGGCCATGTTTGTGAAAAACATGTGATATTTAGTTTGGAAATAACACTTAAGTGATGCATCCTTATATACAAAACCAACGTAATGTACAGTCCTTGGTATGAAAAAAAAATCAAAATTTGTCAAATGCTCTTTCGTGGTACTTCCTGACGCACTCGGGAGAATCTGATTCCACATGCGATAAGTGAACAGCGCAAGTTAAGTACTTGCGTTTTCCCTCAACGGTACAGTAGCAGTTAGATGGCTTTGAACTACTGCACAATTAACGGAAGTCAGTTATCGCTGCCTAAGTGGGCGGGGGTCTAGGTCCTGCATTTTGTCAAGGAGTTTTAGCTCCAGATTCACAATAACAATTTACTGACTAACTAGGGAGATACTTTGTAACAGGACGTAACCTACGCTTCCTCATGTAACAGATCCGTAGGTATAACGTTTAAGTTCAGTTAATCTTTAGTAATTGTGGAAATGTGAAATAGGACTGAAGGGGTACTTGGTAAAAAGTGCAAATGTGCTAACTTTCACTGAAAACTGTGCTATGCACGGTATTGTCTACACAAAGCATGTATGTGTGAAAACCTTGGTGGAACTGGTATATACAATGAATGTTCCCCACAATGAAGACAACAATTCACCCTCAAATGTATCTTCGTGAGCCAATTCTTTCCCTTGCGGTAGTTGATATTATGTTTGCACGGTTAACTGTGACCTCCATGGGTGCTTTATGTTCTTGCCCAGAGATGTTTGTTACGAAGTTGAAAACGAAATAACTGTTCCTGGTATGGCTCGCAGCCTGTAGCAATTTGAAACTTGTCAATGTATGGATAAGGAACATCTTATTTCTGTAAATATTTTGCTTTTCTATTTTTTGTCGCAAATACCTTTCTCCGTCGTTTTGCGTTCCTTTGAGCAAATGTTATAAATACAAAATGAAAACGCAGTTGTATTATGATTCCATTTTACAAAAAATGCAACGTTTTTATATGTATTTTTATCATACTGTAAAAACCCAAGAAGCTGATTCTTGCTGTCAAGTAATTATGTAACGCACAGTGTAAAGTATATCAGGGTAAGGCGTTCTGTTACAGTATGAATATGACCAGACTGGTAGTTATATTATTTCATATTTTTCCAATAAGAAATAATTTGAATTTGCGGAATGTATCCAAAAGTTGACAGGAGAAGTAACGCAGAGTTCAAACACTCACGCAATTAATCGGTAAGGGAATCAACTCGTTAATTCTCCGAAGGATTTCCAGACTAGCGCACTTCCCTTATCGGTCAGTCTTGTTCAAGGTCTTGAAAAAGCCTTATTTTTTCCAAAATTAAACCAGCCCATGTTTAAAACAAATAATAGCTACATATTTTGTAATATTGCTCAAATGAAATTCAGAGTGTATTCCCATCAAAACTTTCTTTACTCAGACATTGTACGCAGACAGAAAGGACGGTATCTAAATTTGAAACAAACATACATTGCAATATCAAAAGTTTTCTCCTGTTTAATTGGATAGGGAAACTTGGTGCTTTTAGGAGATGCCATTGAGACAAAGTGTTCAATGAGTTCCATTCAGTTGAAAGATTTGCAAAGTCTCGAATCGGCATCCTGCAAACTTTTTAACTCTCTCTTTTCTATTTTCTAATTGAAGTTTTCAAAAGTTCCAATTTTACTGCTTGGTTATTATAATGCCAAAACGTCAAGATAATAATCTTATATAGTTGTAAAACATTTGCACGGTGGACCTTACAATCATGATGTTAGCAAAGATCCATTCCATGTAGCTTTATTAAATGTTTGTGCACATGGTATTTTAAACGTCTTATAAGGCTATAGGTAGGAACTCAAATGAGTGGTTCATAGTAGAACAAAGTTATTATTCTTTTGTCTGCTATTTTGTATTTACAGTTTAGTAAAAGGGTGGTTCTAGAAGAAGCGAAACAACTCGAAAATGAGGTATGCAATAAACGTAAACATTTGGTGTGATATAATTATTACTTTCTATTTCAGCACAGAGTGATTACAGAAAAAAGTAAAAATTTGTACTTTAGTATTCACACAAGAAGGTCACTGTAGGACATGTCCTGTAAACTACAGCTCAAGAACAATCGGATCCATTTAAGACCATGTTTAGCAAATGGTCAACAAACTCGTTAAGATCCATAATTCAAAAGAATGGTCGACTCTCCAGAACTCAGTGACGTGACTGAAGTTATGATATGTCAGGATATAACAGATACTGATAATGTATCATACGAAATTGTCACATTACCATGTTATAGGTAAATTAGATAGTAAAACAGAAAACCAGGGGTGGGTCTGGTTTACCCGTTATTGAGTGACCTTACTTGGTAGTAAGCCATATCTGGTATGCTATTGCTAGACGGGTTTCGACCGTGGCACATGAGTGCCCGGTCTCATCAGTAGCAATGTAGCAAAGTCGGCGGTGAAATGCCAACGTAATGTCAAGAACAGTATGGGTTATCAATGGCGAAATAGGTATTCTCTTATTTACGGTAGGCCGGTGTATAGCTCGGAAAGAGAAAAATAAAACGGTTGCATGGTAACAACCAGGCCCATTCCCCCAAAGCCGTACTAACAAATAAAATGATTTGAGAAATGTTACGATTTAATGCTTCACGCTATGGTTTATAAGCTGAAGAGTTTTGCCAGTAACGGTAATAAATATCGCGCGTAAATGGATATTTATGAAGCACAAAAATTCCGCACGTGTGTACAGAGAGTTTTCAAACTGGATAAAATTGCGGTAGTAGAAGCCAAGAGGTAACTGAATGAAACGGTATTTCCAAAAGTAAGTAGAGCTTTACGGTAAGTCGGTAGAGATAGTTCCCTGTATTTACAGAAGTAAATGGGTTGTGTTTTATGAAGTTTCTAGGGTACAGCTAAACCGTTATAGGTTAACCTCCAGGGTAAATGGAGACATTCTTTTTGGGGATTTTAAAGGAAGTTTGCAGTAAAGATACGCGTGACTGGTGAAACCAAATAGGCGACAAATACTCACTGGTAAGAGTCACTTCCGCAAAACAAAGCACACCTCCGATATGACCGATGTTCCGATGTGAATAGAAAATGCCGTTGCTCGGTGTGTTCGTAATCGGGAGAAATTCCGATAAATTGCTCTGACACTTACAAGAGAATTTTTTTTTTAAAAACGCATATAGTACGACCGGTGTTCAGATGAAAATGGAAACGTCGAGTGCGTAAGACTTAAAAATTTCAGGTGTAAACAGGTAAGAGTTAAAATTGAAAGGTGTCGAGCAGGTATTGTGATATTGCTCTTGATATTATGAGATTGTATTGCGAACGCATGTTACGACCAGTGTTCCGATTTATTGGAAAATGTCGTGCGCGTAAAGTCTTACAACGTGTAAACCAGACCCACCTCTGGTCTCCTGTTTTACTATCTAATTTACCTATAACATGGTAATTTGACAATTTCATACGATACATTATCAGTATCTGTTATATCCAGACATATAACTTCGTTCACGTCACTGAATTCTGGAGGTTCTTTTGAATTCAAGTGTCATATACTTTTACTGTATTTTTTTTTTTTTTTTTTTTTTCAGGTGCCATTACGTCTTTACCTTCAAGCAACACATACGCTGTACAAATCGGTAAGGGTTTATTTTCAAAAAAACTTAGACAAAAGAGGATAGCACCTGAAAAGTACGAACTACTTACTTCTTCTTAAATTTGATAAAGATAGGAGAGGAATCAAGGATAGAAAGTAAGAAATTTATGTCAGGTCCTCGAGTGGCCAGAAGTCAACAATTTTAAGATACAAAAGTGGCTCCAATAATAAAACATGCACAGGTTTATCACACAGTTATTATTTAATTTGTCTTAATGTGGTCGTAGGGAACGTATTTGTCCTTCTTTAAACATTTGAAGGGAGAAATACTGCTTTTGAAAGTACACCACAAAGTGACTCTAATATAATCTTTTCGTCGTCTTTCCCCCTTTATAAACACCAAACACAAAGAAAGTGCAGCAGATCAGCATTAATATACGAAATATTTGCAGCACAATGTAACCATTTCCCCGTCCAACAAGCTCGTTCCGTTAAAATAGATAAATTTTTCCCACGCAACGTTCACACGTAACTTTCGCTACTTACTCAATTAGGATCTGTCAGACCATCTGTTTATATTACACTCAAACGCAATACGATTGACCGGCTCACATCCATTGCCCGCCTCGCCCTGAGCATGGAACCGTTTATCCTGTATACCATGGGATATTTTACAATACATACTGGAAGATCAAATTTCACCTTGTTGTAACAGCAAAGCAAGACCATAAGAATGTGTTTTTTTTTTACAAAGAATGTCTTGATTGGCTATTGTTTTGCATTGTTTGGATTGTATATTTTCTAAAGTAAGGGATTAAATAAAGGATTAGCCGAATCGTTAGACAGAACTTTAAACAGAAATTTTTCAGGATCATCAATCTGACGATCAAGTGGCACAAGTTTGGTTTGACTAGAAATACAGCCAATGATACCAGCTGATGAAGCACTAACAACATCAACATTCTGCTGTACGTTTCAAAAGGAAAACAACCCGCTAACCTGCTTCGGCCAAAGAGCCGCAATTCGAGTGAAGGTTAAACTACAATATTAAATGTCTTTAAAGAATGGTGTGTCAGAGAGGATTACCCCTATAATGCTCACGTTTAGTTTAATTTGTACGTCAAACGGTATCTAATATTTCAGCATAGATTCGTATTTGATGAACGTTTTGAGCTCGCTCCCGGATGCGTTTGTTTTCTACTCATGGCGATACAGATGATTTGACTGGTGGATTCTGAATCAGGGGTAACAAAGGTGTGGTTTGTATGCACAGTGGTTTGGCTGAACAAATTCTTCAGTTGTTACAGAAAAGTTAAACTTTTTTAACTTTTTTTAACCCTTTTCAACACACTTACTACACACTCCACGTTAAGTCTATGGGAACTTTTTTCTGTTCTGTATGTGCCTAACGTTACTAAACGTTACCACCAAACGTTACCAAATTGTTGAAATTGACAAAAGAAAAAAAAAATTGACAAAACAATCTGCAAAAACTATCCAGAACATCCCAGAAGTACTACCTGGCCACGTTTTGTTCCAAACAGGTACACAAACCCCGTTTGGAATGGTTTTGAACCTCATCTTATGAAGATGATCTTCACACCTCGCTGTTGCATATGATTGTCATACATATGTGAGGAGCCAGTTTCGCGAATAATTTGAATACTTTACTTTAGCTCTCCCCTACAAATAGATGGCGCTAATCGCATTCTTCTTAGGCTGGCAGAGATTCCAAGCCTGTGCTGAGTTGAATGGTGCAAAGTTTTTGAAAATCGACAGTAAGATGACGGAGAAAGTTTTTTTTTTTTTTTTTGAAGGCTTTTTTCTGGGGGGGGGCAATTTGTGATGATTTTTGTCGGATTTTTTGTAGGATTTTTCAAAATTTTGAATGAACAAATTCAGACTTGTAAAAATCTTTTCACTCTATAGTATCCTTGATCTGTAACTATCACCTTAGAGTATAGTCACTATTCTATTTAAAATTTTTGAAGATGAAAGTATGTGACGAAATCCTAAAAACATAGTCAATAAAAACTTTATTTTAGCACAAAAAAGTAGCCATTTCTAGTACGGTTTAGGAGTTTTATATTCGTTTAATTGTGCTTGTCACTCTCTTTTATTGCTGCTAATTGATCATTTTGGGCGGAGATAAAACTAGTTATTACCTTGCAAAGGCCTTACTATAGGTTATCGCCACTTATGACACAAACACCTTGCACATGATTTTAGTTCATTCTCTACTGTTTAAGAGAGCCTATTCACCCTCGTCAAAATCTGCTACGTCTTACACGTGGTGGGAAATATTTTTATGATGCAAATATTGACAATCTTTTGATATTCCCTGCATGGGAAATTTCTCATATAAATGTTAGGATGAAAAACAAAATGATCCTCACCAGAAACTATGAATTACATCGGTTTTGGTTTGATTAAGAAGCTGTTTCTTGGAAGGCCATTCTCCTCAAAACATTGAGGTATGTACCGCGAAGCTCACGCAGTAACACTCTCTTGTGTCTTCCTCTGCCCTTCTACCATGCACTGGATAAAGTAGTTTATAAGAAGCGAGTTTCGAGCGAGGGGCAATTACCCCTCCTTCCTGAAGCTAAGTCACTGCTCTGCAACAATGATCATTGATAACATTTTAACACTTTAATAACTAAAGAATCCTTCTACACAGACTACTTAACTGACAGGGTGGAAAGGTATCTGATTAGTGTATAAATCGCGACCCCTCAGATAGTCGGTCACGTGGGTTTGTAAGTAGTAGCTAAGTTCCGGATTTTCTTTTTCAAGTGTGAATACCACTGTACCATGGACGTATTGCGGTGAGCGACTTTTGCCGAACTTTTTGCCCTTTTAAACAAATGTTTGTAGACATGAAGCTGGTACTGCAGAGAGCTTGGGATTCTTAATTTCCTGTAAGGAAATTTTTAAAGAGTTAGAGGATCACTGGAGAATCTGCGCTTTCTTCATATGGTTTTGGCAAATCTTAGAATGATTACACGACGATTGAATCGTTGTTGCTACAAAATGTTATCTAAGACCTACGGATTTACACTCTCCGATGACATTTCAAGTTTCCCAAACTTTGCTTTCCTTTTTAGAAAAAAAAAAAAACAATTTCAAAATCAACAGCTTTCATTGAAGAAAATTTGGAATTCTATGAAAGACAGTTAGAAAAATAGCAATATAGCTGCCCGTGTCTCTTGATGATGTAGTGTCACATATGGTAACATGCGATATCATCATTTTGAGAGTTCGGAAAAATTTACCAATCTGAATTATGAGAGAGGAATGATGCCTTTTTTTTTAGATTTGGAAAATGAAAACGGGGTTTCTGACCACAAAAGTGGAGGGAGGAAGCAAGCTTCCCCCCTCCTTTTTCTACTGGGGGATGTCGCCCCCAGCCTCCCGCTTCCTACACCTATGAAATATCTAATTCTGCCGGAAAGACCAAGCGGGGCGCCACCATCTGTTGGCGCGGAGCGTATAGAAAATTTTGAAAACCACAATCCCTTAAAGACCGCCGGAAACGGCATTTCCCACTGCCTGCAAATAGAATCTAAGCAATCATTTTTTGAGCTTTCGTTTGCAATAAAATTTATACTTCAATAAATAAAACATTTATATAAAATGATCAGAAAATAACCAGATAAAATGAACCATACACCATTAATGAAATGATAATGTAAAGTTTGCACACCCGGCCCTTCTTTTTACACCATAATAAGCCACCGTTGGAAACTGAGACAAAACTAACGTGCCGACTGTTCACAGCCACTAAAGTACGTTGCACACATGGGCTGACGTGCGACTCTGTGGACATAGTTCAGTCGGTAACGCTCATCACGTGATGACATAGGCCTATTGGCCAACAGCTATTCACAGTATTCAAATCTTGTTGTTGTGGCCAGTGAGGTGCAGCTCCCTGCTGTGGCAAAGGCAAAGCGGCAGGAAAGTTAGCAGATTGCCTACTCAGCCGGGCTTAATATCAAACGAGGTACGTGTATTTGGATTTGTGTTGTGAGGAAAGGATGGACCTGAAATAGCCCCTCGTAGATAAACATTATGCTTATTTTAGTGTATTTGTTATTGTTGATGGGACGAAAAAGGAGGGGGGGGGGGCTGAAGCCGTAAAAGTCCCCCCCCCCCCCTTGGATCCGTGCCTGGATAGGACATTGCTACTTGCTTATCATAAGAAAGCAAGCCTAAGCCGTTGGGTATTACTAGAATTTTCATCATTATCGCGTTCAGCATTGTTCAAACTTCGAATGCAGTCAAATTTTGCAATAAACTTTGGGAAACATTTTGAATTGATCTCCTTAAAAGTTTCTGCTGAAGTAAATGATTTCTCGTTTGCATCATGGTATTTTGTACTCCAAAATAGATATAAGCTAAATTTTTGTAAGGTAAATTCAACTTCTATCTATTTAAAATAACCCGTTTGTTGAGTTCATATATTACAGTGATTGATAATTAACATTTGTAATAAAAGTTTACACTGAACAAAATTGGTAACTTCAACAGAATCGGTTTCAGTTCTCTTCTCTTTCTGCCCTTTGTAACTGAATGGATATTTAAATATTTTGTTTCATTCCATAGGGCTGTAAAGAAAACATGATTCTTGAATTATTTGATGACATCGTTAAAGCCATTTTCGTGAGTACAAAGCTAAATGACGTTTAAATTGTGGTTCAACTAATATTTGATAAGCATACGGCAGAGTAGGTTTTGATTTAGAACCAAACGCAAATGTATCTTTTATACATGACCTTTACTTTCAGAAATCACACCACCGAAAAGTGACCCTGCAAAATGTTAGTGATAAGGAAAAGGTGAGCACAATTATTTTATGTATTACAAAATGCCTCATGTATTTGGCGTTCCATTGTAGTGTGCTACTTGTCAATTCTTTCAATGCCAATGAGTAACTGTTTTCGAATAAATTGTGAAAATAGTTTTGTATAAAAACAAATGCGTATTTTGCGCCGTTTTTGAAATGGTAACCTCTACATAACCATTTAAACGAAGAGAAAGTGTACACTATTATGAAAAAGCTTTTATACAACTGTCAAATATTAACTTAACAATGGTTGCAGAAAGTAAAAAGTCAAGTCATTTGCAAAGTTAGAAACAACGTGCGGTTATATGAAACTTGCCAAAGTCAGGCCGGGAAAACCTACACAGTAGGTGCGTAACTAGACAGTCACCAAAATGTGCAATGACTGGGGTATAAAATATTCGGTGCTCAAAACGATTTTTGTTTTTGTTTTCGACCATAAGAGGAACCTATGCATTCACGATGACGTGTATGTAAATGTATGTGTGTAATGGTGTGCATGTATGTGTGTTTGTTACATTTTTGCTTGTTAGCATGATATCTCAAGATAGGAATGTCTGGCAGTTCTCTTGGAATATAGTTGTTCCGTATTGAAAGAAAGAACCCTATTGCTTTACAGGTCAAATGTCATCTGGGGTCACCAAGGTCAAACTTTAAAGACCTTTCACACGGTATTTTAACACAAACTTTGCCACGTGAAATGGGATAAAGAAAAATGATGGTCCCTTTTGATTTTGATGAAGGTCATATGCGGTACCAGGGTTCAAAGGTCGAAAATATTGTTAACACCACATCTCAGGGAAGGAAACTTAAATAGATTTTTAATGCATCATATAGTTGTAATGCGATAAAAAGATAGTCCATTTCATTTTTGCTGGAGGTCAAAGGTCATCTGGGGTCAGCAAGGGCCATAGTGTCAAAACTGTGTAAACACGTTATCTCGAAATAGCAAACTTGGATAGATTTTATATTTGGGTAAGTGGATGTCCCTTTTAATTTGGTGAAGGGTCCTGGGGGTCCCTAAGTTTGGAAGTCTGAAAACCTTGTAAACACAGTATCTTAAGATATGAAAATTGGACAGGTTTCATTCTTGGTATGGGATGTGTTATAGTGGGAGTAGTTTCTTTTAAGTTTGGTACAGGTCAACCGTCATGAAACCTGAAAAAGTTGTTAAAACAACATTTCAATTTAGAAGCTTGGATAGATTTAATAGTTGGTATGTGAACGTATTTATACTAATAGGAAAGATCCTTTTGATTTTCGTGGATTACAAAGGTAATCTAGGTTCACCAGAGGTTAAACTCTGACAACCGTGTTTACACGATATCTCAACTTGGGAAACTGGGTTAGATTTTACGTTTGGTATGGGAACGCAATATTTTGAGAAGATAGTTCTTTTTTATTTTTGGAGGTCAAAAGGCATTTGGTTTCACCAAGGATTGAAGCCCCTAAACCTAGGTAACACAATACCGTAAGTTAGAAAAATTGGATACAATTCTAATTTGGTATTGGTGGGTATGTTGTTGTGGGAAACTGCCCGTTATGTTTTTGCCGGAGGTCCAAGTTCATCTGGGTAATACAGAAGTATTTTTCAATATGTTAGCTTAACATTTGACATAGAAGACATTAAAAAAGAGATGGGGCATCATGACATTATTTCGAATACGATACTGAATCCTCAGTGCATGTCTGCATTTTGTTTTAATTTTTTGTTGAGAGCAGAGATCGTAAGTTCACTAAATATTAGTAAGTTAGATTGTGTTTAACGCCCCAAACAAGCTGTTTAGATGGTTGAACGTTTTGCTAAACAACTGTTGTCTACATTTTGTAAACACGTGTAGATGCTAAACATACCTGCCTAATTCCCCCAAATTTCCTTCAACAAATTTAAATTGCTTAACATATAATGTTTAATGGATAATCTAGGATTCCAAATTAAACATGTTTGAAAAGTGGGGGTAAAATGCTTGTTTAATTGCTACACACGTTATTTGTTTCAAAACGGTGGAGTTAGATTCAAATACTTCCCATTAGTGGCCACTTACGACAGATGGGGAATACCGTCGGCAAATTCCGCAATGTCCAACTCATAAGAAGGAGCAGCATGTGGGTGTACTTGACTAAGGCAGTGCCGGAGAAAGTTGTCAGAAACGATGACATCATTATTCAGGATTAAATCTCTCAAATACTGGGGAAAGTTGAAAATCCTATTCTGAACCACCCAGTTCACCAGAAATCCACTTGTAATAAACCTAGGACCCCGTTAGAAGGAAAGATTTGGGATCTTTCATTTTTAAAAATTCAACGAAGCCCTTAATATTGATTTCAAGGATCTCAATCTTCATTCGACCGTAATCATGATAATTTGCAAATGAAAGACGTGAATACTGATCGTAGACTTAATTCAGCAATACTAGAAACACTGTATAGTGAACAATGGTACAAATCTGTAACGAGAAGTTTTAAGATATCATTTTCACAGTGGTTACTCCACTCATTTCCAGGTGGAGCTAAAGTGTAATCCTTCTTCTTACGTCTTGCGGTTAAAAAAGCCATAGCTCATGACCGAAGACAGGTCGGTTCTGTTAGGGAAAGATCATCAGTTGTTCATAGTTCAGTGTGAGCACAATAAACCTCTTTGGAAGAACCGTGTTTCGTCGTAGATTTAAACGGTCTGTGATCGACACTAATATCAGAAAATTCCATTTTTTACAGGGTATCTCATGCATCTACATTCAAGTTCTTCTTTTCGGCATTGTGGAGGAAAAGGTATCAAAAAACTATTTCAAAGGTTCAAATTTTGAACATGTTGACGATCTGTAGGTAACTTAACAATCATTGATATTGTACGCCAAATGAAAGAATTGGATACGGATGAAAGGCAGCCTTGACATAAGCTATCTAATGCCACCATTACTGCTGAAATACAGTGACGTATATGTACAGCTTTACTAGAGTTAAGTTTAGTTTGGACATGCTATTATTTGGAAGATAAAGGCTATAGTAGAAGCAAATGTATTTCAGGTGTTTACAGGGATACAATTGTTAATTTCTAACAAAAGTTTCATTGTGTACCATCTAGATGAATTTAAATAAAAAAAAAGTTCCTCTTTTAAACAGAAACCCAGAATGGAATAATTCTGCCAAGTTGTGCATAAATAAAAATGGAGTAGGGTGGTTACAGGGAGCCAAAACTGCCCAAGCTGCAAAATCGCAATGTTTTTTTTTTTTTTTTTTTTGCGATGTTATGGATAGAGCACATTGAAGTTTAAAAGAACATTTTATTGAATGGGGATTCTTTCTTCGTAAACGTTACAATCGTAAATCAATAAATGTGTCATTTCCAGCGCACTGAATCAATAAATGTGTCATTTTCAGCGCACTGAAAAGGTAAGAGTGTAATGTACGAGCCCGGATAGCATCTAACAGTGGGTCTCTCTTTGTTTTTTTTTAAGATCGCTTTGGAAGATGCGGCAGATATGCTCAGATCTGATATGAAGAACACGAAGGTATTCAATACTCCATGTAGTATTCTTATACTTATTTTTCTTAAAGCAATTGATAACAATCACTTAATTTTACTTACTACAGGGCAAAGGAAGCATTTGTTTTTCAAAACCGTCCTTTTTAGGCTATTGTTTTAGCTAATGGTTTTTTGCAGGTGGTTTTTTAAAGAGTTCTTCTGTTTAACATTGATTTTGTTATCGTTCTATCAAGTTAACTTCTTCGAAAAATGGTTTTGGTAATACGAAGGTTCTTTTGGATGAATGCAAGACGGCATACGAAAGGTCAATGAACAACGAAAAGGTCAAAGTAAGTATCTGTTTTCAGTATTAACGAAAATATTCATCTGCTACCAAAGAAAATTTTCTTCCCATATCTCAAGAGTTCGACGTAGTTTTGCGTCACACGTTGCTTTACTCGCATTAGGAATGGTAGTATACAATTCCAACAGTGTTTGTTTCGTCAGTTCAGAAAGTTGTGAGCCATACGTTACTTTAATCACATTAGGAATGATAGTCAGCATTAACACTTTCAATTAAAAAAAAAGCAATAAATTATAAATTTCCATTTTCTGAAAAACATTGATTTTTCAAAGTTCCTCGGCGGAAATTATACATTTTATTTGTATCAACGTAAGGTAGCAAAGGTTAAAGAAAATGAACTTGTTGTGTTCTGTAATTTGAATTGAAAATATATCATGTGTGTCCAGCTAGGTTATAATTCATAACAGTGTATTCAAAGTTCAGTCTCATCAAACTTAATTGTTAATGGCCCAAAGAGGCATGGCTTTGAATCAGGTACGCAGAACTCTTTCTTAATCCTACCCAGTCTTAACAGTTTTCAGTTTTGTAGACATTCACATGTCGCGACGTTGCCTCTTGACGCAAAATTGACAACCCAATAGATTAAAGACGCTGTGGTATGTAACTGATATCTGAGTTTGTTACATGATCTGTGCCCTCAGATGAGCCATCCTTTTATTGTGTCCAAACTGCGTGAAAAGCAATTAACACGTGCTTGACTGACCTGTTAGCTTACCGCAAATGTTATGTAATTTTCGTTAATATATTAATGTATCTGTTACTGTCAATCAAATACTCAGATGTGAAACATGACTTTATCAAGTGTGTGTGTAGTGAGTTTCATTTCCGTCATGAGGCGGTAAAGGGTAATAAGACAGAGAAAGAGGATGTAACAAAAAGTAAGAGCTTTATCATGAAGAGGGAGAAAATGTCTCAATCGGTGAATTACCTGCTTGGCTATATCTACCTCTTTGTGATTACGATGCTACGTCATTACACTTTCTCACATGACATTAGTCCACAGTCCACGTTTGCAGAAGTGCCTACTTTTGTAATGTGTTAGCTGAGCATATCGTAGCGATACTAAAAAATAATAAACATGCGATTGGCTTACAAATTAAGTTAAAAATAAAAATAAACCATACTCAACAAATAGTCTTAACTTATAATGTTAATGGCCAAATTCTCAAAGGAAATCGTTTTCGAAATAGGATGAAAAGTTATGCTTTGCTTTTGTTCCTCCAGATATCCAAGGACTTTAAGCAGGATGTGACACTTTCTTATTTTCAACTGTTGAAAGAAGTGGTACATGGGTTTTTTTATTTCTTTTAAGTAACAAAATATTTCAGTACCTACGTAGTCAAACGTATCATTCGTAGTACTAAGGAAATTGTATGTCACTATTGAATTTGTAGTGGTTCTTACAAGATGGATTCAATCTGACATCACATTAAATATATCATGTAGTTGTAATTATGAATCTTAATTTTCCTTAACAGTCCGTTTTCGCGCCAATGCAATTTGTATTGATTTTTTCGTAAATGCGTTAATTTGTAAATATCTATATTTATAAGTATGTTTCTTTTCAATAGTTATATTATTCAAGGGGGTTTTTTGCTCTTAATAACAAATTTTTCTGTTTTATTTAAAATCTTGTCGTTCGTCTTTTGAAATGAATTACTGCCACCTAATAATTCTCTCGATTGTAAGGACCATTTTTTTTATTTTTTGGGGTTCCGCTGATTTGCTTGTAGCCTTCGTTACCTCATTTATCTCATTGGTTCCATTTGTTAACCAGGTTAATAAGCGTTGTACGTAAAAATGAATATGATGAAAATAGAAAGCAATATCATTTTTAAGTTGATGCATGGACTGCTACTCCATATAAGTGGACGCCGCGGCTTGCCTTTTCATGACTTGCTCTGAATCCAACCTTTTTGTAATTGCCGAAGCGGAATTATTTCAGCCTCACGATCAGCAAATTTCAAGGTTTAAATGAACTGCCATGCTCTTCTTACAGTTTCCATACGATGATTTTATAAAGGAAACATCAGATATGATACGCAGTAAACAGGTGTGTTCCTGTAATATTTTTTAATACCCGAATGTCTCTTTCCATTCGCATTGTAGCTTTTCCCTTTCGTATTAAAGTTTTTTGTCTCATTGATGAATAGTATATGATATCAACACGTTCACTCGGGATTAGCAGGATGAATCTTATTTTTTTAGGCATTTTAAATCTCCACGCTGACATTAATAAGCACATATTATAAGACTATTGGACTTCTTTTTAGCAAATTATGAAATTAGATTTTGCACTGCGAATGAATGATTGTTACTTACAGTTTAAGTTGAACTGATAGGTTGTTTTAAGTAAAGGTACTTTCTCTATCGTTACTTAGGATAAAACCAACTTTTTATCTTCAGTATGCGTGCTGTATTTATTTAATATTTTTCTCTTCTGATTTATATATTTAATGATTTGTATTTGTATGAAGTGTTAGTAGAAATCAGATGACTTCTCTTTTTATTCTACCGTTAGCTGGGGGATCGGTTTTGGATAGCATTGTTTGTTGATTTTTGGAAGAAGAATCAGGTAAGTTCCAAATTGTACCGAGTGCCCTAGATATTAAAGTTGGGAGATTCATCACTTTTGTTTTTGTTACGGGTTCGTTTGAATGTACCATGACATTTGTTTTGTCTTTGCGCGTTTGCGCATGTTTACATGAGCTCGCTCGACGGGGTGTATTGTCTCTCCACTACATTGGCTGCATTGGTGATAACTGTGAAAATTCGAGATGGCGCATAGGAGGACAACTCCGTGGAAGGTACAGGTGCAACATAACCCCTCATCCATTCCAAGATTAAAAAATTGCCTCTGAATATTGCCTAACACCTGTCTTTATTTGTTGGGTAGAGTGAGGGAACCGTGGGCTCAATCCTGTTAGGATTTATTTAGAACTTTTATATGAAATTGCATAATATTAGACGAAAACAATATTACACGGAAAATTCATGCAATTTTGCAATATTTTTATTTTATTATCTTTACATCATCATCTGCATTATACTTCGCATATCCATACAAGTGACAACATCTTTTGTATTTGTCCTGTCCTGATGAAATTGTCTGAATTAAGTTATTATAACCTCTCTGTAAAAAATTTAAGACTAGGTACCCCTTTCTCTCATTCTTAACTTTGAAGTTTTGCCAAAATATTTATTAAACATTGGAATGAAAGAGTTGTTTAAATTTTTGCATTTTTAAAGGTAGGTGTATATCTTATAAAGCAAAAACATTTCTCATTGTTACGTTTTTTAACTTTATTAGCAATTACTCTCTTCAGGATTCCAATGCACTCTATAATAACGTTTAATATTACAACGTTTAAAATGCTACGGAGAACACGTGCAAAGTGGCGTATCTGCCGGGGACACGAGGAGGGGAAAAGTGCCCCTTTGACTGGTTCGACAGGATAATCAGTTCAACCTACCGGGTTGAAAAAAAAATGAATTAAGAAAAGAGGGAAGGAGGAACGGAGAGAAAGGGAAAATAAAAAGAGTGAAAGAGGAAGAGATTTCTTAGCCTCAGTCAGAACATTTTACAAATCGTATTTTTGTTACTTCTTCTATACCTTTGTGGAGAATTTCGTAGGATACCTACCCCGTGAGCTGTATGACATTGAGCAGTGTGCTTGCCCGAGTAACTTCTTGTCCCAGACTGTGAGGCGCAGGGTCTGTCGACAACTGCTTTAGATAAGAGACAACTGAAAAGTTCTGACCCTTTTATGAAACCCCAATAGGCGTTTTAAGTGAACTTCTTCATGTAAGTCCGTCAGGTTTAAGCAGAGAACAGTTCTTGGCAATCTTATTAAGCAATTACCATCGTTTTTAGCATTGAATACAGATAATACCGTATGTATAACACTAATATCATACTCCAGAGAATAAGTAGTGACAGTCGCCCACGAAAGTCACTCAGCTAGTTTTCGCAGGACTTGAATTTCGGTCAAGGGCCTAGATATTATCGGACAGAGTCTTGTAAACTCTGGCATGCTTTTAATTACACTTTAAACTCCTATGAGTGCTACAATCCTTTCAAAAAGTTATCTAAACAAAACAACGCTTTAAAGTCTCAGTAAATTTTTCATACACATTCAAAATGATTACAGAAGTCGCCGCTTATTCGGGTAGATAGTCGTGGTCAATACTTTACCAGAAATGGTAGCAAATTTGGGCAAAACTTGTAAAAATGTTCTGAGATGATTTCAAAAGCCATATTATGCCAGAAGACAGGTATGTACTGGTTATTGTACACATGTACATTCAGCGATGGTCGGTGATGGCCGGCAACTGATGTCGACGTATCGAAATATATTCGTCGTTATATTGGCGATGATTGACGAAGATTCGCAGGATGTTTGCAACAATTTGGCCATCATACGCTAACCATTGGAGAGACACCGTCTAAAGCAACGTTCCCACTTGGCCGAATGTGAGCACAAATAATTACGAATGGCGACTTTTTTGTTCTGGGACTGTTCTACAATTCATCGGTTTTCCATTCGTGCAAGTTTTGAAAACCTTCTCGCTGCTTCTAAGTCAATCCGGAAAAACTCGGAAGTAGTTACGAACATTGTCGAATTTTTTGAAATGTTCAAAAAAATCGTAATTGTATACGAATGTTTACCGAGAAAGAGACCTTCGAAAAATATTCGAAAACATTCGCAAAGTGATCGGAAACATTTGTAAATTGACCGGATGTAATCGTTCTAAATTCTGTATTATTCGTTACCCTTCTGAAACACTTTCGAATGTTTGCGACTATGCGAACCAAATACGGAAAGGATACGGGCATTTTCGACTGTTTTCGAGTTCTAAGGACAGGTTACGAACTCAATCCCGAATTCATAACGAACACAAGAAACGTTTATGGATATCATAGACCATATACGAACACTTGCAAAATGGCTCAGAGTCTTTACAAATACTATAGGAGCATGCTTGCGATGAACCCATGAACTCCGCTGAAGTTCGTAAAAGGTTGGTGAGCATTCAGAAACTACCCGGAAATGACCGGAAACATTGCAAAACACGTCGTAAGTATTGTCGAATTGTCTCTGATTGAAATGGAATGCTTTTGGAATCACGTTAAAAACAACGGCTCATTTGCCAATTTACTCAGTGTGCAGTGCAAACTTCACGCATTTTTAACCAGTTAACACACAACTTGTGTTTACTCAGTTCCAGTGTTTTGGGTCCTTCTTTGTAATAGTGTCCGTTTCTATGCAATGAAAACGCATCATTAACATACAGAATGCCTACATACTTTGGGTAGCCTCGCACTTGTTTGAAATGCTCAACCGCCGGACACCAAGCCCGGTCGTCTCCCAGCAAACGCTCTGGCAAATGCCTGCAGAATGGGCACGACAAGTCTGATTGCCCCAACAAGGTGCGGTGCAACCTTTGTCAGGAGGAGCCTGGACATGTCAGTAGTGTGTGCCCCATGTCGTATGCTAGCCGCGCTCACGCCAGTGCCGACATGGAGCAGGCACCTAAGCCCCCGCAACCAAACACATGCCTCCCAGCCTGGAAAACAAAACAAAACAAAACAAAAACGGTAGTGGCATCTGAGTCCCCTCAGGAGGTGTGGTAGTAGCGGTCTATCCTGACAGGTTGTTGCCTGAAACAATCAAATGTGCTGTAGTTTTTGAAAGTAGCCACAATTTTTAAGCTTTATGTATACAGAGAGCAATTTTCGGGGCGATGCGCACTGTTCACCAAGAAATTTCCTAACTAGCTAACGATAACCTGAATCCCTAACCTAATCCTTAACCCGAACAAAGAATACAATCAATACAATGGCAACAGCCAATCAAGAAACACCTTGTTAAACTGTGCGCATCTACCCTAATTTTCTGACTTTCCATTCTCCCTATCTAATCGCAAATAGTCAAGAGAAGTAGAAAATATTCGTAAAGATTCGATAACTAACGTGAAGCAATCGGAATATGTCTGAAACATTCGAAAATACTTCTAAATACGTCGATAAATGTTCGTAACGTTTCGGAGTACATTTGTAAATATTCGTAACCTTCCCGTTAGGTACTTCGCGATTGATCCGGATGTATTCGTTGCCGTTCTTAATCAATTCGTAATAGTCGATATTATTCGCAATCTTTTCGTACTTAATCGTATCTTATTCGGAAATGCTATGTTAATTTTATTTAACCAACAACTGAACAAGAGGAGTTTACAAATAGCATCATTTCATTCGGAAATGCCGTATTCGTAATTATTCGGGCTGAAATTCGGCCAAGTGGGAACGGGGCATAACGTAGCTTAGCCGAAGATTCCCGATCCTTTGTCATAATGGGAGGGGTTATTAACCAGACTCGTGTATAAAGAGACTTTTTTTTCTAGCAATTCGGGTTTGTCGACAGCGCGATTTCCAATCAGATCAATCATTTTGCCAGATACAGAAAAAGCCTCTATGACGATGTAAGGGTGATATCTTGCTATTACGTGCTAACACTTCTGGCAAAAAAAAAAAAAAAAAAAAAAAATGTCGTAAATGCACTTCAGAAGACATCAATCCAAGCATTGAAATTCCACCCATTTTGCTAAGCTGACCATGCAATGGCCATATCTCGCTATTACGTGCTAGCACTTCTGGCAAAAACGTCGCAAATGCACTTCATAAGACATCCGTTCAAACACTGAAATTCTACCCATTTGCTAAGCTGTCGCTTTCCAGTGAAAAGGCAGAAAAGTTATATTCTACAAATGCTATTGCCTTCTATTTCCTTCTATAATGGTCCGTGAACGTTTGCAAAGCCTAGAGGGACTGAGGCAGTAGTTTACTCCACAAACTAGTTTGTATGGCACATATTACCTCTGATGCTGTGGTATTGCATTTGTTCATGTTCCAGTTGTAAACCATTGCGTGCAAAGGTGAAGCTCAAATAGATTATATTTAAGAATGAATGAATCTTAACAATGATGTTGCCATATTTTTTCACGGAACCGTAAAATTTCCGAGGATATACCTTTAGTAATCTCCATACAATTTTTGTATAATATGGAACATACTTGGGAAGAAGTGAAAGAAAACAACCGAGAAACTGCTGTTGAACCAAGAAAGTTTCTATTGACTGAGTGTGCCTTTTATATATAACGAACATATGGTCACTACAACTAAAAAGGACTTAACACGGTCGGTGGGAAAATGGTTACAACAGCTGTATCCAGTTTTGTTTAAATAAGGAAGTCCTCAAGATGCGAGAACAATGTCCAAAGCGTTTTTGTTCATTAACTTCCATATCTTTATTTTAATGCAAGGTGGACGACGAAGCGTACAAGAAACTCAGTTTGGAAGTTGCCGAATCCTATGCGGTGAGATTTGTTTTGGTTTAACATTCGTGCTCAAGAAAGAATAAATTCCGAGGAAATTGAAGCAAGTAATGTCTATTAATGTTCTGTACATATTACAAGTCATCAATTGCAAGTCTTACGGTGCCATTGTTGTTGCTACAACCAATATTTATTCTAAACCAACTTTGATAGACTACAGCAAAAGTTACACACTTGTTTTTTACGATAAGGACGGTAGATTTTGTAGAGAAGTGCCTTAAAACAGACCACAGAATGAAGTAAACTCTGCATTACCCATAATTTAACCATAACAATGAATGTTCATCTTTAATTCACTTGAAATCTCGTTATTTGTTATATTCATGGCCATGACCGCACTTATTCATGCATTTTTCTATTAGATTTCGAGAAGTAATTACAAGAAAATCCTTCAGGAAATGATGGTAAAGAAACTTTCGCATATTTCGTATGCGCTTTTATAATTCTATATTTTAAAACTGGTGTATCAGTATAAGTAGATTTAACAATTTTAGATTTCTCTTGTACCTAACTCTTGTAGAACTGTGATGTACTCTTTTGCTTCTGCTATACGTTCTGCATGGTCTCACAAGGATCTAAAAAGTAGCTGTGCTTTATTTCATTACACAGATGGACAAAGTAGAAAGAAGATTCTTCCTTCGACCGATACAGGTAATTAAAATGACCTGGATGTTACTGGAAGTAATCCGGAATAATTCCTTTCTAAAGAAATCAGAAATCTCCTTTGCGATGTTTGGTAACTGGCAACGGTGTAAATGCTAGATCATTCTATAACCAGGTTTTGTTGTTCACACGTACATTGTCCCGACTGAATATGGCAGTCGGTCCATGGCATTGTATAGACCTCTTCGGTTGGTGGAGTAATTAATAACAACGATGTTTTGTAATTCAGGTGCACTATTTGATATATTAGAAAGAATGATTATCTAAAGCTCTGGAAACAGAAGTGTTTACCTATTAATTTTTTTTTTAATCATTTTTTAGTTCAACGAAGAAGGCAAGCAAGGAACGAAAGACAAGAAGAAAAAATAGGAAAGGAAAATAAAAGATAAGCAGAAATGAATCGTAGTAAAAGTGACGACTTGATGAACTATTAAGAAGTCTTAAGGCACCTTTATAACTTTAACGCCTTCCATGTCGAGGAATCAACTCGGTTTTGTACATCGTGAGGATACCGCATCGACAATTCCACCTTGGTTTACTGAACAGATTGTGAAAGACAAACATTTTCAAGTAGTGTTAAATCGTTTGAACTATTCAAGGGCGGACAAAACTGTATTTTTGTTTACAGTCCCTGAAATATAATTAAAGCAACCTGTATATTGTAACGGCACAACCCTTGCATGCAAATGTCGAATGCCAACTGATACCTTACACACCTAGGGTTCATGGTACCCAACACACATTACTGAATAAAACTGCACTACATGCAACGCATTCTTGTAAAAAAGTAAAATTTTAGAATTGTGCTGCTTTCTACAATATTTCTTTAAAAGAAAGGTAAAACATAATATGACAAAATGTATTTTTTCCTTAAAGAGCCCATGAAATGACTTAGTAACAATGATTTAGGGTCATTCTCTATCTATCAACAAAATAGCATTCATTTTAAAATGTACCACCCCACGAAAGAGAAATGCGCAAGTGAAATGGTATCCCTTCCAGCACAACAGCTAAAAAATGTAAAAGTGCGTTGAACCAAGAATGACATCATCACAGGAACCCAACTTCACAGTGTGTGTACCTTAGTGCACTTGGAGTATACCCTGCTCTGTTGATGTTACATGATCTTGCATGTATAGATGGCCTAAAATGATTGATATTATCAAAAAATTATCATTACAAAACCTAATCCTAAGTTTGCTTCACAAAACTACTGAAAAGGGGGTTTCAACACCTACTAATACTCCAGTTCAACAGATGGAGTTTTGCGACTTCTCAATATTCCATGAACCAACTGTTTGGTATACATCATACAAGTGTTTGGAAGTTCCCTGGTAAGAGGTTATACACACCGAACAATACCTCAGGCTCCTGGGGGATGTAATTGCATCATTTTTTCCTCCAGTGTTATGTAACTATTATTTTTATTGGGGAGGAAGCAGTGATTTTCTCATTACACAGGTCCTTATGCAATACTGTATACCATTCTGCACAGTGGCTTAAATACTCCCAACAAGTTCTGTATTGTTTTGGATGCATGTCAATGCAATTTGACTTGGTTCAAAAAAAAAAAAAAAAAGGAACAGTGATTGTAGTGGGAAAAAGACTAGCTCATATTTTGGTTATTTCAGGAAGTATTCCTTTTTTTATCAAAAGTTGGCATGAAGTTACTATTTCAACTTCATGCATTTTGAAGTCTATGCTAGTACAGGATCAATTGTATGATTTCCACATTAATGTTTGTGACATATTTACTTGGAAGGGATGTCCTTCAAAGGAACCCGGGTGAGATATCAACAATCTGATTGAATGTGAGTTTTTCTTTTTCTGGTTGAAGGAATTGTTGTTAAGTCATAGATCGACTTGATTGCTGGAACCAAAATTTCAAACTGATAGGCCTAACATGAATTGGACAGCTTGAGTGAATAATGACAAAATTCCTCTTTTGACGAATTGGGAGTGATAACTTCAAATTTTGATTGATATATTTTTGGCTTTATACTGGGACATTCTTCAGATATATTTGAAAAATTATTTGGCCAGTACCAGTCTCATGCCACCCAATCTATGTGCAAAATGTCACTTAAACATAGCATTATAATACACACACTGTGAAATTGGGTTCCTGTGATGATGTCATTCTTGGTTCAATGCACTTCTAAATCTTTTTCATTTTTCAACTGTTGGGCTGAAAGGGATACCATTTTACCTGAGTATTTCTTTTTGTGGGGCAGAATTTTTTAAAATTTTTTTTTGTTGATAGATAGTGCCAGAAAATGACTCCAAATCATTGTCATTGAGTCATATCATGGGCTCTTTAATATGTACTTAAACAACACAGTCTAAAAATTTTCAGATTAATTGTAGTTTGTCGAGTTATTCGTTAGTTGGATGAGATTTAACGACAAACCAACTCGAAGGTGTAATAAAGTTTAAATTTGTATTGGTTCACGTTCAAACTAGGCTTCCATATTGTCGCATCTTACGACGGATCGGAAATACTGTGGGCACATTATACAATCCGCAGCCCACATGAGGCTTTGGAGATATCGAAGGTCTTAGGCGTATGAGGCAGAGGCACAAGAGAAAGACTGTTTCCCAAACGTCTTCAAACTTGAAGTTCGGGCAGGGAATGAAAAATTTAGTCCGCCATTTCTATTTAGTGTGTTTTTAATTAAGCAGGAAAGCCCTAAGAGTGCCAAGTTCCTAACAGAACTTACTTTGAAACCAAAAAATTTAAATTCTAGATACGGTAAATTTTCAGGAACGTTCAAAAAGATTAAAAAAAAAGAACGGTATATATTTCAACAGGTCCTGAGGAAAAAAATGCTATAAGCTTGCTTTAACCTTTGCCCGAAATGTTCAAATGTCGGAAAAAAGTTGCCAACCCTAGGAGAATTTAGGGTTAGTTTAAATTGCTAGATTACACGATCAGAAGTAAATGAACAGTTGCTCAGCTACAGAGTGGGTAAGCGGCAAGAAGGTGGCCCCTTACATCTATTTCAGAAAAAAATATTTCTACAGTGGGCGTTAGGTGCAATTCACAAGAAAGAAATTAATTCTCTGAATCAGATATAAATTTTGTGACACGTTTTTTGACTTCTCTGAGAAAATAAGATTCGATGCAATGCAATGAGAACTTTCGGTGGAACATTCATGAATTAAACTGTCTATACATAGTTACTGGGACTGAATTTTTTCAAAGTCACACCTTTCGAATTTGACCGGAAAAATGCTGTTTTCAAATTATCTCTGATAAACGTACTTCGCCAATTTGAAAATGAATTCGTCTTTAACCCATGTCATGAAAGTAGTGCAGTAACACTCGTTTTTCGTGTTTTGGTTTCAACAGATTGGCAAGAACTTAAAAAAAAAAAAAAACTTGAATATAACTTCAAAAAGTTTATTGACAATCCACCTTCAGCATTATTTTTAAGTTTGGTTTGTGGGGGCTTGTGCGCCATGACCTGGGAAACACAACTGTATGAAAAGTTTCTTTTGGATTTTGTTTTTCACTTTTTGGCATCGCCATCCGTTAACCATGCTACAAAGGTCTAGTTCTTGAAACATCTTTTTTAAGATTAACATATTTATCAAATGTATTGCATATTTTCAACGCATCGATAATTTGGTTGTTAAACAATTAACCAGTTATATCAAGGAAAAACTCTTTATCATACACTATTGCTCATCAATTACCGTTTTCTTGTACATATTTGACTTCAAGTGCCTTTTAATATGCGTTACACCTGTTGTACTTTTAGTGGTACAGTCTGTTGTGAACGCCATTTGTTATAAGTATTAAAAAATACGTAAATATCACGTGTGAATTTGCTCAGAATTTATCTTCCATATTTCGATTTAGCGTAGTTTCATGTTCTATATTTGATATGAAGAAGAGTTTTTGCAGTCCAGAATGGCTTTATATGATTCAGAAAGAAATTCCAAAATGCTGTAGAAAATATTACAAAGGAAACCCCAGCATTGGCATTTATGTATGGTGAGGAATGGCACGAGAATCACGGGAGCTGACAGTGGTAACATATTCATAGTTATGTCAACTTTAACTGTGAAATAAATAGCAGGAAGAGTGCAGACAGTATTTAAGTAATATCATGCCGTATATTAAAACCCCCGATACAGATTGTGAAAGAATATACCTGGGGTATTACCAAGCTCCGTTAAGTACCCTTCATCTAAAAGCCCACTCAGGAGCGATGACAGGCTGGTAAATGCCACGTCGAAATATATACCATTATTTTTAACAAAATAACAAAAAAATTGACAATGTGAATTATTCTTCAATTGCTTCCTCCATCACTTCATTTGCCCTCATTAGGGCCCACACAGCATATTGATGTTTTTTTCTTTTTTCTTATGAAAACGAGATCAACATATCTGAAACGGTCAGTTTACGAAAAATTTCACTGAAGCTGGAAGACCTCAAAGCGCGTAAAACATCTAATAAGAAAGCATGAAAAAAAAAGTTACAGAACACTATTGTTTATCGCAAACTGTATTCATTGCAGTTCCCGCCCGATACGTTAAATCATGAATAGATTCCTTTATGAACACGAAGATGCAGATGTGAATGTTTACTTCAGGAGAAAGTTGCCGCCCACTTTATCGGTTAAGATCTATCCTAACATTCATTTATTCATTTTTTTGTTTTTCCACATTGTCAAAAGAAAAATATACAGTAAGAAGGAACATAACAAAATAATTGTGGATGAAAGTGAACCTAAAACCCCTACGGGCTTTAAAACGAAGATCACTCCCGACGAAAAGAAACCTAGTTACAAAACGCTTACAGTCAGTACATTTAATTAAATACCATTCCCACTTACTTCGTCCCTTCCCAACCCCGTCCCCACCCGCACTTATGACAAAGAATAAATTACTTCTATGGCTAACACCCTTTGGTTGTGCTTGTTACAGTCAACAATCAATTAAAAAATAACAACAGTTTTCAATACTGACAAATGTAATAATGCTGAAGGCGTTTTCTGAAAGTTGCACCAGATTGTTTTGCAAGAACTCTGAATGGTAATGAATTCGACAGAGAAATAGATCTGTACCTAAGACTAAGCTGGCTTCTAGATTCGCGATACAGAGTGTAACGAAGTTTGTCTACAAGGCATGTCTACATGGCATTCGTAACGTGTTGACGGCTGTCGTGATTAGCGCGCGAATGTTTTTGTTCGCACTCATCCCAAACTCATACTTAACAGACCTACCCATACAGTAAAAGGATATGTTTGAGTTTAACCCTTTACCGTTGTTTGGGTCCTTTTGGACCCATGCGGAGAGCTCGACTGTCACCCATCTTTACTGTTTCACGCGGAGCTCGAAATTGCCAGTAGCTACCCGAAAATTCGGCCACAACAACGAGAGAGACAATAGTTTAAGGTCACGGGGTCAACGGCCTACGGAAGCCGATGCGGAGCGGGCTACGTCCGCTTTTCCGCCCACTCCCGAGGCGCGCAGGTATGCCCCGATCGGAGCACAACGGTAAAGGGTTAACTACATATGGCACCCACTGTAGACTGTCTGAAGTTTTTTAGCATTATACTTACTTTTAGATTGAAACGTTATTTGCCAGTAATTTGTGATTTCTTTATTTTATTTGTGTATGGTTATTACAACGCAATAGTTCTGACAACACATAATAATACGTCTCTCTTTGCAAACAACGTTCCGGTCCCTACATTGATTGTATTTTTCTCAGCCTTGAAACTGCAAACCCTTTTTCATGTGTTCCCCTTCCCATCATCACGGCTGCTCCCTTGTGTTGTCCAGATAAATTGGTTATGTTTTTAGTGGATTATCGTCATTACAAGGGATGTACCTCTTCCCCATGGTATCTTAAGTCTTTTGTTGAAAAATATCCCCAAAAGAGACCGAGTTACATCCCGCTAGTCCGTACACAGTTGTATCCTCAAAAATTTCGTAACTATTTACGGTTATATTTTATTGCTCCGGAGTATGACTTTCCAATAATCGCCCTATATAACATTTCATGGAACATATACAAAACAATCCTTTTTTAATAAGTGCGTACTACAGGGAAGGGCATCGTCTCATCAATCCTTTTCACAAACTCTCCACCCAGGTCCTTTGGCCCCGAATATTGATTTCTCGTCTGGCAGCATTGCTTTCAAAGGTGGAAACCAGTGGGACAAACACACTGCAAGAAATATGGCCTTAAAGGGGTGGCTCTAAATGTGAAGGATTGCTGGAATTTTTGGTTATAGGAAAATGTATTTAAGTTTTCAACAAAGGTTTGGAGCCAGACAAATAATTTCCAAACACAGTAAAAATCAGCAATCAGCCCCTTATATGTCCCCCGCAACTTACTAGCTCTTCCTTAATCAGTCCAACATGACAAACAAGTGAATCACCTTCACGTTAATTTTCTCAAGGATTGGATGAGTATATGATACTTGCAGTACGAAGGGATTCATGTTGGAACCTTGGGAAACTCCAGTTCCAAACCTGGCATGGCTAATGTTTGAAAATATGCCTTCCAATACGCTTCAGTTATTTGTCGCTTTACGCGTAAAAGGACAATTTTGTTAGATGCCCCCTCACTCAAATTTTCTTAAAATCTACCTTGTCCGGCCATAGATTGGAGATCAATTATGAAATAAGAGTACATATTGGTAAAAAGAATGCGTTAAAACGATTCCGTCAGATCGTCCAGAATTTTAATCAGTCTACGACAGTCAAAGCCTAATTATGGTCTCAGCTCTGCATACAATCTAAAAAATGATTACCCAACCGTTGGTTCCGTATGCCTCCTGACCGGAATTGGGTAAAAATGCACAACTCATTTGGTTAAGTGTTTTACTCATTAGTTGGGCAAAAGAAATTACCCAACTATTTCACCCAACTAATTTTGCCCAACAAATGGTTAAAATCTGTACCAACACGTTTTTCCAACAGCTATACTGTTTGGTGCTTATTTGGATTTCAATATAACCTGATATATAATTATATGATTTGGATAAGACGGAGATTCAACAAAGTACAACAACACATACACCGTTTGTGCTCCAAGACTGGTTGGGGCACCTGCGGCAATGCACTTGGTAAGTAAACAGTGAAGTATGTAGTTTAAAGTAACAAAATCAATCGTGAACTTTGTATTTCTTCTCCCATTGATTACGTAGCAATGGAAACTTTTTTCTATGCGACTATTGCTCTTTAAATACTTTTGTCCAGATTTTTACTGCTATTCTACCGTTAGCTTTTTATTTACGAAATACAACCTCATTCAACCATGAGAACTTATAATTAACCACTTATATTACAATAATTATATGTAAAACTTAACTGATCTTTAACTAATCATCTGATTGTTCAATTATGTTTTACCAAATTGCTGGGTACTTTAAAACTTGCTCAACACCTTTTACCACCACCTGGCTTTTAACCTTAATTTGCCCAACAATATGGGTACAGTTGTTTACCCATTTGTTGGGCAATAGTTTGCCCATGTTGGGCATTTTGTATTTTGCCCAACGCTTTTTACCCAACAATTTTTAGAGTGTAGCACCCTTTGGTGGTTGTTTTTACAAAAACTTGCAATGACAAGGGAGAACGACTTATGTAGTAAATGTTTCCTGATCTTTCTGATCTAGTATTTTAATGAACAGATCCGTCACCTGATAAAAAGAAGCCGATAGGCCACATCGAAACCTCTTGTTCATACAGAAAACACTAATGGTTAAAGGTATGAATATCAAATCTCTCTGAAGCATACCATTTATTTGTTTTGGAGAGACCTTTGTCCTGCTATGCACCACTACCATAAAGGTACTTTCCTTTTGGTATAGTCTACCTGTATTATATCTGTATGAGATCAAAGTCCGATTTTGAAGTACCAACGCCAAGCATACCAATATACTTTTCATGCTCAATTCGACTGTTCGTGAACGTGTTTTAGAAGACGCATATATCCAGTGTTATCATATTAAGGTTGTGAAACAAAATCGTGTGCTGTAACAATTTTAAAGCTCAGAGGGAATGAAAGGTAAGTGAGTAGCCTATGTTTACATCACGCATGTGTTAGTTGAATAAATCTTTCTTAAGTCCGTTTGAAACGTTTTAGGAATTAAGTTTCCTTTAATCGCCTCGTACGCGGTGAACACCGTACGTATATTCTAAGCCACAAGGCAACAAGGGAACAACCATAGACGGTTTTCTTAGCCTTGTGGCTTCGCCAGTCCGTTTGTCGTGAGATGAGTTATAGCGGTCTTATGTGCGCATTCTATATGCAAGACGACAGTCAGGGACAAATTACTCGCCACAAACCCCCTCAACAAACATAATGCAATCTCAAGGTCATATAAATGACACTCTTTTCCCCTGAAATTTGACAACGTTGGAAATTGTGACTACCTATGTATATATATATATATATATATATATATATATATATATATAGATATATATATATATATATATTTATAAATATATATATACATATATATATATTTATAAATATATATATATATATATATATATATATATATAAAAACAAGTAGGAAATAATTATATTTATAAATATATATATATATATATATATATATATATATATATATATATATATATATATATATATATATATATATATATATATATATATATATATATATATATATAAACTGCTACATGCGGGCTAAGGTGTACATGATTTAGAAAGGGTACTTTGGTGGACATATTATTATGGTATTATGGTAGATGTATTATGCACCATTCAGGCATGTAAGAGTGATACTGAATGGTGTTTAGTACCACTATGGCATGTCTCCAGTACTCCAGTGGGGCTGTTTTTAAGTCCCATGTTGTATTTGAGATATAATGTTGGCTCAACATAAAATCGCGCCCACTTAAGGTGTGTCACTTTTATTTGAAGTCCACAAATTGACCCAATATGAAACAGGCAACATATTTATCATGCTGATTTGAACCACTGATGCCTACTGAGGGAGTGATTTAATCGAGTTCATTTATTGACACAAAATAGATGGCGCTCTGTATTATTAGATGTCATACTTTGGAGTCACTCACCCTCCAGAAAATACTCTTCCGAGAGGCCTGAACAATACATGGACACGAAAATGTCCACTTAATGTCAAAGTCCACGATTTGACTCAATTTTAAATGCGTAATGTCCACGATAGACCGCATTTAGTTATATATATATATATACGTAATTCATTGATTTCTTCAATGGAACTCCCGAATTCGGCCGTTAGTCTGATCAATCCGTCCCCCAAAACTGCTAATTTCTATTTATTACCTAAAATTCATAAAGTGAACACACCTGGACGCCCCATCGTGTCTTGTCATAGCTGTCCTACAGTCTACATTTCCGAATTTTTAGACTCTACTCTCAGGCCTTTGGTTTCTTCCCTACCTTCTTTCGTGCAAGATTCACCTCATCTCTTACGTATGCTGTCAGAATTTTGTTTCCCAGAGTCTTCGCATAGTAGTTATTACTTATTTACCATGGATGTGTCAAGTTTATATACGTCAATCCCGCACAACGTCGCCCTCACAGCTTTGAAATTTTACCTCGACCAGCGGAGCGACCAGACTATCTCAACCTCAACCCTACTTCGTTTAGCTGAGCTTGTTCTTTCGTCCAACTCTTTTCAATTTAATGAACGCTTTTATAAGCAAATTAAAGGAGTTGCTATGGGGACTAAAATGGGCCCTTCTGTGGCATGTCTCACTCTTGGACTTTTCGAACGTAACCTTTTCCAGCAGTATAACGGAACCACCCCAATTTTATATAAACGTTATATTGATGATATTTTTGGTGCCTTTTTTGGCACTTTTGATGAAGCTCAAGAATTTGTGAACTTTGTTTCCACCTTTGATCCTAATTTTAAGTTTACCCATACTATTTCTACCTCTAGTGCTACCTTCTTAGACTTAAGGCTTACCATCGTAGATCGTTCTATCAGATCTAATATTCATTTCAAGGATACTGACTCTCACAATTTCTTATTGTATTCCTCTTGTCACCCCCCTAAGTGTAAAAACTCAATCCCCTTTTCTCAGTTTCTTAGAGCTAAAAGAACTTGCTCTGTTAACGCCGATTTCATTCACACTTCCAATCAACTTTCGAATTTCTTTGCTAACAGGGGTTACCCCGATAAAATCGTAAAGGCCGCTAACCATCGTGTTAAATCCATCAGTAGGTCCTCTATTTTAGACAATAAGGCTCCTAATTCTAATTCCGACCGTATCACTCTGGTGCTGCCCTTCCACCCTTCCGTGGAACCCATTAAGCGTTTCATTATTAAGAAATTTAAGACCCTCATGTCTGACCCTACCACTAAGTCCATCTTTACTCGCCCCCCTTTAGTTGCCTTCAAAAGAGATCGCAACATTGGTGATCATTTAGTAAGATCTTCCCACCCCCACCCCTCTCCTGTCCCCAACCCTGGGACCTTTCCCTGTAAACGCAAACGGTGTAACACTTGCCCTGTTGTCTCCGGAGACCAACTGTTATCGATTCAAGGACCCTCTCATGTGTTCAAAGTTACTAATCATTTCACTTGTATTTCTCCCAATGTTATTTACATTATAAGTTGTAAACGCTGTAAAATTCTGTATGTTGGTGAAACCAAACGGAGGCTGGCCGATAGAATTACTGAACACCTCCGATCTATTAAACTTAACTTGTCTGGCTTTCCTGTAGCAGCCCATTTTAATCCGCCCTCCCTTTGTACAATTACAGACTTTTTGGTCACGGCCGCATTAACCTGTAAAGGAACCCATATTGGTCGTCTCACGACTGAAAACCGTCTTATCCTTAAACTTGGCACTCTTCACCCCCATGGCCTTAATTCTAAGCTAGAATTACTGCTTGAATGATTTTAATCTTTTTGTTAACTGGTGCTTTTTCCTTGACTTTGACTCCTCGTTTGCGTGACTTCAGTTGACTTTCTGTTACCGTGTTGAAGGGTATGTAACCCGAAACGTCGTAATTTGTATTTTTCGTTCAACTCCATTTTTTGTTCAACTCCATTTTTGGTTCAATTATATTGCACTGTGTATTACCATGTTTTTGCATCGACCTATGTTTTCTCCAGTGCACCGCAGTACCTTAGTCCTTATATATATATATATATATATATATATATATATATATATATATATATATATATATATATATATATATATATATATATATATATATATATATATATATATATATATATATATATATATATATATATATATATATATATATATATATATATATATATATATATATATATATATATATATATATATATATATATATATATATATGCCACTTGATTGAACATTAGGGGGAAATTTGTATATCTTGATACGTTTAGGCGAAATGAAAACCAATGAAATACATAACTGTATATTTCGTCTTTAAGGAAAAACATGCATGTACGTAAATTCAATAGTCCATAAGTTGTACGTGTTAACAAATAGGCGTCCGTAATTTGGTCAACATTGAAGTAATTAGGTATATTACGTACCCCCATATGTATTTTACTATACACTAACGTATTCCCATTAAAACAGTTTGTGAAAACGTAAAGGGGAACGTAGATTTCCCCCCTAACGGTAATTTCCCCCTAACGTTGATGAAATAAATAAATAAATATAACGTAGGATAAGAGGCAAAGAAAAGAACTGGTTGACTTAAAGGGTACAAAATAGTAAAACTGTAACTCGGAATTTTCGGTTCCCCTTGAACCGTTCTCAACGATAACAGAAAGTAAAGGCAGTACAATAATCGACTTAGCCAACAATAGGAGATGCAACTTAGAAACAGAAGATGATAGGTAATAATAAGGTTTAATAATTAAAATGAACAATCATTCTGTTCCATGGAAAGAATACTGACTTAAAATACCAAGGTCTTTGTTTAACCACGTTCTGCGGGAATTTATTTTCAAAATCCAATTAAGTTCGCCGACCTTGCGGCGTTCAGTGCAAGTTAAATTGCTTGCAATTAGGGTGACTTTCAGGTTTTCAATGGAATAATGAAGAAGAAGGTTAAAATGCTCAGCCACGGTGAAACCTGGAACGTTTTTTCAAATAGATTTTTTATATTTTTCAAACCCTAAAGCGAAAGGAAGTCTTGCTTTCGCCTATGTAAAGCCCATCATTACACAGGTTACAGTAAAAATGTAAACAACATTGCAAGAGTAACAATTTAGGTTAGGGGATTGTTAGAAAAATTGACACCGTGGATGCTTATATGCTTTCCAAGAACGACGCGCTTGCAGATTTGGCATCGCCTTTTGTTGCAGCCATTATTGCCGTAATTAATAAAACGGGAAGCGGTAGATACTTTGGAGGAAGTAGGCCAAAGGAGTCTACTGAGGTTAGAGAGTTTTCGGAAGGGCAGAAGGGGAGGGTCGGAAAAGAGACTAAGGAGAATGGGCTAGTCTATACGGCTGGCAAAAGACTGATTGAACTTGAGAGCAAGTCACGGGATTAGAGGATGAAAATTAAAAAAACAAAAGGGATACGTTTAATAGGGGGTGTTATCTTTATAGGGAAGAAGGTCTTGGCGTTGGAGGACGGTAATCGTAGGTACAACCTGTTAAATAACGTGCTTTGGGTAGCCGTTACAAAGGAAATGCCAATTAAGCGAAGAAACCGAGCTTTCGTAGTCGGCTTGGCCTACAAATTCGTTTAATACGAAGACATTGGCTATAAACAATTGACTTGTAAGTTTTTAGTGTGACCGCTATCGAATTAGAGGAAGAGGTGTTTGTCAGTAGGTTTGCAAGTACAGAGAGGGCCTTCGCTCAGTTTGACAAGAACATCGAGAAACGGAATTTGGGTGCTCGAAACTTCAAAAGTAAAACTTTATACTGTGATTAAAAGTATACCATGTGTCCGAATGAAAAAGATGTCATCGATATAGCGGTGACGGTTAGACGGTTTCAAATAGATATTACTTTGCATAAAATGTTGGCATAACAAGGTGCTATTTTTGTTTCCATGGCGGAACCTTTGACTTGTTGAAAAAAATTCCACTGAAAGTGAGAAAAAGTGTTTTAAAGAATAAAATTAATATTCGTGGACAGTTCAGAATCAGCAGTGTGATTGAGAAGGAATTTCTTACAAGCAAGAACCCCCTCATCATGTGGAGTATCGGTGTACAGTGACGTGACTTTCGTAGAAACAAGGAACGGATCCCTGGGGAGGGTTTCTATATCGGAAACGGTCCTAACAAAGTGCCAAAAGTACGCAAACAGTTGCTCCTCATAAACTTCGTCTTCTTCATAAATGCATTCTGTCGCAGGCCTGGCATTCCCTTGAGAGATTCACGAGACCCTACCATATAATCTTTTGACCATTTTATAGAGGTAAATGAATGACTTTTCCGGTTATTATTACAATCGCGGTTCTAAATGATCCTCTCTATGTGGACTGTCGGCCGCCCGTTGCTCTCACTAGCAAATTGTTGAGTTACTATTGTTGGGTTACTATTTGCCCCCTTGCCCGACCAGTCGAGCAAGTTACTGCCCCTCCAGTGTTGTGATATTGTCCCTCCTAGCCGGAAGAAGTCAGTTTATGTTTTGATCCCCCCCCCCCTCTACTTGACTTCTGACGAGGATGGGGTTCTCAGCCTTGGTTTTCTGTTGTCGAATTTTGCTTAAAAATACAACATTTAGCCCTCCAAGTTTCTTCAAAACAAGACTATTCAGTTCACTCCCTCCAACTATTCAATATCACGATAAAATTTGTCCGCATATGTTCCCACTCGGCAAAATGAAACAAAACTCACAGGTCACGAAGGACTAATTTTCTTGGTGCCCATCCCCTACATGAATCAACCAGATTTAACAATAAATAAATAAAAAAAAAAAAAAAAATAAAAAGAACATCCTTAAAACCAGCCCATCCGTTCCCTCTGAGTGTTTCATGGCGTCTGCCAGGACTGCACGCCAACCGCTTCTCGACCCGGAAAATTCTAAAGCCCTTTACCTATTCATGTGTACCGTACCTGACAATCGCGTTATTGTATTGATCGCAAGTGAGAGAGTCATTCCCACCTAAAACTTAGCAACCAGTTGTACTCGAGTTGGCCATCAAAAGCGTAATTGTCTAAATTCAACTCTTATATTATGACAATGGGTTTATGAATAATACAGAAGGAGAAAAACTCATTTTCAAGTTACAATAAGATGAAATGGTAACATAGTTATTACATCCTTTTTTCTTACGTAAATGTAATAGGTGACGTTTCAAGAAAACACACTATTTAGAACTTAACAAACCTTTTTATAATCTGCATAATTTTAGACTTAACTATGTAACATAAATAAATGTTTCCATTATTGGCGTATCTTTGGAACATACTTGATAAAAATGCCATTGAAAATCATGCACCTTCAATTCGCTCAGACGTGAATCATTTCAATATTTGGTAAATTCAAAATATTTGACATGGATTCATATAAATATTGAGCTGCAGTCTCCTACTGAAGGGTTGTGGACGATGTGTCGTCTCACAATTCATTACACATTATTCTTTTCATCTGTTGCAGAGTCTTTGTCGGACAAGTTACCACGTACAAATTCTGATCCAATCTATAATCTAAGAAGTAATAACCTGCAGACCTTTGCATTGTTTCCTACAACTACCTTTGAAGTTATCAATGTTATAACTAATTTAAAGAAAGGAAAAAGTCCTGGTTACGATGGAATTATTAATACTATACTGAAGTATGTATGTGATGTAATATCTGTACCACTCACTCATATCATTAATTTACCCTTTTCTAGTGGTGTTTTTCCAACTGAACTGAAAATTGCTAAAATCTTCACCGTCTACAAAGTGGGAGACCCGAAAATGTTCTCCAATTATAGGCCTATTTTTGTGCTTCCATCCGTCTCGAAAATCTTTGAAAACCTTGTCCATGTAAGACTCATGAGTTTCTTAAATAGGCATGAAATTTTGACACCTTGTCAGTTTGGGTTCCGTAAAAACTATTCTACTAACATGGCGGCGGTAAACCTCTGTGATCAGATATCCCAAGGGATAGACAACAACCTCAGTTCAGTTGGAATATTTATTGACCTTTCAAAAGCCTTCGATACTATAAATCATCAAATTCTTCTCCAGAAATTGTATGCATACGGAGTGAGAGAATGTGCTCATGCCTGGTTTACATATTACTTAAGCGATAGGCCTCAATATGTTAGCCGAAATGGTGAAGACTCTTCTCTTCTCTTCTCTTCTCCTAAGCAACATCGGCGTACCACAGGGCGCCATACTTGGTCCTTTGCTCTTTTTAATCTATATAAATGACATTTGGACTCTGTCTCCTTCCACCTTTAATGATAGTATTTATCTTTACATCTTTACATGTTGTATTGTGCAGTAATGTTAATTTTTAGCCATTTGAGGTGAAAAACAAACTTGAAACCTGAAACTAAACTTGAAACTACACTTTACTTAAATTACCAAAAAGTCGTCGATGCTGCAAAGATGAAATTTGATTAAAAGACAAAGCTAATAGATAGTTCTTTTAAAAATTCCGTTATGTAGTAAACGAAGTCTGACGTACTAACTTCCAATTCTCGTGACTTGTATGTTGACCTTTGCTGTCCCAGCAAATAATGGTGAGCTGTTTACTACAACGTTCTACCTAAAAAATGGAATACTTTATGGAAGGACTCTGCCATCCATGTAATGGTGAAAATATTTTTAAAAGAGAGGCTAATATACGTGCACAAATAATTATGTTGTTAAATTTTTCCCTACCCTTTGCTTTTTTTTTTTTTTTTTTTTGATATACACATAACCGCTTTTGAAATTTGGTACTTGTAATTGTGTATCATCTTAAGTTACAGAAAACCAGCTGAAAGTAAGACGTCAAAATTTATCCAAGTCAAAGGGCTGGCCTTTTAAAGTTTCTCCAAACAATGGAAACCAAGAGGACATTTCTAGCGGCCGTTCTCGTTATAGCATTCGTTTGTGGTAATGTATTAATTTATAATGCCAAGACGCTTCGCTTAAATAATGGAATCGTTGTCCACTTCTGTGCTATCGCATGTTTGATTTTCATTATTGTTTGATTAAGCATACAGAAAAACCATTAATTAACATGCTTTCCTCCTCTTTTAAGGAATTTGCATTCTTTGAATTGCATCATTATGATATTTAACTTTTCACGTGCAATATTAAACCTGTTTTTGCCTATGACAAATATCCCTTTATGTTTCATTCAAGTTTACTCTAAACATTTTTAAACATTTAAAATATCGAAATCGTTTCAACTGTATAAAAAGATATCGCAATTGAATCGTAGACTTCCTTTGTAGAAGTAGAACCCTTTTTACATTTATGTTATGATCAATTGCCATCCTGTAAATCAGAGGCAACGGAAATGGACAATCAGGAAACCGCCTCCTCTTTTCTTGGATTCTGACATATTTATTAACGCAGTGTCCAAAATGACGAAAATACAAAAGTAAAAATTTTGGTTATCGAGCACAGCTTGTATTTTCAACGAATAAGTTTTCCAAGTGATTTCCTCTTTGCCTTCCACATGGAGTCTACATATCAAGTTTTTGGCACCGTTCTAGGGAAAGATGCGTATAAGGATGGTTCAGGCACCTTTTTAATTAAGCCGTTATTAGTGTTTCCTTGTCATGCTTATGATGTAAACTTTGACCTTAATTGAACACAACCATACATTAATCAAACATGTCACCGTCTAAAAAGGTGTTCTTTTTAAATCTTATGTTATGAGGCAGACATCAACTTTTTTCGTTTTTTTCCAAAAGATACTGTAAGTAACAAACTCGTTATAATTATTTTAAAATTGCTATCATTAAGCGACAATATGTTAAACGTTTTCATCTGAAGAAGCTGTATTCACATTGGTATTTGTATTGCATGTTGCAGAGTTGGCATCATCAAAGGTCATATGCGAGGATGTGTTTTTCATAGAGCGTGGAAGACAGGGAAGAATTTCGTGTGAATACGATTCGAATTTAATTGCAGTGTTTTGGTATAGAGGTGACTCAGGAAATCCATTTTTGCGTTTGGAAGAAGGACGACCAACTAGGATTGATGGGTTTGATATAACGGCGAGGGGAGATATGATTTTAGAAAGTGCAAAAATTAAAGATGAAGACACATACCGGATTTCTGTTTTGGATACCAGTGGAGTTAATCATAATGGCTATACTCGTATAAACGTTACTGGTAAGATAATAAAGTTATCGTTATGCCAACCAATTTTGGCATAGAGAGATAACATACCATTAAAGTGAGTATCAGATTTCCCGCGCATATACAACAACATTTCAATGTTCAATTTCATAGCTTTACCAAACATTTTCAGATGAAAAGTTATAGCCGTTCCATTAATATCTTCGATACGTAGAAAACAGTTCACTGACTTACATTTTCAAAATGTTTCAAACAAGCGATCATTCATTTGCCTGGCAAAATTCTTTCCCAGTATGAAGACATTACTATATTATTGTATTTTGGGAAAAGATTGGAGGCACATAAAAATTACATAAAAGCATTGTGACAAATATTATTGAACTACAAGCAATTTTGTTCATGGGGTGTCATCCCCCTGAAATTAAATTAAAAGAGAAATAATGACTCGGAGGCTTTAATTTGTAATCTCCTTTGAAGGTCTTGCGGTAAGTTCTACGACCGAAACAGCTTTTTACAGACAGTGCAGATTTCTTTCTTACAACTGAAAAGGGAAACAATATTGAAAAAAATCATTAACAGGGTAATCAATTGACTCTTATTCTCGGCAAATCAAAACCTCTAATCCAGACAAGGCTGGTCGAGAACAGTATCAATGGTGTGGAAGCTGATGGTTTTGATTTGCCACCGTTTTGACGGGTGCCATCATTGGGGAACATAAAGCGAGTAAAACACCAGATCTTTAGGGGAGGAATAGCCATATAAATTGTATTTAAAGTATTTCGAGGTCTTATTGTTTTGAAACTATTTATGACTAAACTATTTCAATGCAGTAGCCTATGCTCCTTCATAAAGCCCTCGTCCTTTTAGCTTTCTCGCATTCAGCACTCATCTTAATGAGCTCAAGTTCAATTTGTCAAGTAATATGCCTTTATTAAGGTCTTTTGACGCGTTTGGGGATTTCCTTTTTTGGTAAAAATGCATCCTAGAAATATTTTCCTTGTCCAAATCAGTTTATTGTCCTTTTTGTGATGCATCGGAAGGAATCAAAATACATCACATGACAAAATGCGCGTGACCGTTTTTGCCCTCACTCATCTGGAAAGTCCTGGTTCCGCTTCTTGTTTGTGTGAGGTACCTTACTATGGCGATATCTTCCTTAGGATGTAGTAATGACGTGATCATAAGTTGAACTATGTGGGCATTAAAATGAAACTATTTAAAAAAGTACATAGCTTACTTCGATTCTATGACTCCCTAAATGAAGATCTTGACTTGGTAAAGAAGCATGCTGCTAGAATTGAATAGGAAATTTTAGCCAATATTTACCTGGGAAAAAGATTTTTCCCGAGTAGAGCTTTCTCTATAATTGCATCAGTTAATCCCTTTTACAAACAAACTTGCTCTTTTGACTAAACAGTCTTTAAAGGGTTCAAAACCGTTTCACTTTATTGTTTTCAAGACATTTGAAGGGGAATTTCTTAGATAGATTCTGGATTAAGGGTTGTCAACTAGAGATGGCTAAAACTTGCTATTCGTTTCTAGCCGCATGGGTAATAAAACTATGATAACAAATTCGTAAATTAAATTATGATCAAAGATTATCCCGACAATTCCACTACTTAATTACCATTTAAGCCGTTTTCCCTCTGGGATTTGTGATCGACTCCTTGAATTATTTTAATTTTTCCACCAACGTCGTTATGTTGACTTTTTCAGCCCATTTTTTTTTTTGGAATCAATACATGGCCTTTAGTACGAATTGCTTGTCTTATTTCTCATTCAATACATCTACTCACATTCGTGCCCATACCAGCCTCGATTCCTCTCTTTCAGATTCAGTCTCTTCGCTATTCCATATAGTTCAATCTTTAATGCCACATCATGATTTTTATAACAGCAATCGAATCATCACTACTCATATACACCATACATCGAATTAAACTGGCATGAGTCATTTTCCTGGAATAAAGTTTCTCACACAGCTTTAAACTATCACTTAAGTGTATTTCTGTAATGATGCGCTCATATAATTTTCAATGCACCTATTCATATTAAACCATGTCAGTACCATATGTGTTGCAAAACCTGGTTCTAACCGGACAGAGATTGGAAACCATTACACAGCAGCCTTTTCACTATGACTTTTCTTTACAGTATCTTTATCTACTGATCCTGATATACAGACATGTGTAACATCGGAAAATCCAGGTTGTAGTTCGATTGCGGATGATAAAAAACCATACACGGTAGTTTGCCAAGCAAAGGGGACAAGACCTGGAGTGGGCTTTGCTTGGTTGACAATGTCAGTAAATGAAGTTGGTAATATCGATTCCCACAGTTCTATGAATACCACTACAGGACTTTACTTTTCGTACTCAATATTTCAATATGAGGCTGATTCATTGTTACTAGACTACATAACTTGTAATGCCACGGGGCTAGCAGTTAATGATACGAAAAACGCTTCCCTTTTCGTGGAAGGTTTTAAAGAAGTTGACCAATACTACAACCATAAGACTGTTAAACAAAGATCTGCCCTCACGATGAAATGTGCTCCTGGGAAGATTCCTTTGCAAAAGTGGACTTATACGGACCAGGAAGGAAACACTAAGGAATTAAGGATCGTTTATCCAGGTGAGGAAAGTGGACCTTGCTTTTCAAACGAAAGATGCTCAGTCAGCAAGGGAGGGATTCTTACCATAGCCGATTCTTCGTTTAAGGACGAAGGCACCTACGTATGTACTTACAGCAACGGCATCGAAAGTGGAAAGAATCTAACAAATGTTGAAGTTATCAGTAAGTAAGAAATGTTTCATAGAGCGAATTGGCTTAAAGACAATTATTTTGTATGTGGTAACATGATTTTTAATATGTACATTTATGGAATCTTCAACGCGCAGCTTTTGAATGAATCCATTCATGTAAACAAACAAATGGCTTCATTGTTGCGCTAACATTTGGATTTTAACAATTAAACGCACATCCTAAATTGTTGTCCTTTTTCTAGCAGTCGAAAAAACGTGTTAAATTTAAAACCTAGCATTTGCGCCTTTTTTCTTGAGTGCGCTATATGCAAATCAGTTGAATTTTGTGACATTATCGTAGAACTTTCATATATGGTTATGTTAACATTTTACCGGGAGGGGAAATTGCCGAATGCGTAAGATGTAAGATGTTTTATTTTTATCTGCTATGAAACATGTGTTTTAAACTTCGTTAAACTTATTACATTTTATAGTCACTCCCAAATCCGCCGAAATATTAATCGAAGGTTGTAAAAGCCAAGATAATTGTACAAAAGATGTCGGTTTTACTGGGAACCTATTAGCATCCCTTGATGGATCTCGTCCACCGGTTGAAATTGTGTGTGTAATCAGCAAGGAATCTGAGTCATATGCGTACATTTACAACCATCAAAATGATTTCGAAGAGCATGCAGAGACTGGAACGTTTGATACAATTTACACAGTGAACTACGACATTGAGAAATGCAGCCCACCAGTGCGCGTCATTTGTAGAGCAGATGAAGCAACTAAAATGAGCATTTCTCAAGCTGTCGTGTACCTTGCTACAGGTAAGTTGAGCTTTATAAAGTGGTCTTATGTTGAAATTCAATATCTTTGTCGTCTAAGTAATTCTGCAAGTCTCCAGCTCATTAAAACCAGTGTTGTTCCCGAGTGGATAAAGACTTTAAGTAATAAAGACTTAAAGTAAGTGGATAAAGACTTAGAGTAATGTAGCTTAAGACTTATAAGGTCTAAAGCTTGAGTCCTGGCCGTGCCAAAGTAAGTGGGTTTTGTATCAAATAGAAAGCTACGGAATTCCAATATCTGGACTAATATGGGCTTTTTATCAAAGAGTATGACATGAATTTTCCACATGAGAATTGACAAATTTGATTTAAAATATTGGGTTGGTTTTCACTAACTGTGATTTGAAATTGTAATCCATAAAGCCACGAGGTTTCGCTAACATACGCGGTCACTCAAAGACGTAATTAAATGCCCATCAAGGCCCAACTAGCATTCCCAATCCCGTTTAATTGGGCATTTAAATCGTGTAAGAACAACTTCGATAAAATCTGAAAATGGTGTACCCAAAATATGGAGGAAATAGTTTCTAACTGTTAAATGTAGCACCTAGCAGTGGCATTACTTGTTATTTTTTGCAAGATGTACTTTATCCAAATTGAAGTTACCAAATTTATACGCAGCTTTGTAAGTGAGGACGCGTATCGAGTTTTTAGGGGTCAGTCTGCCCTTCCCCTTAACTCTATTATTATGTAATCTGAAAACATGAAACTGTGTAGAGGTTGAAAATGCTAATTGTTTGTAGCAATATTATAACAATACAACATGATGTTTCCACAAGAAGACAAAATGTTTTTGCTACAAGAGTAAAAAAATCAGCCTTGGGACGTTTTAGTGGCCCGGGTGCGTTCCTGTAATTACGTCTCATGGATGTTGAATTACAGCTGAAAACTCATCACCACGAAGAGATCCCGGGTGGTATAACTCATGAGACTATTAAAACGTATATTCTACTTTTGAATTTTTGTTTCACATAGCCAAATTCGACAAACAAGCTTTCCACTTTCTCACTCTGTGTAACCTTACAATATGAAGCAAGGTTATATGTGTGTGTGCTACAAAACCTTCACAAAAACACCGCCAGCTACTTCAAAAAATTCCTGGAAGACCAACGATTAGCGAAACGAATCCTCAAAAAAAAAAAAAAAAAATATATATATATATATATATATATATATATCTATATATATATATAGGTATATATTTTTTTAATTTCCTCTTGCAGTTAATTTTCAACAACTCTACCGTGTTAAAAAACAAATACTAATAAAAATCATTCTTTTATTTGTTTCTCCATTCCATTACGAAATGAAATTCCACATTTTTTTTCGATTGCTGGTGACTACTGGTAACTTAGACCGACCTCCATCAAGTAATTAGGGTTCTCGTGTTGATCATATTGCCTCCTGATACCTTTTAAGCAATACTTCCAATTTTGCTACTTGAGGGTATCTACTTAACAAAGTTTTTAGCCCCTTTTGGACCCATATGAAGTTTGACCTCTGTTGACCGGACATGCCCAGGAACCTTTTAATTTTTTTACAAAATCTATAATTATATTTCTTAAAAATGTTTTTGTTGAGTGGTATACATATTTTTGAAATATACTTTCTGAATCTTCTAGATTTGGAAATATTTTTTCTAATATTTTTAGAATATTAATAGTTTCTCATATCAGGCACGAATGCATTTACTTTGCCTTCAATTTGCCTTCAACATTGCATTCCACATTGCTCTTAGACCACTAGTTTGAATGCATTCGCTTTGCATACGCTTTGCATTCAGTTTGCCCTCAATAGCACCGAAATATGTAAATGAGCTAAGACTTCGAAGGCAAAAATGAATGCAAATATTGACGTGAACATTGCCCTTACTGCGAAAGCAAAAATTACATTCAGGGGGAACGCATTCACACTGAATGCAAAGTTTGCATTAAAGCAGACAGATCTGAATGAAGAGATTCCATTCACCCAGAATGTAAAGGTAACATTCCAATACTGAACAAATTAATGGTAAATTTGCGTAAATATTCGAAATAAATGAAGTCCAAAACTGCATTCAAATTGAAAGGAAGGACAAGCTGCATTTACCCTGACTGTGTTCAAAACTGCACATCGCATAATCAATAGACCTCAGCTCAATAGAAATGACGTAATTTCGGCAGCAAACAATTCAGTTTGACATTTGTATTATTATCATCATCGTAATGTTTTTTTCAGAAATGCCAAGAGAAAACAAGTGTTTCCTGAGTTATTCGTATTGTTCCACACTAGTGCACTAAACCAATGCTTAAAAACTTAAATGAACACTTCAAGCCTTGGGTTCTTAGATTTTCCATGTGTGCTACAAATATCAATCCTCGAAACATTGACGAGTGTTGTGTCTCAGCTGTTTTCTAAACTTTAATAGATTTACATGTGGGCTCCGAATTTGCATCTAGTTGTGCAAAATATCACACTCCTCACAGTGATTTCAGTTGAGTGATGTGTGTAATCGCACTCCCACGCCTCTAGATTCAAGGCCTGGCACTTATGCCTCATATCACACATGATTTAAACACTTAACAGCGAACACTTACTGATGTTTGATTTTAACGTATCGATGATAAGTGTTCGTAGTCTGCATTTACTTAAGGAACTGAAGTTCTTGAACATTTGTAATGAATATTTATGCTGAAAACTTTTTTTAGCTGAGTATGATTTTTCATATCGAAAACACAGAACTGCACTTGCTATACCTATTAAGTGCTTATTCAGTGTTCCCCAGATGGAAGACAGGAAGTCTGCAGCTTCTACGGATGATGTTAAACGTCTTGCCAAATTATTCAAATGAGTTGATCAGTGCTCAAAGATTTTAGCACTAACACATTTCAATTCACAAGACACTTAAAATTAGCTTATGTCTTTACACTTTGAAGTATTGATTGCAGTGGTACAGTAGCTGCAATCCTGCTGAGTTCAACTGAGGAGAGAGGAGAGATGAAATTGTTTTTTTAGGCTCAATTCTAGAGACAATGATTTTGGTAGATCATTACCTTCAGTGCTGAATGAAGACATGGAAAAATCACTGGAATAAAAAATATGTATTAATTAGGACCTATGTGGCGTACCATGAATATTAAGCACATGGTAAGCGGGCAAGGAAAGCACCCTTCATGCCTCAAAAATGACGAACAATCAATTTAAGTCCAATTACACTTAAAAATTGGTCTTGATGTAATAGGATCTGAAAAAAAAATCACCAAGTTGGGATTCCGCAGCTATAAAATCAAGGAGTTTTATCTTTCAAAATAATGGACAAGTTAGAAGAGATCTGAAATGAAGCAAGATGATGAGAAGCGAATTGGAAACAGAATAAATGCATAATTTACTTTCTAGAAACTCTACCATGGTGCCAAATCATGCATTTCCGAAATAGCCGTGGCATCGAAATGAAGAAGTTGAGCGTAACTATGGCGTTACACAGTACTTAGCACTTCATGCAGGTTTTGCTACTTCCGCATACACTATGTTCACATGGACCATTTCAATGCAGCGCTGGATTAACCCCATGGCAGAACCGGAATATGCCGGGGCCCCGCGCTTTTGGGGCCCACGCCTGGTGCGGAAAATTGAATTTTCCTAAAAAATTAACGGTTCTGCTTGTCAGAAATCACTTCAAAAATGTGTAATGTAATACGAATAGTTAATGTTTATGAAAAGGTGTTTGGCAACTTGAAACTCACTTTATTTTTATTTACTGGTTGTCGGGCTCACGTTTTCATGTGTGCGCACTTTTGTGATGCCTGTCATGTATCACTGTTTATTGTTTAATGTGTAAAAGCAACTATTAGTTTTTAGCGGTTAAAAGCTAAAGCTTAATTTGTTGAGTATAAGTAATTTTGTGTAAGCGGGTAAGCGAGTGGGGAGGCGGTTAAACTTGTAAAAGAGGTCCTGCTATAGAAAGTGCCTGGGGGCCCCAGGCAACGCTAATCCGGCCCTGTTTAAATGTTTTTTGGAGTAGAGAAGTGAGTCGATCACACAAGATCAGTCCAAAGTAAGGGATCCAATTACACAATATACAGCAACTAGCTAAACAAGAGTACGTTCAAGTTGCAAATTCTGACATGCATATTTTTTTTTCTTTAATGACAATAGAAATTTCCCCCACTTTTTAAATACAGATCTTGAATCTTGATTGACTGTTTGTACTTGCAGCAAGGACTCAATGGAGAATAGCAGACTTTCAGTCACATGAAAATTGGTCGATCAATCATATCGTTATTAAAACAATAAATCACAGTAAAAATAAAAAGTAAAATGCAAAATGCAATCACTTAAAGACAGCTACCTGCTTCTAGTCCCTCTCACATCTAACACTCATCTCAATTCAGACCCATTCCAACTTTACTGCTTTAAGGTATACTCTACCCTAGTGAGTAAACGAGGCCCAATGCCACTTTGGATTTTAAATTTATATTCTTTATCAAGTGAGAGCATGTTAAAGTGGTTAGAACAGGTGACTTGCAACCAAGAAATATTCAGTTTGAGTCAAACCGAAGACTTTAAAATGTAACCTACTGCCATTGTGCTTGTTGTCCAGCATTTGCTACGCAATGGAGTAGGGTAAAACTGTTATCTTTCTGAAACACGCCAGTAAGCTACAACTGGAAAAAAAGGTTGTGACTGATCCAAATTAAAGCAATTGATTAGAAGCCATTAAAGAGCCATTAAACCTCATCTGCTTTCATGCCTAGAACATTTTCAAGTCATGACTGATGACTTAATTGATCTGGGCCTTTACCAAAATGCAACTATTGGTTTTGATTTTTTATGTGCAATTATTTTTTTTTTTTTTTTTTTTTGGTTTTCACGAAAGTCAATATCAGTCCACAATAATATTGAAGGAGAAAGCAATACCTCTCAACTTTATACTTTTCTATGACTGAGATATTGTTCAACTCACAATAAATAAAGAAAAATGTACCAAGAGTTACAAGGTGTCACCTCTAAAATCCTGTTTCTGGAATCTATATGCAGACTTATTGAAGAACGCGTAAAGTACAACAGATTTTTCTGAAATATTTCTACAGAGTACCGCTTCATAAAAACATGATTTTTTTCATCAAATCCTACTAACATTTATTGTGTGATCAAGGTGAATATTGTAGTAAAACAAGACCAAAAGAAGACAGAGAGGGAAACAAATCTACAACTATATAACCAATAAAAACTCCTTCCCTAAAAATAATAATAAACAAAATAAAAAAGAAAAAAAGTCTAAAAAGTAAGGCCTATGCCTAAATATTATCTGCAGCCTATGCCAATAATTTGAGAAATGTATACTGATATATTAAGAATATGCTAAAGTTTTGCCTTGTAAGCCCCTCCAAAAGTAAAATGAATGACGTAAAATAAGACACAAAACACGAATGATTTAGATACAGCGTGTGGGCTAGGCCTATATGCTCAAATGATATTGTCAACATGAATCCATAATAACCACTCGCAACAAAAATACAAAAAAATATAGAGTGAAGAGAAGATTGTACCACGATCCAGACCACGATGTTTTAACAACATTTTAGCTGTATATTCAGAATATTTCAGAGAAGGTACCTTCTACATGTTTTAAAAGTTTCGGGCTTTTTCTAAGGTCCTCCCGGGCATTGATAATGCTAGCAACTTTAAAGAGTAGTAGGATTTCAATTGAGAATTCATGTACGACTATCATATATATTCAGGGAAATGTCTTTGTTATTATGAAAGATTAAACATGCACGTTCCTTCTTAGATCTTATGTTCTCCTTCTTTATGCTGTATTGTACAATTGAGAAGCATGATTTTCTACAAGAAATCACCACTGGCAGCTTCAATTTATTTCAATTAGACCTGCTTTAGGCGATAAACACAAATTTCATTTGAGAAATTCAGAATGCCTTATTCGGATGGAAGGTATATTAACCTAGTGTTCCGATAAATTTCATAGCATTTATACATCGACTTTTCTCTTATCGTCTTAGAAAAATTGTCACAGTGTACGTGGACGTTCTGCAAAATATTTACTGTGAATGTAAATTATTAGAAATAGCAGTTATATTAAAAATCATTAATTGGCTGTACGTTTAACCAACGTTGGGTAACAAAATTCACACAATCATTTAACCAACGTTGGTCAAAAAGTTTCTCGGTTTTTTTTTTTTTTTTTTCCAAATATTGGGCAAACTTTAACCAACATCTACATTGCCCAGAAAATTTCATCGAACTTTTTTAGAGTGCGCGTCTCGAACTTAATTTATGTACGTCTGCGTCTGTCCCCCCCCCCCCCCAAGAAAAAAGGCTGTTATTCTTGCACCCTTATCAGTTTTGCAAATTTTCCACGGTGTAAAGAAAAATCTAATAAAAGAAACAGAATAGTCCTCCCACTGATGTGTGTCATAGTACTTCATTAAACAACTATGATCTTAAGTTATTTTGATTCACCGTCAGAGAAAAAAGAAATCAGCTCATTCCCGTATTCGGAATTTCTTGAAACATTGGTTATAGAAGTAAATCTTTCTGAAAATTCTTTCTTCAACTAAAGAAGCACTTTCAAGAACGCTCATGCATATATTTTGTCATCGGTGATTCAGATTGAAACATGCAGCGTGCGTAGATACATTTTACAATGCAATTAATCGCCGTCGCGGTAGCCCTACACTTTACTTGAAAATACACCAGAGTTCTTTAAGTTGATGCGGAAGCAGAGTCAGCACTACAGGGAGTCGGTCAATTGTACTCCTAATTGCAATAGCACGTATTCAGATTCGCCAAGCATTGAAATGTTCAGTAGCACACGTTTGGGTACAGAGGAAGAAATTTTTAATTGGTGGAATTTGGATAATAGTTCCTCTAATCATGGCAGAATTTTTTTCGAGGTACGAATTTTTATAGGCCTAGGGTCGGTAACTCACACACGGGGTACATTTGGATAGCGTAATATGCAGGCTAACTGCAAAGAATAGCTTAGAGCCCAGAAATAACGAAAGTAAATCATTTTTTTTTTTTGACATGGGTCGGTATTGTAATCCGCTCAAAATAAGAAACTACTTGGAAGCGTCAGAGAGTGAATCATCTAGTCCTCACCTCAATCCTGGCTGCTAAGAGTTTTTGAGTTAAGGTTTGCTTTGACTTTGCAGTAGAAAAATCTGCTTACTAATATTGGTATCCATCTGCAAGTAGGAGAGCCAACGAACGTGGCCTCTTCTTGAAGGTAATCGGAATAGAAACAGGTTAAAAACAATCTCAACAAGGTTCAACCATTCTGTAATATACTATCTTCAAACAGAGGAGAAAACGGCTGATAAACACTATTTTACACTTAGGTTATTTTTAATATTTGCGTTTGTCATTTTATTGCATTCCTTGTCACGGTTACAGATTAGGTTAGGGATTTGGACTATTGTTGGCCAGTTGGGAAATTCTTTGATGAACATTGCGCATCTCCCTGAAGAAAACCAACTATTTCAAGTAACGTGTCAAGCTCCAACAATGACACAAAGAGAGTTTATTTTATCCAACCAGTCATCATCCCTAACTACAAAACGCCAAATGAAATGGTTGCTCATGCCTAAGAATACACGTTTACAAATGTATAGAAAAGTCATGTATGTCAATTCAACAGCAAACATTACAACTAAGCGGGGCCCAAAGGGTATCTCGGGGCGGGGGATGTGGCTTAGATGGTCATGATCTGGGCCCAGAAACTTAAGGAGAAGCTATTCCTAGAAGGTCTCAATTACAAAATGTATCCAAGATACGTTGATTATATTTCAACACACTTATTTTAAGCCCATCAGTAGTAAGCACGTCCTACCCGGAGATTGTGCCTTAAATATAAACACTAAAATGTACATCTGAATTAATGATTTCGATTATAAATGACAAATGTTTCCCCCGTTAACCTGATAGAACAAAACACAACTGCACAAAGCTTTATAATTGGTATGTTACATAGTGGTTATTCCAGGTATTTGCTTTTCGAAGTTTATGCCGGGGCTGAGGACTGAGTTTCGATAAATAAAAGTAAATGGCGGAAGTTGATTAGTTCCCTTGTTTTGGCAAAGACTTTGGGAGCATGAAGAACAGGCCGTGATTCCTGGTTGAAAAATCACAAAAGTTACGTTGAGATGTTCTTATTATTGAAGCCACACCTAACAGCATTCTGCACAGTCAACAATTTAGAGAGAATTATTAAGGATACTGATCATAAACAAGAAGTTGAAGGAAATTCTGGTGCTCAATTGATTTCAAATATACAGTTAGTGTCCTTAACAGTCATATTGACGAGCCTTGGTGTAGGCAGGTGTCTAAATCAGACTGCATCAGTAAATGATAAATCGAAAGGAAGAGAGAATCACTGGAAGACTTCTTATTAATAGAACTATTCAACGGTAGTGTTCTTCAACTAACTTTTCCCATTGGCTGTTCTCATGTTTTAGTGGCGCTTGACCAGGTTTTTGTCTACCAGATCTCTTTTCAATTCAATTGAGTGTGGTGGCACGCATATGCGAGTCCACAAAACTGTCGGTAGTCTGAGTTGGCAATGAACTGGGACTGTGTGGCAACCAATTAGGAGATTTGTTCTTTACTGCTTGTTTATTTTATGGACTCCTCGTACTAAGTATATTTTGATATAGAATTTTCTTCAAAACAATTCATTTCGCAATAATTGTATGAATAAATTCATATTATATGGAACATAGAACCTTTCTTGATGTAAATTTCCTTTCTAATTCAAGTTCAGTAAACATTTAAATTAGAAGATTAAAAGTAGGCAAAACACCATACAATAACTTTTTCATCGGTGGAATGAGATTTACCAGTAGATACGTGGGTTTTTATGACTGTGTTCTGTGGGATCAACCTCTCATGGGCTGCACTTTCAGTTGGGTAAAATTGTACTTAAAATTCAAAATTCAAAATTCAAACATTAGTAATGAGAGTACTGTGAAATAGATAGTTGTTTTCGTTTGTATTAGCGTGGCGCTAATGCATATTAGAATCGGACTGGCAACTACTACCCATCCACCAGCCATTTAGCTAATTATGTTTTTCTAACTGTAAATGTCGTTTTTGTAACTCTTTTCAGATCAAAGTAGCTGCAGTAGTAAAGGAAAACCCGGATTGTTCGTGTTCTTTACTATATTAATTATCTTCTTTATAGTATTTGGGAGTATCGCTTACTGGAACAGAGAAAAGTGTGAGTTACTTTGGTAAATGTAGTCAATTTAAAGCCATTTTCCGGCCACTGCAAGTTGCCTGATAGAATCACAGATTGGATTCTCATAAGGTTTAAATAAAAGTAGCAAAGGGGTAGGTCTCCTTTAATGTAACAGCAACCACTTTTATATGCGTTATCAGTGTAATCAAAAACTCTGAAAACACTTTAGTAATAGTGTATTTTACAGTATCACTTCCATTGGCAACGTCTGCTCTGCAAATTCGGTAATCACCATATTTTGTTTTGTCAGCTTTTATCATTTTTACAATTGCGTTCAGGAAATGTAGGGAAACGCGTGTCGGGATAGGCCTATATAAAATCAGATTCTGTAGAGAACTGGACAATATTCAAGAGAGGACGTATTGAAAGAGTTAATTCTGTAGTTAAGGCATAACTTATGTCACAACGCAATTTTACGTTGCTATTACCAAAGGAGACGTACAAAAGGTGGTTTCTATGACGAATTTTTAAGGTAATTATCATAGTCACCTCGTCGGACCTAATAAGTTATATGTCTGTAGGTATTGTTGAATTTTCCAAGATTAACGCCTTGTGACTGTAATACTGCGTAAAAAATGAGATGCAATGGCCAAACTGATTATTTAACTTGAGAGGCCGGCCTTCCTAGCAATCTTTTTCCATTCTGAAACGTAACACTGTTGCAAGTGCACTGTAGTGGGCTTAGGTTACGCTACTCTGCAATCATATTGCAAACGCAAACGCAAGTATATATAGGTTATTCGTCGAACAGTGGCGTGGCTCTACTTCTTTCCTGGAGGAAACACCTAGGTTTTCCAATGCACTATTTCAAGTGAAAAGATTGCATTATCAGCAACGAAATGTTCGTCGTGCGAACATTTTGGGCTTTTCAAAGCATACATTGAAATAAGGAGCAAGGAAAAAAATTGTGTTAAATTACTTTTGCGGGTTTTCTTTTTTACCAGTACGAAACTTTTTAAGACAACGACCGTCCGCTGCCGGAGGGGACAGCAATGTTGACGTCGAAAATAATCCCAACGAATCAACAAAGGTAAGAGAACTGCACAAATAATTTTTTTAATATTCGTTCAACGTTGTGGTGTTCTCAATACCGAAGAAATATCAAAGTCTAGACATAATCAAAAGCGAACGGCTTCTAGGCTTACAATATTCTCTTTAATATGCGAGCGTGACTATTTATCCCTCCCCCTGCAACACACTTTCTGAAACTTGCTATCGAAATGAATGGGGACTGCGTGCGCTTAACCAGTTTACGCGACTTCACAATGATACCCGTACGGTGTTCTGTGGTAAACAAATATTTCGAAAGCTACACTACATTTTTGGAAGTTGCAGTGATCAAAGTGGTTTAAGCCTGCTTTAAATTTTTTGACCTTTCAAGAGACATCAAATGATCAATTAGTAGAGATAAATGGAGTTTAAGGGCCCATTGTTCAAGTGATCAAAAACAGCTACAATATTTGCGTTAGGTCTGAGAAAAGTTATGACAGCTTGTCAGTGATTTCAACAGGAATCATGATTTCAAAAATGAGGGAGAGGGAAAACTGAGGGCACAGCAAAATGTTTGCGGCAATAATTAGTGTCAACCAAAGCACTTGCCTGCCCAGCAGGCTATGGGTCAGGCTATGGGTCCTTGATCAGTATTGATCGGTTCCGTGAGGTTTTAAAGAACAAGCTCTTTAGGGCGGGGTCAATGGGACCGCATTAGAGATCTGGTGGGGTTCAGTGGGGCCCAAATGCTCTTCAGGATTTAGTACATTTGTGGCTGCAAAATAAAGCCTAAGCATATGTAACTTTTTTAGAAGATTGATCCATGAACCGCCAAGGACCCCTGTTCCATTAGGAAAGCTCTTGATGGGCTTGGGATCTATTGGGCAATATGGCCCGGCTCCGAAGCTGTTAGTTTGCAGCATACGGCACATGTCTGCGAGAAAAACAAACGGCAAGGTGCGTTTATTTTCCATTGGCTTACGTGGGACTAAGCCACAGTGTAGAGCTAGAGGGAGTCCAAGGAGCACATTCCCGGGGAGCTTGAGGTCTGAGTAGGGGTAGGCCTATGGTGAAAAAGTATCAGGAAAAAAGTCTCAGAAAATGTAGGCCTAATATTAAGTTTTCACGATTTCATTCATGCACGTCTGAGTGGAGGGGGGTCTGAATATGAGGGTAAATGCCCCCAGCTGGTGCCGCCACTGATATACTAGGCTGAAAAGGAATCAACTTTCGCCTAGCACACCGTTCTAGTCAGTCGAAAAGCAGCCTCCCGGTAGTCCGATAGGCCAAAGGGTATATGCCCTGTAGTTGAACGCCGAGACCCAACACGTCCCTTTTAGTCTTAGGCCTAACGTGCGTTAGCATTTAGCACACACTCTAGGAAGGAGTGTTCGGATAGGGTACATCAAATATCAGTCAACTAGCTGTTACAGGTATGGCCATAATTATACTGGTCATACTAGTTACACTTATTACCTATAATTTCTGTTCCAGCGTGGTTATAATTTATCAACGAATTGATACAGCCTAAACGTCTTGCAAAGCGAATTAGCGACCGCTGGCTCCTTTTCTGTGTTGGACATTGAAGCCTTAAAGTTTATACAGCTAAAAGCTCTAAGCTGCACAGAACACTTTGCACAAACAAAATTAAAGACCCTAACGAAAAAGTGTGAGCCGCATTCTAGACTAGACTGTACATACTACAGTCTACATAACCTTACGGTAGATAATCTGTACGTAGTACACAGCCGTATACGATGTTATGCAAGTCTAGTGCCTGTGGAACGTCGCGTCACCAACTGATATTATCAGAGGGTGTAAAGAGAAAATCCGCATTTTCTTGATGTATTTTATTGTTTCATGACGTCACAGATTTCCAAATGGGGGTTACGGCTGCATAAGCTTACTGTTGTAAGCTAAAAAGGGGCCTTCCCAACGACGAGTCACAGCGATTTAGTCATCCTCTGACTATATCTTTCAAAATATAAAACCCTCGTGTGATTTTTCGATAAATGGTTCGGAATACATGTGAATCCTTTCTATTTACCTATTTCGGATTTTTTTTTTTTTTGTATGTTCGAAAAGGATGTCATACTAATAACGCCTGAGGAGCATTTTAAGAGGTAGACCTTAGAAATACAGGCAAAGAAGGGGGAAATACCTAGCATTTGCTGCCTCTAATTGCGCCACGAGTAACGCGTATCCGTAGAGTTACAAGTCAATATCAGTAGTAATTCTAGAGAAACTGGAGAAAATGGACACAATTGACCGCAAAATAGAAATACCAACTTCGATTTGAAGCGATTAGTATAACATGTCATGATGAGGTGTGGTCGTACTGTTAACGTGAGCTAGTGGTGACGGGCACCCGCTTGTGGGGAATGGGGAGGAAGGATGTCAAATCTTAATGTAGGTATACATTGGCTTGGTATTGTCATATTTTTCAGATATGTTTGGAAAATTAAACTGCCAGTGGTTGATTCAAGCTGTACAACTTATGTACAAAATACTACTAAAGTATACTTTCGACTTTCGTTGCACCGTTTTAGTTCCAAGGTTTAATTACTTGAAAATGAAAGAGGAACGTCTAAAGAATATTTTTCGACAATGTTTGATGAATTCCATGAGTTCTTTTGCGAGTAAACAAGAAACAAATGACGTCACTGCCAACATTTTGTGGTGTCCCAATTAAAGATAAATGACATACTCCTGTTAACTGTATTATGTTGGGCACTCACTATACACAAGTACCAATATTAAATATGACCTCCTGAAGTTCAAGGTCACCATTAAAAGGGCGGTAAAGGGCAAGGTGATTTTTTGTAGTATTTGGCTATCCAAGAGATGTAGGACCTCACAACATACTATTCTCAATCTGCTGATGCCAAGTCAACACAGATTCCCTCTTGCCTTGGTATCACTAACATATAAAAACTGGAATGATGTACTATGGTGTTCTATGTCATCATTAAAGGGTGATACGGCCCGATGCCCTCCCGGCTCATATCGCAGACCCTGCACCCCGAGACATGCCGCAGACGGTATACGTTTGACGCACCGGTTCAATTAACACTTAGAAAAATAGCTAGAAAACAATCCAGCAACAGTACACCAGAGAGGATGGATTTCCTTGGACGAATTCAGGCTTCTAGCCTGTTGTATTCGTCTTCAACATACGCAGGGTCGAAAGTGGTTACATGCAGGCATAACCATATAACTACAGAAAATGTGCTGGTTTACATTTTTTTACCTGCCAGTAGTTTGCGAGATAGACCACATTAAAACAACACTCCCATTAACCTCCCCACCTGTGGCCACATGAAAATGCAATCTTAGTCTGAACCTCTGTAACAAAAATATTGAGCAAGTTGCGAGTGACTAACGGTGACAACGGTGAATGTACTACAGGTTTTACACTAACGATAAGTCAACGAACGGTCGTTGATTACAGTTACCGGCAAGTTAGGAACTCATTTCTTCTTAGACCTCCATCTGATCTGTCAGAGACTTCACAGCATACACCTGATGAGGCTGACAGCTTTCGATGTTGTGAGTAAAGTCAAAGGATTTTAGGCATCTTGTAAAAATGTTCGTCTGGGAACAAGACGAGGCGACGTGGCTCACACAGTCGTGGTTAGCTATGCACTGACTAGCGAATGAACTGCGCACTTCCTGCCAACATCTCGCGCGGAATCTGATCACGTGACAGCTGCTCCTAGAAACTTCTACAAACTTTCTGTCCAAACAAAGGCCCCTCTGAGTAAATATACAAATGGTACTTACATAATCATGCATGCTGTGAATAATTATAACTTAAAGCTGTGTAAAAGACTTTCACAGAATAACAAGACAATTCACTCCAAAATGTGATTCACGTAACCAAGGGGTGGTATGAATCAATACGACCAACTGGTAAGTTGAACCTAAGCAACAAGACCATTATAACCACATTTTTTTCATCATTGGTCATGCACAATTCCTTCCTTGGCAGTGAAATAGCCAAGTGTTTTCAAAAGGGGGGGGGATTCTGAATTCTCTCTATATTTGCAGGATTTAAACAAAGCTTTCACGGAGGGTATAGGACAACGTCGAAGGTGCAAGGGGTCTTGTTGTGGAACGCCCACATTACATTCGGCTTAAATGTTGGCTATGCCCAAGGTTCAGCTGGGTGAAACCAACTGAGTTTCAAAACGCCCATAACAAGCCAAACTTTGTAAACACTCCACAGGAAATCAGTTACTATTGCCAAAGATAACTAGCTGTCACAAGGGCAAGGAAATGTGGGGTTGGGATTTGGGGATATGTGAGGAAACTCATCCCCTCAAAGTTTAATGTCAATGCCGATACTGTACCCTGGCTACTCCAGTCGTCATAATACCAGGCTAGTAATAATCATGAACACACGAATGTGAGGTCTTCTCTTCCTTCACTTGAAAATTCTAGTGACTTAGATATGGGCTTTGATTGTAAGTGTATTGAATGTTGCTCAGTGTAACAAAAGTCACCATTACCCAGAGTTTTTGCACACAGAGACTACTGTTTTGCCTACAGTATAAAATAAGGGCTATAAAGCCAACGACTCAGCGCGGAGTTGATGCTCAAAAAAATCCCCTCGTTTTTCAATTTGACAGCATTAATGCATTCAGAAGAATTTACTTCATAGTTCTTACTACAACAAGTCTATGAAGTATAAAACTGTACTTAAATTAGGCTACTGGCAGTGACCATAAAAAATTAAAACAGTGCCACTGTGTTTCTGCATTTTAGGAAAAATAATATAATCTGCTCATTTTCTCTTCTTAAAGTTCTTTTTCAAATGAAGCACTGCTTTAAAAAAAAATTGAAAAAATGAAAAAATGATCAAAGGCCAACAACATATTCTTAAGTTGACAGAAAGCACTAGTTTTAGATGAATGCGAAAGGTTGGTGAAATCTTCTTAATTTTACTGTTCTCAAGTAAAAATTCCCATATTCAGTTAATTGCTATTGTGGGTGTGAAAGCATGCATCATATAGGTCAACAAAGAATTGGCCAGATTAAATCTGGTGGACCCCAGTTATGTCCCACTAAATCAGACCATCACGTGACTGTTCTGACTCATCTTTTTTGATAAAAACAGTTACCTACCTGTGAGAGTTATCTGCTCCACCTTCATTCATAAGCACTTTCTAAAGCTTTTAAAGCAGCTTCTACTGCTTTAAAATTCTTCCGAAGCCTACAAGTTTTGGAAACTATTTTCGTATGAGAACTGCTATAATGCTGAGTTTTGTTTTCAAAGTTTGAGAAAGTTTACATTAATACAGCCGAAAAAGGAAATCCATTTTATTGCACTTTAATTCACATTGATTCAAACACCACGATTTCACTCTGGTTGGTCAGCAATGACTTGTGCAGGAGGTTGTATTTGTATGTATTCCCGTTTCCAACCGCTGTAAGCTCACATATTGATTGTTGACAATAATTGTACTGGCCCAGGTACAGTGATTTAAATGGATCTAATGGTGAGATTGTAGAACAAAAACTAACTATTAAAGAAAATTATTCTTGTCTATAATTAGCTGAGATCAGGTATCCCTTCACATAGTCATAGTCCCGAACTCCTCCCCTACAACATCCGTCATTTTTGGTTGTTTTAAATGCGAAAAACTTCGTTACATGCCAATTTAGGCCTATGTAGACTGGTTCTTGTACGGTATTTATAATCACTCTGATGTAAATGCAAAAAAGATAAATAAGTAAATAACAAAATAAATAAAAAATAAAAAAATAAAAAAATAAAAAATAAATAAATTAGGAAAAATGAGTAACAGTGTTCTGTAATTTTAAAACAGTTGCTAAAAATTTATGGAAAAATGTTTTTCCCAATAGACAAACTAAAGGGGTTTTCCTTTTTTAAAGAGGGTAATTAAGAGTTGCCTCACAGAACTGCAGCTGCGGGAGGTTAGACCAAGCTGAACTACTGGGTGTCAAATGCAACCTGATCGTTAAGACTATAGGTCGTTTTTTCTAAATTCAGCTGACACCTATAAAATATTTATGTTCAAAATTGGCAAAGCATTGCAAAGTGAACTGAGCTCTTTATGCAAAATATACATTGGAAGTCATGCCGTTATACAAACTGCTGCACACTCATATTCTTTTACAGTCGAAGTTTGATCATGGAGCTGTTGTTATTTAACAAACGGCTCCGTTGTTTGATAATATTGGATAGAACAATGACATGAGATACAAAGGAGATAAATGACTACTTGTCTGCAGCTGCCCCAAACTCAGTACAGCCCTCCCGCCTAGTTGTGGTGATATAAGATACTGTATGCACCTCAGATGAACCTGTTGGTGTGTTTGATTTTGCTTTCATTGAGGTACTGCAGATTAGTAAAGGCCCCACCTGCATGACATAGGCATTAAGGTTAGGCACCAACTGATACTAGTAAAGGAATTATTGGCTGTAATGTAGGCCTAACTGTCCACGCTCTTAGCATTGATCACTTAACATGGGCACTGAAAGCACAGCCACAGTCTAACATAACATAGCTAACAGGGTAACGGGAGTAGAAGAACCAAGTCCCAAGTATGTCCTGCAGCTTCAACTCAAAAATCAAACAACCAAACTACAGTTGAACTGTACCCAGCCCGGTGTCATTTCTACCACAGTAATGAAAGACCTTGTTCATTGTCAATGTTAACCTTAAAGCAAAGAGCAGATGGGCACCTGATTAACTGCCCTCTCTGACAGACTATATTCCTTTCATTGGCCATTTGGTGGAAGAGACCTAAAGAAAAATTCCAATAAAAAAGCTTCCCCAGCTTTTTACAATGCCTTTTAACCTTTTAATAACTATAAAATAAAATAGGTCAACAACAAATCAAGAGAAACCTGGAACATATCCCCATAAGCCTTCTCAGATCCAAGATGTTGTTGAAGGAAATGTGATTTAAGAGAGGCTGCTTTTCTCAAGTTGGTGGCTTCCCTCTGAACTGGCTCTAAAAAAAAAAAACTGTCCATTCATAGAAGAAATTTCAAGCCTGTGCAACATAGCCCCAAGCTGTGGTATGGGGTCAGCTTTTCATACAAATTACTAAAACTTAAAATTCACTTGCTCAAGACGACCCTCTAGGCCCAGCGCTAGCCCTTGCACTTGCAACATTATGCTGGTGAATGCAGTAATAACAATACTCCTGGAGTTCGTCTTCAAAAACCACATTGGGCCCTAATGAAAAGCGAAAACACTACCATTCATGTTTTAACCATAGCCCAAACTGTCGAATATAAAATCAGAAGTCTCAAAGTGCAGGATGAGAAATTCTGGGCCAATGTATTTGGATAATGACTGTCCATCACAACAGCTAGTTGTTTGTATAAATTTTACTACTTTCGTTCAATTTGACTAGTCTTATCCACATTGTTTCTTCTTCAGAATGGAACAAATAAGGCGTGGGAAGTAACTGGTACCCGAATTTTTACATGATCTGTGTCCTAAAGTGAATTACACTTTTACTGTGTTCACAGTGCTTGAATATCACTTAACACATACTTAACTAGCCTGTTTGCTAATCCTAAATTGAGCATTCATTCACTAAACGTTCAAACAGAGTGAAGGTACGTGCGTGAGGCGATATCATTCTTGGGTCAATGTACAATCGGTTCTTTGAGCTGTTTTGCAGGAAGGGTACCATTTCTTTTGAAAATTTTCCCTTTTGTTTGGTTGTATATTGTTAGCATGCGGGATATTTTTGTGGTAGATCTGGTCTTAGAATGACACCAAACTTCTGCTGTTAGTCATTTCATAGCCTCTGAAACTCTTGCATGTTCTATGTAAACATTTTATTTCTTTAAAGAAGGTATGTAAACTTTATTAAAATTGCTTTACTTTGCTTCTCAAACCTCATTAGATTGCAACTTTTCGAAAAAAGAAAAAAAAAAAAAAAAAAAACCAAATACCTTAATACAAGACTCGGATGTGTGTAATCGGACCCGCTAGTGGAACGATCACATTAAGAAAAAATGTCTCTTGCACTCGGAACCGCGATTTTAAAAACAAACGCACTCATTCTTATTTGATTCTAGTAGTCTCCCCTATCCCACATTTATCTCTTAAAAATCGTATGACGAAAATTTTCTCTGAATTATGAATTTTATCAGGGGAACACCCCATTGCGCTAAGCGGGATTTGCAATATTTTAGTAAATTGATATCACAAAGGGTACTTGCAAAAGGCATAAGAAAAAAGTACGGTTTTGGAAGTTTGCTGTTCCATAAAAAATTTTGGGCTACTGCTTTTGGTGTTTAACGTCCCCGTCCCAAGAAAGACCTTTAGCCTTTTTTACCCGCCTGCGCCTTTAAAAGCTTTGCGCACTAGTCGAAAAAGGAAGGCAAGTCCAATCTCAAAAAGATAAGAATGCTCATCAACAGTCAATTTGGTACAGATTTCCTAATGAGCCAAATGGCTTTCCTTTTCTAAAACAGAGTGAAGTTGAAAGAATAGGTCCCTGAGCTCTATATAACTTTTTTCTTTTTTCATATAAGTTTATTTCAGCAACAGCTAAGGAATTGTCCACAAGTGGGACCGATAAGGTATTACTATTTTTTAATTTGAATTGATTGGAAATGGACCTTATGTATTGAAGTCACTAAATATAAGAAAGCGTAAAACTCTGTGAACAAAAATGGTTTATACAATGCAATTAGGAGTCTTCTTCCGAAGAGTTAATATTTTGATTTAAATCCAATTTTGGTTCAAGTTACTGAATTAGGTGCATCAAGAAAAAAGGAAACGGAAGTAAATTTATGTTTTTCTAGTGGTTTTTATCTGTAAAAACCCTTGTTCTTAATAAAAAAAAATAATTATAGATGACATACCGAACTAGTTTTGTTATGGTTAAAAGTTGGTAAGGTTGTTGTTTTAAGCAGGGAGTTTGCTACGGAGCAAGAAGTAGCAATTTTGGTGCAGCTTACGAATGTGTCAGCACAGTTTTACAAAATTACTTTTAACACTACTGTCAGACCCATCAACAGGTGCAAGTGTGAGAAGAACAGCCCATGCACATTTACACCTTTTCAAATGTGGTCAAACGGAAATACTTTAGATTTGGAATAGGTAAAAACGGTACCTATTGAGTCCTTGTTACCAGAAATTTCGCTTTTAGAAGTTCTTCAAAAGAAAAAAATATAAACTGGTAGAACGATTGACGCGCTCTTCACTTGGCATTCTTACGAAAATTGATAAAGTAGTTATGAAAGAGTAACAACCCGTGAAATTAAAAAAACCACTTTCTTTCATTTTCTCTCAGTCTTCTATTTGCAACCGATTTTGTGACGTGATACGCGAGAACAAGGTAATTGTAGGACTCGGTATATTTCAGTTAAACCTTAAAACTAAGTAAAATTTCACCAGGTGAGAGAGTTTTACATTTACCATCCGACCTAAGCTTAACTATTTTTGTTAGCGGATAGCACCAGTGCTTTCATCACTTACATCTAAGCTGTTTTTATACGTAGAATAATTTAAATAAAAATAGGGTGAAGTTTTTTAATAATCAGTGTAATTGTTGTAAAATAAATACTTCTCAGATTTTTAACTTGAAAACTATTACCTGTTTGCAAGATACTAAACTACCACTCAAACGAGTTTGTCGTTTTATATATATATATATATATATATATATATATATATATATATATATATATATATATATATATAAATATATATATATATATATATATATATATATATATATATATATATATATATATATACGATGCTCAGGGAAGAGCAATCGTTTCCTATTTATTTCTAATTATTTACATATTTACTTTATATATATATATATATATATATATATATATATATATATATATATATATATATATATATATATATACATACACACACACATATATATATATATATATATATATATATATATATATATATATATATATATATATAGTAGGTCGCAGTTGGTAGATCGAAGTTAGAATGTGTAGGTCGAAAGTGTTATAGTAATGAATTCAATCATGAATTTTATATCGATCCAAGATAGAGTATAAACTCTTATCAAAGAAGGAACGGTTGAAGAAAACCACCACAGAGAAAAATTGAGCCGCACGGGGGACCGAACCCACCATCCTCCGCTTTCCGGGCAGAGTCTATGACCACTATGCTAGAACAGCTGGTGATTCACGCGGGGTATTTATAGCCTGTTGTCGCTTCTGTGAATCACGAGCTGTTCTAGCAGAGTGGTCATAGACTCTGCCAGGAAAGCGGAGGATGGTGGGTTCGGTCCCCCGTGCGGCTCAATTTTTCTCTCTGGTGGTTTTCTTCAACCGTTCCTTCTTTGATAAGAGTTTATACTCTATCTTGGATCGGTATAAAATTCATGATCGAATTCATTACTATAACACTTTCGACCTATATATATATATATATATATATATATATATATATATATATATATATATATATATATATATATTCAAAAGGTTGCAATAGGTTTTTACTACATAGCTTTACAGAACTGTATCGTAATGGCCAATAATGTAGGTCCTCACTTCTCAGAAGCCTGAAGTAGAATGATGTAAATAACGTTGAATACGTATGTGTTCGCTGCTTTTTGAACGTGTCCGTTTTAAAGCACGTGTTCGTTCCGTGTTCGCTGTGAACAGGCAAGAACGGAGTGCAGCGAGCCAAGATACATTACCTATTAGAATAATTACACAGCAGATGTTTGTTCCTGTGTGTTCCTGTGTCGCCCCCCCCCCCCCCAAATTTTTCCCCTTAAGGTCGACTTTTCAACAACAACTTTCCCCCTAAGTGCGGAATTAGTGAAATATATATATATATATATATATATATATATATATATATATATATATATATATATATATATATATATATATATATATATATATATATATATATATATATATATATATATATATATATATATATATTATCATATTTTAGGCACTACGATGATAAAATCCACTGTGAAGTCTAAGCAGTCTTTTCTCTTCATGTTTGCCTGGGTGGTTATTTTGAGATCAGCTTTTTGGAATAATGTATTTTAACATTATTTATACGTAATGTAGGTCTTTAATATCAACTTTAATGACTTTCTTTTACAGCAACCAACAACTTTTGAGTTTACTAATGAGGAAACAAAATTGGCACCTGGAGGAGATGTATGCGTTTTTTCATATCTTTTAACGCATAGTAAAGCAAATAATATTATTTATCTGTCTCTTGATTTTGAGGATTTTGTTTTTCAAGAATTATCGCTTTCTGACGCATTGCTGCAGATAAATTATGCAAATTACAATGTTCCAACATGTTGTCATAACTTAAGTTTTACATTCATTTAAGAATCAGCCATCAGCTGCAAATCTTTGCAAACGTAAGTCAACATAATTTTTACAGCAAACGGAACCTTTGCAGTCCGATAATGAGATATACAAAGTTGTCACCTTTTGAAGTACATGTATGACAATTGCATTATTTTTCTATTCAAAGTTTAGTAAAAGAAATAATAACATGGTTTTCTTAAATTTAATTGTTGGGCAACCTTTACATTTTGTCACACAATTTCCAAAGATTATTAACTTTCCTCGCCTTTTAAGATTTCTTTTAACGCCGAAACGCTGACATGGGTTTTGTATGCAAAACTAATATAAACGTTTTACGCAAACATTTTTACAGTTTGAAGTTTTACTTTACTACGTATCGGTGCATGCATGCTTATGCAATGGTGAAACACTAACATGATATCACATCGTTTTCCACACGTCATAATATTGGTAAGCTAACTGAAATGTCTTTCTTTTCAGCAAAAGACCTCTTGTAAGTCCACAAGTGAGCTCCAAAATTCATTTCCTAGTAAAGAGGTATGATTTGTTTTTTGTCATTTATTTGGACGTATAGTAAAAAATGTATATATATATGTATATATAAGGAAAAATGGAAAACAGAGTGTGCATATAGATCCAACGAATGATTTATTGAAACAGAAATTTTCGCCGCCTCCTGGCGGCTTTGTCAACTGTGTTATGGAAATCAACCGTTACATACAAACAAGATAGAGTTGAATGCGTACAGTACCGCGTAATATTAAAATAAGTTTGAAAAGTTGTAAAGTGACGTCATAATGATGATGATCGAAAAGTACGTAGTTACAAAGAACGCACGTTCTCACATAGTAATTAATACGAAGCGCGAACATCATAACCATGGCAAGCTTGATTAGCCAAAAAAATGTAAAGTGACGAGACAATCTAAAATTGTAGTGTGCGTACCTCATTTCGTTGTTTGAATGGAAGCGTATGTACATATTCAAAACTCCATGGTAACTAAACAGTTTATCAAAGCGACAAGATGCGAGTGCGTGAGATATTTTCAAATAATAAAACTGTCTTACTGGCAAATAAAAACTGTTCATATCTACTTAAAAAATAAAGCACTAAATTGTACATTACAAGTAATATTAAATAACAAAGCAATAATTGGCGTAACTTTTCAGAATGTGAGATGCTATACTAAATAGTAAAAAATTGAAGAAGCAGGAGTAAATGACAAGGTAGCACAGTTGTAGATTGAGATTCAATAATCATAAACAAAGCATTCGTAACGCGAATCCCAACGGATTCCCAGTTGCGGAACATTTCCAGAGTAGCGGGCACACAGGTGACGACTTGAGGTTTACCATTGCCCTCGGTAGGTTCCGATGCAGTGAAGACCGTAAGCGCCACGAACTCAAACTAATTTTACGTCTTAATAGCCACAGGCAAGGTCTTAATAGAGATTTTTCTTATTTATCAGGATACAGTTTCTTCAAGTAATTCAGGAATTCTGTTTCCTTCTTTTGTACAACTGCTCACAGATTTCCAATTTTTACCTACTTCCCAAAATCCACAAAGCAAACAACCCCGGCTGACCTATCGTTTCTTCACGCAGCTGCTCCACTGTACTTATTTCTGAGTATGTAGATTCCGTGATCTCCCCTTTAGTTTCAGCCTTGTCATCGTTTGTTCAGGACACACCGCATTTCTTGAGACTTATTCGTGACTTACATGTCTATTCCTCATGATGCTGCCTTAACAGCTATCCGTTACTACCTAGACAAACGGTGTGATCCACTAATACCGACTGACCCCTTCCTACGTCTGATGGAATTTGTTCTCACACAAAATTGTTTTCAGTTTAATGGGTGTTTTTTCCGCCAAATTAAAGGAGTGGCTATGGGAACCAAAGTGGGTTCTTCTGTTGCCTGTTTGACCATGGGTCACTTTGAAGAACAACTATTTCCTCAGTATACCGGGCCCCGACTTAAACTTTACAAAAGGTTTATTGATGATATTGTAGGAGAGTTGCCACTGGATCCCGCCGTGATTAAGAAACCTTTATCGACTTTGTTGATTCCTTTTGCCCCTTTTTGAAATTTACCCATTGTATCTCGGACTCATCTGTTGTATTTCTCGACCTTAAACTGTCCATTAACAACCGTACAATTACCTCAAACCTACACTTTAAGCCAACCGACTCTCATAACTACCTATTGTACCCTTCCAACCATCCCAAATCCTGCACTGAATCTATCCCTTATTCCCAGCTCCTGCTAGCCAGGCGAATATGTTCGGAGGATTCTGATTTCTCCACCGCCTCTGAAGAAATTTTATCCTTTTTTGAAAAACGCGAGTTCCCTGCCAAAATCCTCTCTAATGCCCTGCGCAGAATTCAAGGAACCAGCAGGGAGGAAGCCATGGGGAAAAAGAACAAATCTGATTCAAAGCTACGTATTCCTTTGGTTATTTCATATTACCCACGGTCCGTCCTATTTTACGCGCTATCTACAAAAATGTAGAGTCGCTCCGATAAGACCCCTCAACCTGTGATGTTTACCCGAAACCCCCGATCACTGCTTTAAGAGTTGAGAAAAATTTAGCAAACCATTAAGTACGGGCTTCAAACCCACTCAATTCTTTCAACGACACCCCTGGTACCTTTCCCTGTAACCGTCCGAGGTGTAATACATGCCCATTTGTTGGCAAACATGACCTCGTCAACAGTGCAGGCCCAAACGGCAATAGCTTCATTGTCAGACAAAGATTCTCCTGCATATCCTCTAATGTAGTCTATTATTTAGCTTGTGGAAGTTGCAACTCGTTGTATGTGGGAGAGACCAAGCGCCGCCTTGCGGACCGAGTCACCGAGCACCTAAGGTCCATCAAACAGAATCTCCTTGGATACCCGGTGGCTGCACATTTCAATCCCCCTTCACCTTTTTCAATACAGCACTTAACCGTTTCCGCAGCTATAATGTGCTGAGGCTCCGATGGGGACCGCGTTAGTGCTGAAAACCGACTTATCATGAGGCTAGGTACTCTCGCTCCACACGGCCTTAACGTTAGAATTGACCTTTTGTGATATTCACCCTCGTTTGAGCCATTTTTAGCTCCTTTTACACCTACCCGTTCATGCTGGTTTTTTACTATGTACCTTTTTTTCGAACCTGGTTTTTGTCTTTTTTCTCTTTATTCAGACCATGTTCGTTTTAAACGTGTACTTTTTCATCAAGGACCCTCTTTTTCTTTTTTGGTTTTGTGTTTCTTCCTTCGCACTCATGTTTTCTGACAATCACTTTCGTCCGGTCCTGTTTTAACACTGATCGCTTCGGATTTGATGTTTTTTTGTCGTGTCCAATTGTTACTGTTAGTTGTTCAGTTTGGTTTTTGCCACCTGATCAAGGGTTTATACCCGAAACGTCGTGGAGTTTTCCGCAAATTTGTAAATACTTTTAACTACCTCTTTTTGGCCTATATATATATATATATATATATATATATATATATATATATATATATATATATATATATATATATATATATATATATATATATATATATATATATATATATATATATATATATATATATATATATATAATGGATTATGAACAATGTTGGGAATGGCTGTATAAAGTTGTAGCATTACAGAAGCAAAAGATAAAGGAATACATACTAATAGATTACAAAAAAAGTGTTTTTAGTTCTTGAAACTTAATTGACAGCAGTTGTGCTGCAATCTATATGTATCTTTTTAATTTTTGTTCGGTAAATTTTTAATAGTGCGCTATTCTCTTGTTTCGAATTTTTTTGAAAGATTATTCATTTATCTCTTCTTCTTTTCGAGGGTTTTCCTTTCTAAAGCAGGAACGCTTTCTGACGTATCGTTGTAGACTCTTCATGAAAGTTATGATAGCCCAATATGTTGTTATAACTTTACTTACTTTGGTCATTTATAAATAAGTATTTGGCTGCAAACCTTTGCCAACGTAGGCCTAATTTTTTTTGAAGAGCAAAACCCTCGCAGTCCGATAGTGAACATACAAATTTGTCAACCTTTTGAAGATAAGATAAGGAAATTTAATTTGGGTTGCATAAAGGGTAAAATGAAGGGAATAATTTCTTGGTATTTTTGCATTAGATTTTTTGACATATTCTACCTTTTGGTTTACACAAACGTTCCAAAGAATATTAAACTGTCCACTTCTTTCCGGAATTTCTTTTAAAGCAGAAATGTTGACGTGCATTTTTTTATGCTAAAGCTAATGTTAACATTTTTATAAATCATCTGAACTGATTCAAGTTTTGCTTTTGCACATTCCGTTGCAAACATATTCATATAATAGTTAACCAAAAATATGTTGCCAAAACATTACATTCACGTCAAAATATAAGCCTTTCATTTCAAACCTATGCAGAACTAAACCGAAAAGCCACTCTTTCTTTTACAGCAAACTAAACCTTTGGGGTCCACTAAAGAGCAAACAAATTTGGCACATCGAGAAAAGGTACGCACATTTTCGATTTCACGTTATAGTGAACACACAATTTTTAAGTTGTAGAACGTAATCACTTCTTGCGTGTTATCCCCTGGTTTGGAATTTTTTTGGAAAATTTATTCAATGCTTTCTCTTGTTTTAGATTACTCTGTTTTAAAAGCAGAAACGTTTTCTGATGTATCGGTACTAGACTTTTTGTGCAAATTATGATGAACCAACATTTTGTCATTTCTTAAGATATGAATTCATTTAATAATCAGCCATTGATTGCAAGCCTCTGCAAACTTAGGTCAACTTTTCCTTGCAGGAAACAAAACCTTCTCAGTCCGACAGTGAGCATACAAAATTGTCACTTCTTGAAGATGAGGTATGACAATTGCCTTTGTTTTCCATGCAGTGCACGGTACAAAAATAATTAAATGGTCTATGTGCATGTACTTTGTGGACATCTTTAACTGTTTTGTTAGTATACACTTTCCAAAAATATTCACTTTCTTTACCTTCCCGGAATCAAAACAGAAACGTTAACGTTTGTTAGCTTAAAGGATTTTGAAACGTTTCGAGGAATCATTCCAAAGGTTTCAAGCGTTGTTTTAGACAATTCGTTGACGTTTCGTTTCGAGACAATGTACGTAATGTTGATAACCTAAAAACCCTTAGGCGTTATTGTCATTATGTATTTTGCACTTTCAATAAACCTGCACTTTATTTCTTTTCTAGGAAACATCGGTTTTAGAATCTGCTAGTGAGATTACAAAGATGCCAACTCGTGAAGATGACGTATGATAATTTTTGTTTTCCCTACTTCTTCCGTTGTGTAGAAGAAAAAGGAAACCAGACTTCTATTTTGAATATTTTTTTTAAAATTCATGCATTTTTGCTCACGCTTAGTGAAATTCACTGTACATAGCCCATTACGTACTACCACACGTTTTTAGGAAACATTTACTTAATTTAAATTTGGTAAAAACGTCTTGGTGCAGACTTTTTATGATATGACGTTGGCCTTAGATGTCGTTAAAGATAAACAAACACATTGACATAAACATAGAGAAAGTGAATTTAGCCAGGTGTAATGTTTTTTCAGCAAACGAAATCTGCCACATCACGCTAAACTACGTCACATCATTTTTAAGTAAAGCAAACGTAAAGTTACGGAAATAGTCGTAAAGACCATTGTATCTTTCAATAATGGTTATACTGTATCTTAATTTTTGGTTTGCACATTATCGTAACTGTTGTTCAGCTGGTATTTGCGTGTCAAAAGTTTAATTGTAAAGGAAATATTGCAGTGGGCTTAGTGAGCTTACCCGTTAAGACGCTACCGTAGAATTTTATCACTTTTAATCTTTGCTCTGACACCTCTGACAGTACTATAAAACGGATATGTCTTGGTGATAGCCACGTATGTTTTAATAGCTTCCAACACACATTTTGCACCTGGGTCGCTAATTCTAAACCAATACAACTCGGACTTATTCTAAATTTACTTTTCTTTACAGAAAACAAAAACGTTTGAATATGTTAGTGATCATCTTAAATCTTCACACCATGATAAAGAAGTATGAGCATTATATTTTTGTTTACTATTTTCAACGTTAAGTAAAACTAATAACAATATTGTATCACTGAATTGTTTTACATGTTTTCACTATTGGTTTACAAACATTTGAAAAATGTTCATGTTGCTAAATTTTGTCAAAAATATATTCGAAGAATATGCTGCTGAAATTGAAAAGTAATTTCACCCAATATTACCTGAGAGAAAGGTTTTTTACTGGATGTAGTTCATTCTTATAATTGCAAAGAAAAAAAAACATTTTTTTTACAAAAAAAAAAAAAGAAAAGAAAGAAAAGAATTGTGCTGCTAATCACACAGCTTTTATAAGGGTCAAGCTCTATTTAATTTAATAGATCAGCGCAACAGATTATATTTTTATAGTTGTGGCGTTTTATAAATTTTTATAATAATAATAATAAATGAATAATAATTGATCTCAAGATAATGAACAGGAATTTCTGTGATAGATTCTGAATAAAGAATGTTCAGCTGAAGATGGCTTCAACTTGTTATTTACGCCAAGCGTCGTGAGAAAGTCGAGGCGATTGAATATCTTTAGTCTAAAGTATAAATTCAATAGCCAAAACACGTGATATTTGCAGTTTAAATGTGTAATGAACCAATTCCTTCGCACCGACAGTTTCATTGTTCATTGAAGGACTATGTGTTTTAAAACAGACCATAGCAACATTTTAACAGTTAAAGTCTTGATTTTTTTTTATTTTCGAATACAGACGTTAGATGCAGTGGTAGATTACTTAGTTGCCATTATGCCGAACAAATATGTGAGTAATATTAAATACCTTTTTTCTTCAAAATGGAAATTGAAATCATTGCAAACGCAAAGGTATAGATTCTTCAAACTATTATAAATATAATAGCTCGATTGATAACTTTTACATCAAAACCAGTGTGAGGTCGTTCCCGTTGAAATAAGAGAACAATAAAGTAGACAATTAATTCAAACATGGCTTTTGAACTTATACAAGTTTAGGTTTGGAAGCAAAAAACAACTTGATTAAAGTCTTCACGTATATTCTCGTCAGAGATGTATTCCAAAGGAGACAAAACACCATTGCTTTCTTAATTATAAAAGTATGTACAGCTTATATATTTTAATGTACTGTAGGACACTGAAAGTAAAAGTGAAAGTAAGAAAGAGAAACCATGGGCACATGGATTTACATTTGTCTCGTTCATAGTCTACTTCACTTATTTTCCAAAAGCTTATTGCATAATTAAAGCAGAACGTTTGTTTTTAAAACTTGTAAAAACTTGTTTTAATTAGTAAAAACTTCTGGAATGTCTTGCAAAAAAAAAAAAAAAAAAAAAAAAAAAACAATTTTGGAGGTCTGCAAGAAGTTGTTGCAAAGCCTACCTAAGAAGCTCGTCATCATCAGTTAGCGCAGTGCAACATAAAAACCGTTAAAAAGATCAGGGCATTTAATGACATTCCCTAGGTAGGTCGTTTGAAAAGTCATCAACGGCAGCATGTCATTCTTCGAAGAGTGATATTCCTTGGAAAACGTAACTTTGGTTCGTCGGAAAACTTCCGCCAAAGGGAGTTTTGTTAAAAATACTTCTAGAAAACGAGAAATGGCACTTTCAGTGCTTTATTTCTGCATGCCCACATTTGTCTCTTTCCAAATATGTCATGGTCCAGGAACTTTCAGAGAATAATTTCCGGAGACATAAAAGAACAAAGTGCTGACAGCGTAAATTTGATCATAAATATATCGTGGTAATATAACAGCGATCAAGTCCTATCAGTGGTGGGTCCTGTGGGGTCACCGATATCCGGATCCCCCCCCCCCCCCAAACTTTCCAATTTGCCCTTTTTCATTTTTTTTTCTGATTAAAAAAAATTCCGCAGGTATAGTGACAGTTGTCGAATTCCGAAGCGGCTTTGGTTGCCCCTATCCATCGTCGACCAATCCGTCGGCGTGTGTCGCAGGCACTTCCAGCAATATTTGACTGCAGTTATTGCTCCTTTCCCCGAAACGCCAACAGCAAAATAGTATTTACAGAGGTGTGACCATACATGACTTATTGTATGCGTGGCAGTCATGCATTCTAATCACTTTCTTCTTGAAACCGCCTGTGGTATTCGTTGGTTTCAAAAGTGATGCCAAGGACGCAAATATCAGGTCTTAATCACTCGCTAGTACAAGCGATGGGTCATCAACGTTGTAAGTGGGCCCTTGACACGTAGCGTATTCGTCGCGAACGAGCTATATGTTAGGAGCAATATGCTTAGCAGAAAACACTGTAGCAGTCACACCGTTGTTCCTGACTGTGTTCATGATGATCACAGGCGTACGAGGGGGCATACACTCCCCTTACGGAAGCGTTTTTTTATCATAAAAATTCGTAGCCCTACTTTACTAACCCAGGTTCCACTTCAAAAGGGAGCAAATGTGGCACCAAATGACACGTAATTTCTCAAAAATTTTTAAATGGGAAGGGATGTCTCTGTAAAGCCCCTCAGTGATGTCATCTTTTTTAATTCCTTAAAATAGGCAAATTTTGTCAAATTCCAAATTTTACTTGAAAGGGTAGACTTAGTGACATCCTGGTGGCACCGATTGCCTCTGGGGACATCTACCTTCACTAAAATTCGTAAAGGGAGGGTCCCATGTCTTAGACTTCTTCCCCGGCCGGCATACTGGCATAAACATAAGTGACAAGGAGGGGGTCGAAGAGGGGGGTTCGGGTGCGTGAGCAATAGTTAGCCACTTATCATGCAAGAGATGTTAGGGATACAATCATTAACAGTCGGGAGTTCGAGCAGTCGCAGACACTTTCATCAATTCAGCGGTTCTTGAATTTATCCAAGAGACACAATAGAGAAGCATTAGCATATTTTCAACTCCGTTGTATAGTTTCCCCGAAAAGAATCAAGACCATTTATTTAATGGGGGTATTAATAATAATAATGTGGTATTAATCTGATCACTTAAAATGTTGCTGACCTTTTTGTTATTGTAAACAAAAGCCGAATATAAAATTGTTTAAATTCTTTTTCCAAGCAAAAAAACGAAATTTTCGGCCATCTGAGGGATCGCAATTTTTCAAAATTTTCTTTACGCTCCACGCCAACTAATGGTAGCGCTCCATTTGGATAGTCTTTCGGAAAAGTTACATTTTTGGGGGGGTCAAAGTATGTTTTCATAAGTTTCTGATCACTTTGCAATTTGCGAAATTATTTTAAAGTGATTATTTTATTGCAATCGACAAACTAGATACAAGACAAGACAAGATAGCGACTCGTTAGATTCTTCGTATGAGTCTGGAAATGCTACTTCCGGCGGTCTGAGGGGTCTGATTTTTCGAAATGTTCTCTTCGCACCGCGCCAACTAATGGTAGCGCTTTGCTTAGATAGTCTTTGTAGCAAAATGACATTTTGTGACCCAGAATTAAAAAAAACCCAGGAAACTGAAATGCTCCCGTTCGTCTATGCCGATCAATGTTCTTTTATGTTGGCCCCTACAAGTATGCAAATTAAAAAACAAATTGTACTTCGAAAGGTAGCGAAAATGGCATTAGACTGCACGGAAAGAAACATAATTTTCAGTTGTATCCTCATGAAACCCTACAACTCAACTTCAACACCGTTCCTGTCAAAGTCGAAAATCTGGCACCATTTTGCATCTGGACGCCTTAAAAGGCCAAAAATTTTCGCTTGGTCCCCCTAAGACCCCCAAGGCCAGCGATCACTCCACATACTGCACCCCCCCCCCTCCCTTAAAAAATCCTGCGTGTGCCACCAATGGTGATAAAGGTTTTATGAATATTCTAAAAGACGCGTTCAGTTCGAAAAAGTAAAGTGAAACGCCCCTTCGCTCCCTTGTAATAGCTGGTAAAGTGATTGAGAGCCACCGAGTTTCCAAACGTGCAAGGGTTTGACGCTCGAAACGCCAACGCTTAAAAAAGCTTTTGGTGTAAAAGCAGCCTGAGTGTGGCTTACATTTTCCGCTAAATACTGATAACATCAACAACTCGGTTTGCGCGTCCGCTACTCAAATGAAGTTCGAATATTACCACTCGAATTTTATTCGGCGTAGTGGAAATCGAAAGCGCAGAAACTTCAGCTCGAGGACGTGAACTCTGGATTGAGACGCCCCTTCTCCCTGGCCAACTTGTGTCATCTAATACCCCTTAAGCCCTGTACACACCATAACGACTGCCGAAGACTCCGTCGTGGACAATATGAATATATCGTAGACACTTCTTTGGTAGTGATGGCCACGTGACCCTTAATTAAAACGCACCGATTGCATCCAACTACGATTGAACATGTTCAATCGGACCGACGGCTTACGACACGACGGGACTCTGGTGCTGAAAGTGGCTAACCGGCGGGACTACAGCCAACGCGACGTCTTGTCGCTTGGTGTCGTTAGTTACCGTGGCAGTGTGCACCGGGCTTTGCACAATATGCAACTCACTGCGACGCAAATCCTTGCGACGAGATTATTCAGACACATTACAAAGAGTGGAATGCTTAGCTTAAAGCTCCCCCTATTCTTGCAACGAGAAACTGACACTGTAACAACTCCGCCCTGTAACAACTAGCGACTCTCTCCCTTCTCCAAAAGTGGGGCTCGTGGGGAGAGCTTTGAAGTGGGTTCTGAATATGTTCTTTATCAGTCCAATGCACATTCAGCTCAGAAGATTGGAAAGTTCCGTTTTTTGGTCATCTGGAGAGTTTTTAAAGCCCAAAATTTTCTTATACGCTCGGCACCAACCAATGGTCGCCCTCCGCCTTGATAGTCCTAGTAGCACTCAGCTCCCCCTCTCCAATATATTTTTATTTTTTGTTCGACAGCGCCTAGGTAATTGCATAATCTTTGAAGTTTGGGGAAACAAAAATTTAAATGAACGTGCCCACTAATGTTTAACCCTCCCTCAAAAAAGATCCTAGATCTGCCTCTGCCTATAGATGAAAACGGAGGAACAATGAGTTCCTTTGAAGAATGGCTTTGTTACTTGTTATTATAGCAATTTACCCTTCAATAAACCATTCAAAGGAGAAAATAGTGTTAAAGTGACTCTTGAAAAAGGGAATAAAGGGTACTTATTGTTAACTTAGCAGGGAGCCATTAAGGAGCTTGATAGCTTTAGGGATATTCACTTGGATGAATATGTGTATTGAATAGCATGAGTGAGTTTTGTTAGGTTGGCAACCAATCTCCTTGAAGGTAGTTATTTAGTAAGGAGTTTTCGGCACAGTTTCTAGCAAAATGGTGTAAGCCGACTCCCCCCCCCCCTCCCCGGGCCTTTTTTAAGTTGTATCTCTCTGTTTTTGTATTCCATTGCTGTTGTTAAGCAAAGCTCTATATGGCAGTAGAATATCAGGTGCAGATAACGACTGAAGGGTTCATGACAAAGAAGTTGACAGGTAAATAGCCGTCTGCGTTATGAGTGTTATGAGCGTTATTTCTCTGTAGAAAGAGACATTACCTTATAAACTTATATTTCACGGTTGAACTAATCTTACTTCATTGGCTTTTAGTTTTCAAAAACTTGCTTGTGTGAAATTGTTTGTGATAGCATGCCAAACGTCTTTGCAGGGACACTTTGCGTTCTTTCAGCTACGTTCAATGGTTATATTTGTAGCTGTGTATTTTTGTCGAACCCACTTTTCAATTGTGTGTGTGTGTGTGCGTAACAACGCAGGCGCCATTTAAGACTAGCATCCTTACAACACACATAATTTGGAACATCAAAAATGTGTTTTCACTAATTTTGCCACAATTTAAATTTATTGTTTTATATAGAGCTCACGCATATAACTGTCTGATTTCAGCTAATAAGAACACATTAACGTTTCCAATTTGCGTTTATTATATTACAGATACGAGTTTTGGATCTTTGCAATCTTCTTGGAGAATTGGTGAAACTAATTGAGGTATAAAACTCCAATTCATTAAAAGGGTTATCTCAGAAAGAAATTTGGACCGTTAGTCGTCACTTAAAAAAACATTGCTTTAATTTTTAGTAATTGCTCAAGGTTTCTTCTAATTACAATCTCTTTAAAATGTAATTGTCTCACTGTAACTCATCTCTTTTATTTTAGCTGTCTGAGTATAAGTTTTTGGAAGTGACGAGCGCATTGCTTGAGAAGAAACTGGTATGATATTTGTTTGGTTTTATTCTAGTCTAATGTTCAAAAACAGGAAAGTGGTTTGTAGTGATTCTTATCGGACTTAACTGTGGACGCTGCATAATATCATTTTGGACAGACTAACATTAAGTGCTCGCAGGTCTATATTGAAACAAAGTATCACTTTCACATCAATTTTAGCCAATCATGACCAAAACCTAATTTGCATTTTCTTTTTACAGATATTTATGGAAAAATACATAGAGATGACCGGATCGTTACTTTTGTCATTAAACGTGAGGCAAATGAAATATCTTTGCTTTTTTAAAAATGTTTTTCAAACGTAGATAATACTCCTCGATAACGGTGAAAGCTCAAGTGTATTTTCCTTTATTACGTTACTTTATTATCATATGACATTTACGTTTTTACGTTTGTCACTTTTTACAGAGAGAAAAAGCCATGGTTGTGGCACATATAAAAGGCTTGTTGTCTAAGAATGTGGTAAGTAACCTTCACATACTATACACCCATCATAAATAACAAAAGAAATATCTAAGTACAATTTGCGTCAGGGTAAGAATGAGATATTCTGTTTCACCAAGGTCGTATATTTTCTCTTGACTTTCAGATTACCAAAATGGAACTTGTTGAGATTTTTTTGCATTACTTTAGTTTCTATGAGGTGAGTATGCATTATACCAAATACAAGAAAAAGTTTCTCAAAAAGAAAAACAGTCCTCCCGAAAGTCCTCCCGAACCTCTGGCAAAGGGCCATTGGTCGAAACCAAAACTTTCACTGCTCCTGAAGAAGTTATTACGTCCACTGAAGGACAATACTTGACCAACCCCATGACCCTCAGACCGTTTACATTATTGGTTTGTCGTGTATGGCTCCACTCTGGATTCTAGACTGGATAAAAAGAACGCTTCTCGCCCTTTTCGCTAAGATAATGTGTAGTATCTGTTCCTTTGAATAGTAACGGTGTCCTTGGAAATGATAATGTTGTTTTTATGCCAGATGATGCCAATACTCACTTGGTAGGAGTTGGCAACTAACCCCAAACAGTATGGCAACGAGCTGAGTGATATATCTGTCCATGCGTCTCGCGTTTAAGGAGTTTTCAAGATTGAACTGTATGTGAAGTAATTTTCTAACAAAGGTCTCTTTCCAACAACCATTTATCAAAAAGTACAATAAAATGCAGATTTAAGGAAAATTCTACACCTTCCCGACATAGGGCTTTTACATACAAGTGAGCAGAGCATTTTGAGATCTACACGAAATGTAAGAAAGAAATCACCCGACTAGATATAATACAAGCATTTGGGTTTCTGATTGACAGTAGAATTGCCTCTTCAGGGGCAAAAGAAATCCAAATTACAATATATAACGACCTACATGATTAGAAGGTAGAGCCATTGAAGTTTTAGATAAGATAAGACAAGGTTCAAAAAAATCAACAATATTAAACCCATTAAAGTGATACTATGTGTTTTACGAAAGCGACATACATTCAAAAAGTCTGACTAAACTTTTCAAAACTGTATTGACAAAAGTTGACATATTTTTCGTTGTTGGTTGGAGCATCAATTGTAACTTTGCCATGTTTCACAAATAAAGGAAAATTTTAAGTTTATATTGGAGACAACATTGACACTTTTTCTTATTACTTGGTATTTTTTCGCGATTTGTAGTTTTGGTTTGGTTACTGAGTGTCATAGTGCTGATTAAGGCCTTCGGATCATATTGGAAAATATCCTCGCGGTAAAAAAATGGCTTACCGTATAGTTGAGGTTTTATAGTTTATATATTAACATGGGTGTGTTGGAGCGTTTTAGATTGGGAAGCGGTCAGAGGAGATTTTTGTCCGGAAAATGTGATTCCTAACGGAGCACACAGACATTTTTTAAAAATTGCGAACCCTACACAATCGGAAATGGCTTTACCCTCGTTCGTAACACAGCAGTCGATATTTCGAGCTATCTTTTGCAATAAAGGTTTCACTTCAAATAATTGCTTTCATACAAATAAAAATTTGGGAGTATGCATTGTTCTGTTAAGTAATCTGATCAATACAAACACTCTTTCCAAGCGGAGCACCACCTTCTGTTGGCGTAGAGTATGCAGATAATTAAAAACGGATTTCCTAAACTTGTACCTAGAAATTAAGCAGTTGTTTTGAGCTTTCCTTTGCAGTAACATTCTCACTTTAATAGAAGAAATCTAACTTTCTAAGTGATAAAAAATTGCCGGAAAAAGGTGCCATTGCAATTAAATGAAATGTTCTTGTTTCTTTTCGACGTAAAACTATGCAAAGGAATGAGAAACATGCTAATGTTTTTAAATTTTTAAAGAATCTTCATTTCATTATTTGTAGGGCCCACTTAATTGAAAACATTTCTTATGTGACTGCCCGAACTCCCGACTAAAGAGGATTAAACTTCCAACGTCTTTGAATAATATGTCACGTTACAAAGTAACCTGAAATATTTCAACCATGCAAAATGAACCCCCCTCCCCCCAAAATAAATAAAAAGATGGATAAGTAAATAGATTAATAGACAAATGAATGAATGAATGAATGAATGAATGAATGGATGGATGGATGGATGGATGAATGAATGAATGAATAAATAATGAATGAATCAATGAATCAATAAATGAATAAATAAATAGATAAATAAATAGATAAATCAATCAATCAATCAATAAATAGATAAGTAAGTAAATGAATGAATGAATGAATGAATGAATGAATGAATGAATGAATGAATGAATGAATGAATAAATAAATAAATGAATAAATGAATAAATAAATAAATAAATAAATAAATAAATAAATAGTTTTTCCTCCGTGTATTTCATTCTTTTATTTCATTTGTTAACAGGATTGAACTCAAAAACATGATATGATCTTTCCATATATACAATATTAACATTCTATTACACAATTGCTGCTAAAACCCGCAGATCTTGCAACAAAAAGACGTAAAGGCTCAGCGGTTTAACAGAAAGATACTCTCAAATAATAAGGATCTAATTATTATTAATTTCATAAAAAAATGAATGAATAAAAAGAGGTCAACATTTATTCCTTCAATTGAAAATACTAATACAAAAACAAATATTTCTTACAGCGTGCATGCATGTTCTTTCGAGCAAGCAAATTATTCCAGATAAATGCATAAAACGCACAGAAAGTCTTACATAGGGAAAACATAATTATCTCTTCGGAACAAACAAAAATCACGTGAACAAATCTGAGCATGGTGAGAACGCTTGATAGAGATCACTTAAACTAACCCTATTTTTCTTGTTAGGAAGAATCCTAGCATCATTAAATTTTTCAATACTTAGGGCAAACTTAAATTTAAAAAAAAAAATCTCCAACTATAGGTTTCCCATATAGGGATGGCAATGTCTATCGTCGTAGCCAAAAAAAATCTCTTTCAGAAAAGCAAAATTGTTTTTTAAGCACGCATGCTGCACCATCCAAAATGAAAGAAGCAGTGAAATCACACTCCCAAAAAAGATGCTCAAGGGTCTCCACTTTCGTTCCACAAAAGAAACACAAAAAAGAATCAGTTTTTTTCATTAAGTAAAGTAGATTGTTTGTAGCAATAATCCTGTGTAAGAATTTAGATTGAAAGTATCTAAGTTTGGCCTCTGAAACAGTGAGATGGGGCATTCTGAAAATCCTAAACCAATCATTATCTGTTAGAGTATTAAAGTGGCTCTGTCATTTAATCCTAGATGTTGGTGCTTTAGTGAATCGGCTTATGAGCCTGGAGGAAATAACTTAAGAGGCTGAGGTACACTGACAAACTTTTTCAAGAAAATCGATAGTTCCATTTAGTGACATACTTCCTATACAATGAGATCTTTTCAAAGTTTGCGGAATTGCATTAATCAGTCCATGATAAAGTGTAAATGGAAAAGACTCAACCCCAAAGGCATTTTTGAATTGCTCAAACGTTAAAGGTATATTATCATGGTCAAATAAGTCACTAACATATATGATATTTTTAGCAAAAAGATTCTTATACATAACAAGATTATTATCGATACGAATGAAATGATTATTCTAAATGATTTGGCTACCAAAATTATCAACCGGTCTTGTAAACACTGCCTCACTCCATGCTTCTAACACTTGTCGGATGAAAACATTATCAACTACTTGGACATCCTTATTGTGGTAATTACATTGGAATATGAAACTGTTGCCAAATGGTTTTAAATATAGATCAAAAAATTATTTCCAGTTACCTGGAGTCTCACTACAGTAACGTTTGATCCAGGTACATTTTAAACTGTTAATAAAAGATGGCACATGTGTAACTTTCAAACCTCCGTCTCTGATGGTATTAAAAATAGTAGAACGTTCAATTTTGTCAGGATTACCTCACCAAATAAAATTATAAATTATTTTTTCTAGCTCTTTAATGAAGTGATGTGGTGGATTTTCCAAGACCTGAAAAAGATAAACAAGTTGAGACAGGGCAAAAGTCTGAAGAATAATAGTACGGCTAATTGGCGTCAAGTCTCTGGTAGCCCATGCATTCAAACAACTCTTGAGTCGGGACAATTTGGGCATATAGTTTAATCTGAAGAGATCATTACCTCCCTTAATTTTAAAAGAAATACCAAGGACTTGGACTGGTCCATAGGTAATATTGACATTTAAGTCATCGATAGAAAAAGGGATAGCTCTAGTGTATGAACCTAAAGGAAATAATATATAGTAGAATAGTAACTCTCATGATGCTATAAGATTCAAAGCACGCAATGAAATTCATAAATGCGCTGCAAAGAAATAAAATGATACTTTCATAGATAGTAATAAAATGACATGACAAGACCCCCACAATCAAGTTCCCCAAGCCAAGGTCGAACCGGTTATGGAGCAAACTCTCCCAATGACCGAATCCGACCCTAGCATTGAGACAACGAAGTGGCGGTCTGCGTCTCTCGGTCTAGTAAATGAATCTTTTCAAACTTTACACTATAACTCAAAATTGTGTTAAAAGAGATATAAAATACCGTGATTAACCAATACATTACTTTAATTATGCAAACCATAGCATTCCTGACTTGTCTACCGGTTTGAAAACATAACGTAAAAGTTCTTTCTAATTCAGGAAAATTCAATGTTGACTTTCCCGTTCTACCTCTTTTGAAATAATTAAATTGTTCTACTTTCAAAGCAAATTTCATCTTATAATAAAAAATATCAATATCTAGATCAAGATTCTGCTGTTTACAATTAAAAATGAAATATTTCATGTAAAGAATGAAAAACTTTAATGGATAAGCATCAGAATTACGAAAACCAAATAGAATATCCTCTTTAGAGAAAAAGAATTGTTTTTGGAGAAAACGTTCTTCTACCTTAAGAATAAAATCTGGAGTGAAACTACACCCCCAAAATAAATGTTCAAGTGACTCGTCTCCTATTTCACAAAAAGAACAAAGTGGATTTTCAACTTTTTTCGTAGCAAATAAGGGCTTATTAGTAGGAAGAATTCGATGAATACATGTAAACTGAAAGTAACATAATTTAGTCTCAGATACACTCTTCCAAGGTACGCTAAAGATGATACGCCAGTCGTCATCATCAAAATCATAAGAAATATTCCATTTAGTAATAGCAGAAGGCCTCTGGCTTAGTCTATCTAGGAAAATGGCATACACGGATTTTGATACAGAAGTTCCTTGGGTAATTCTATTAAAAAGGCAATATTATGGTTTGTACGATTTACCGTTTTACATTCTCCTTGCCTCCATGCGGATGGGATTGCTTTAATTAAACCCCAATACAGTGTAAAAGGCACGGGAGGTAAGTTGTATTTACGCTTAAATACATTAAATTAGAGAGGTCGTCCATTTTCCCCAAACATGTCGCCCACAAACAGAACCCCCTTTTCAACCAAGGCATTATAAAAATAGTCTTATTTTCTATAAGAATATTGTAATTGTTGCAAATAATTTCAACACCAAAATTCTGAGTAGGATCCTTGAATGAAGCATCGCACCAGGCTTTTACATCATCATTTATGAAAGTACTAGATATATCTCTCACATCTCTAGGTCTACAATTACAACTAAACAACAACTTTCGGCCATAGTGATTTAAATTAATATCGAAAAAAACTTTCCAAGGTTCTCTTGTATCATCACAATAGCGTTTTGTCCAAGAACATTTTAATCTTTTTATAAAACTCGCTATATGCGTTGTCCTTAACCCTCCATCACAAACATTACCAATCATAGCATTACGCTTAACTTTGTCGGGGTTCCCAGATCATTGCTTCACTGGATCGCAAATCCGGAATCCTGCTGAATGTTGCAATGTTCCAGTGCACGCCTGAGGGAGGTATTTCCATAAGCGTAGGGGAGCATTTCAGTTTGCGAGCAGAAGAGTTTTTGCCCGAAAAAATGTAATTTTGCCCTTAAGACAGTCAAAGCGGTGCGCCACCACTGGTTGGCGCGGAGCGCTCAGAAAATTTGAAAATTCGTACCTCTCAGACAGTCGAAAATGACATTTCCCGGCCTTTTAAAGGGAATCCAAGCAGTCGCAATCGGACCCCTGAGATAGTCGAAAACGATCCCACATATTTTCGGGAAACTGCAAAACGGAATTGAAAACATGCTAGTGAATTTTACTCTATTGCGACTCTTGGTTCAATTTAATATATATTGAAAAAAAATAAATGCCCGAATTTCCGACTATACATGATTTTACTTATGAAAAAAGTAGTCCTATGGGGATCTTAGCAGTCGCTATTTTGATCAGAAAAAATCAAATAAAATGTACCACTACCATTGAATCAAATGAAGTAGATGATTTTTCTTCTATTAGTAACACTTATTGACAGATATGTTACGATGCAAGGTGTGTTGAAATGAATTGTCAAGCAGACTTACCCAAAGACATTTTCACCCTGCATCTTTGAGGTACCGAAAAACAAATTACCCGATTTTCATTACCATTGCCCGTATTTGGCTCTAGAACAGGATAGATGGCAAGCTTTGGGGCACCTGAACAACCTCCTATCCATCCGCTGAATTAATTTGGCAATTGAAAACGTCCCAGCATTAAATGTGTCGCAGACCTTTTTTATTTTCCTTGAAAATTGTACTTTAAAGCATAGCCGCGTCTTCTGTTTTTCGACAAAGATTTGAAGCTATTGAAATAATCGGCCGTTTCGGGTATTGTGTTACACAAGATTTAAAACCAGTCTCAAGAATAATTGTCTCCTATAATCCACAGGCTTCCCAAATGTGTCGCGATTTTTTATCTCTTTAATTTTTCGTAACTATGTTACCCTTACTATGGTACTTTTCCATATCGGGTAAATGCTTGAGAGAATTTGGATGTTCAACAATTTCGGCCATTGTGTTGTGATTATCTGTGAAGTAAAGGTCGCGAATAATAGTTCTTTGAGCTGCCCAAAGGTGTAGCGACTTTTTGGAATCTTGACTTGGCCACATATAGGAATTTTGTGGAAAACGATCCCATATTTTCAAAATTAAAGGGCTGTCCGAATTATTTCTAAATTCCTGCCCGAATTTTCCCCAAATTCCTGCCCGAATTTAGATTTTGCGGAAATTTGGGGCAGTCTTCCCCCTGGCCCGTCTCGTACGCCACAGGGAATGTCCACTTCAGCCAAGAGCTAAGTGAGGTCCTGTGAGGTAATAGTGGTAAGACAGAACGGTTGCGACCCTTGAGACTGGTTTGACCCAACATGGATTTGGTGGTTGCAATGGCCAATGACTGGCAGCAATGGCCGTGCAAATTCCTTCCAACCATAATTAACCCAAATATTCGACCCACCACACCAAGTATGATATTGGAACGATTTTGTGCATCCAAAGGAATTGAAAAAATCCCTACAGGAGGTAGAAACATGCCAGATGCTAGGGGCACACTTTAATCCACACCAAGGTAGCCAATTTTAGCCACTCCAAATTTGTCAGAAAATTATCCATCCAAAAACCCGACGAGTAAAAAGTCAAGTGATCCCGGAGATATGAAGCTTGTCACAGTCTACCTGAATTTATTCCGAACTTCAGAGTGGGGCACAATTGCAGAATACCCTGCATCTATTTGAAGGGCGAAAATAAACTTTCCTACAGGTTATCGTTAATGTAAGGTCCAGGGGGCGAAGCAACTTTTGCAATCTGAAGAGTAATATTTGGGCCAAAGAATGGCCGAAATGTAATTAAAGCAGTTTAAATTTGTTTAATTACTCTTGAAAAAATTATTTTGCGACATTCAGTTATTGGGAGACCATGCCCCCCACATCTCACAAAAAATTATTGGGGGAGAAGCCCTACTGGCCCCCCGCTTCTGCCGCCTATGTGTCTAACACCTCTCGAAATTGTAAAAAAGGCCGAAGAGACACCATTGTTTAGAACACAAGCTGTGGCATTTAAATATAGAGTACGAACCCATCTTATAAAACCGTCATTAAACTTGAAAATGTGTAAACAGCTAAAGATAAAGTTCCACTCTAACCGATCGAAGGCTTTCTCAAAATCCACAAAGAGTTGATTACTAAAATTGGAGTTTCCAATCGTAAAATAGAAAGGGCCCATCGGGATGGCAGAAATGTGCCAGGAAGAGACAGACACCCTTTAGTTAAACTCTCTTACTACCAAGATAAGTTAACAATTATGAAAAAAGCCCGACAAAGCCTATCAACTGAGAGTTTTTATTTCATCGATGACCTCACTAAGATCGACTTAAAAGAAAAGAGAAAATGGTCTCAGATGGTCGGTCAATTATTTCAGCCAAAAACTAAACTAAGATTTTTTGGAGGTTGCTGGAGACAAGCGAATGGCAAGCCCTACGCATTTCCAGCATTGTGAGAACTGTCTGTCTTTCGGAAGATAAGGTAACAATTATGAAAAAAGCCTGACAAAGCCTATCAACTGAGAGTTTTTATTTGGTTGCTGGAGACAAGCGAATGGCAAGCCCTACGCATTCCCAGCATTGTGAGAACTGTCTGTCTTTCGGAATGCCTTATTTCCTGATTTCCATTTTTCATCTCTTGTGGACTATGGCGCTGGACAGCTCAGAAAGGTCGCTTTTTTGTAGTACTTTTTAGTATGAGCCCATACACAGCTTCATCATGCCCGACGTTTTCGACATGCTTGTATGCCGAACTGTTTCATCGGATAACCTTTTTTCTGTCTTCTTTTTTTTTTTTTGGATTTTTCATTCTTTTTCCGATTGGATTGACTCCTGTTTTCTTTCTTTGTTAACCTCCGTGCGAAGATTTTATGTCTTTTTGTCTGCGATATCTGTCATCAGAACCTGTTTTAATCACTCATTTGTCAATTGGCCCTAAACTTTGTTTTCCTGTGCACTGTCCATTTCATTCATGTCAGCAGACTCGAAAGTAATCTCATTTAATTCAAGAGGGCTAGGACAGGCAAAGAAAAGGAGACAGTTATTTACATATTTGCACAAACGCAATGCCGGCATGGTCTTATTGCAGGAAACCCACAGCTGTTTAGAAGATACAAAGTACTGGACTTACGAATGGAGGGAACGATCATCTTTTCTCATGTATCTACTACTAGTCGGGGGGTATGCGTACTCCTCAATCCTAGATTAACGTTCAAAATACTTAAGCAGGATGTTTGTTCACATGGACGCTACATTGTAATGGATATTAGCATTCACCAACAAATTCTTACCGTTGTTTGCATTTATGCCCCTGACATGGACAACCCAGGTTTTTTTATTGACATATCAAATAAGTTAAATCAGTTTGATTGTGAAATTATAATCTGTGGAGTAGATTTGAACTTAGTATTCAATTTGGATATTGACAAAAGTGGCGGTAATGCAAGAACCAACTTCAGAGCAAGAGAAGCATGCATAGACCTAATGATTACCCACGATCTTGTTGACATTTGGAGGGAGAAAAACCCACTGGTTAAAAATTTCACTTAGAGTTCTAATATAACGCCCGGAATTCACTGCCGTTTAGATTATTTTCTAATTTCAAGACATATTAATCACTGTGTAGAGGACGCTGTGTTCTCGCCAGGTTTACAGTCAGACCATTCCTTTATTTCTTTTTCTTTTCGTTTTTATTCCGTGAAAAGGGGCCCTGGCTTCTGGACAATTAATAATTCTCTTTTGAATGATTCAAGTTACATTCAACTAATTAATGATCTGATGATTCTGATCCTTCAGGAGGTAGACAGCAATGGTTCAATAAATCCCTCTGCTCGTTGGGAATTGCTGAAGTACAAAATTCGTGCTGCTACTTCTAAGTATTCTTAGTTGTTGGCGAATCAAAAACGTGCAAAGGAAAAGGAACTCATCAATGGGATCGCGAAACAAATGTTATATGTTAATGAATGTCCGGACACAAGACGCTTGCTCAAAGAGGCTCAAAATGAGTTCTTACTGAAATATAATTATAAACTTCAAGATACAATCATTAGGTCTTGTGGAAGGTGGGTAGAGGAAAGTGAGAAAAATACAAAATATTTTTTTAAATTTGGAAAAAAAAAAACAAATCGTTTAATTCAATTCGAGCCCTCCAAAAAGCAGATAGTCCGTTTTTGATTTCATCCAATGATAAGATTCTCTTGGAGAATTTTTTTTAAGAGGGTCTATATAAGTTCAACGATTGTGTCCTCGATCCCTTTGTCACTGATATCCTGAGTACTGATACTGATGATTTTGATTTTGAGTCCTGTTAGGGTGAACTTACATTGACGGAATGCAATAATGATCTTTCTTCAATGACGAATGATAAGTCCCCAGGCTGCGATGGTCTCTCCGTTAATTTTATAAAGGTTTTCGGCACTCTATCAGTGAGATAGCGTTAGATTCGTTAAATTATGGTTATTTTAGAGGGAACCTTTCACCTGAACAAACTAGAGGTATTGTTACCTTAATTTTAAAGCCAAGCAAGGATCGAAAATTGCTCCAAAATTACCGTCGCACTACTCTTCTGAATACGGACTATAAAATTGGAGTATAGGCAATCGCCACAAGACTTATATCATTCAAAAACTTATTGGCCCCAACAAACGGGATTTTTGAAAAAAAATAAATGAATGAATGAATGAATGAATGAATGAATGAATGAATGAATGAATGAATAAATAAATAAATAAATAAATAAACAAATAAATTTTTTTGAAATTTATTTTTCTCATCTCAATCCTTGCAATAACATAATTCTACAACACATTTACATAAATCAGAAAAATTGTGCATGTCATTTCTCGATAATAGAAAAAAAATGAGGAAAGTGCAAGATTTGCTACCATTTACATGATTCCAAAATATCACTCTAGATTATGGTACAATTGTTCACATTACTTTTTCATTCTTGATTTCTCAGAATACCCAGTCTTTACAAGGCATGGTTGCAATCAAAAAGATAAAGGCCAGCAACCCCTGGAAAAACATGACCACGGGATTTAAATTAAGAGTCGTTTATGCGGTATACGCAAATCAATTATCAACCTAGCATTTAACACTGATGTAACACTTTTGTAATAGCTCGCCTTTATGAGAATTTTCATCAATGACCATAGTGGAATAGAAAAGAGAGGGACACTTCTTTTAGAGTAACACAGTGCATCATTACAGTCACTATACAAACAAGAAACACTCGACTTGGAGGGGACAAAATAACCTTAACAATGTAAACATCCTCTTAATAAGTCAATATCATCATAACGTTTTCCTTCAGTCAAGATATACGTTTCAATCTTTATAAGAAATTTTAGTTTATACTTGATGGTGTCATAGTCTGGATGTTTCAAATTCATTCTACAGGTATAAATATATTGTTTGGCATAAAAAATTGCCATAATAAACCATTGCCAACTTTTTCCGTGAAAGTAACCGAAACATATATTTTCATACTCAATTTTAACTTTTGAACGAAAAATTTCAAGATACACTTTATCCCAGATATTCCCCACTTGGTTACATCGCCAAAAAAGGTGATCCAAGGTTTCGTCAGATTCGCCGCAAAAAGTGCAGCTAGGACTATCTACGACATGAATACATGAATACATGAATACATGCATACATGAATACATGAATACATGAATACATGAATACATGAATACATGAATACATGAATACATGAATACATGAATACATGAATACATGAATACATGAATACATGAATACATGCATACATGCATACATGAATACATGAATACATGAATACATGAATACATGAATACATGAATACATGAATACATGAATACATGAATACATGAATACATGAATACATGAATACATGAATACATGAATACATGAATACATGAATACATGAATACATGAATACATGAATACATGAATACATGAATACATGAATACATGAATACATGAATACATGAATACATGAATACATGAATACATGAATACATGAATACATGAATACATGAATACATGAATACATGAATACATGAATACATGAATACATGAATACATGAATACATGAATACATGAATACATGAATACATGAATACATGAATACATGAATACATGAATACATGAATACATGAATACATCAATCAAGCAATCCATCAATCAATCAATCAATCGATCAATCCATCAATCAATCAATCAATCAATCAATAAATCAATCAAAAATATAAATCAATAAATCAATCAATCAATCAGTCAATCAATAAATATTTTTTTATCCTCCATGTCTGTATTGAATTTTGATTTCCTTATTTTACAATATTTACCATCGTGCTTAAAGATTGTCTGTATGACTAATATTTATATGGTATTGTGTAAAATAGCTCAAACAATTCAAGAGATGTTTACAATAAGTCAATAAATACCAGCAATCGAATATAAGTGTTTTAGCAGTGGGCTGCATATCACAATACATAAAAATTCAAGGAGAAAATAACACTGAGCGGGAGTAAGCGAATAATAATACTAGTAAGTCTACACGCATCAGTAAACATGAATACCTGGAAAGAAGCAAGTCGATTTTCGGGACCACCAGAACCAGAGTATCTCCCAACAATTCCCCTATAAATGTCCAAGAAGAAATTTCAGTGTGCAAAAGCATCTTTAAGATCCATGAAGTTTATTACACTTTTACCTTGTTTTTTACTGTTAATATAAATACACTTCTCTACCCGAAGAGCAAACAAAAATTTATGCAGAAAGTCAACAAAATTTAAATTCTTATTTTGACATTTCATGCTAAAAATAACATATTTTAGGTGACATCATTTCAGAATGAGGAAATTATAAGGATGAAGCTTTTGCTTTTGATAACCATAAAAGAAATCTTCTTTTGAAAAATGAATTTCAGAACCAAACAAAAAAGTTTCAACATTACTTTAAAATGAAGCTACATAATTACATTCAACAAAAAGATGGCTTAGTGTTTCAGTCTTAGAGTTTCAGAAATAACATAAATCAGATTCAGAAACACCCATTACAGTTAAGAGCTTATTCGTAGGGAGAATTCTGTGAAGGAAACGGAATTGAAAGTAGGAGAGTTTGGTTTCTGAGACTGAATGCCATGGCATGACAAATATTCCATCCCACTCTTCCTAACTTTTTTATCCTGTTCCACTTTGACCACAAACTTATAAAAAAATTCATTTGCCTCAGGTATACTTTTCATTCGTTTACAATTGAAAATGTAGTTTTTCATATGAATAGCTAAAACATTGTAGGGATTGCTGGTTTTTTATAACAAAAAAAAAAGAAACTTTGTCTTGAGAAAACAAAATGTTTATTAAATAACAAGAATTCCACCGCTTTAATGAATTGTGAGGTACAGCTACAGTCCCCAAAAATGTGATCTATTGTTTCGTCGTCAGTATTGCAAAAAGTACAAGAAGGGGATTCAGCTTTACCCATTAAGCAAAGCAATCTGTTCGTTGGGAGGACTCTATGAATTAATCTAAACTGAAAATACTGTAGCTTGGCTTCTGTGGTAGAGAGCCAAGGAGTACAATAATATTGGACCAATCTTGTTCAGTCAAGTTGTTAAAGCTGACTGCCCATTTCTTGATGGCCGTTGGTTTCTCGGATAAAGTTTCTAAGCATTTGTTGTAAATAAACTGTGAACGCCTGGGTGATTTCAAAAATTTTTCAAAAAAATCTTCGTTTGTGTTTTGATTACTATCATCATTACTAGTAATTGAACCCCTCCAACTGATCGGAATACTATATATTAATCCGTAATACAATGTAAAATGTAAACCTGTTACATCAAACTAACGCTTAAAACTTTCAAAAGATAAGGGGTTTCCGTGTCTGTCAAAAAGATCTCCTACGTAGAGTATATTCTTTTCAAACAACGAATTATAAAACACAATTTTACCATTCATCCGGATATCAGAATTTTTCCACAATATTTGACTGCCATCGTCCTCTGTAGGGAATGTATATGAAATATTGCACCATGATTGTACAACTTCTCTGACAAAAACATTTCGAATATCTTTAACTTCACTTTGCATAAAATTGCATTTAAGTAAGAGGTTGCAGCCATATTTTTTTTAAACTAATATGAAAGAAAATTTTTCCACGGACCATGTAGATTGTTGCAATAGCGTTAAATCCAGGTAAACTTAAGGCTGTTAATAAAACAATTGACATGAATAACCTTTAAACCACCAGCGCTGACAGGCTTAATAATCACGGAGCGTTTTACCTTATCAGGGTTTCCACCCCAAATAAACTCAAAAATAACTTGCTCGGGCTCTTTAATGAAAGACTTCGGGGGATTAGGTAATACTAGGAAGAGATAAACCAACTAGGATAAGCCAAACGTTTTGACAATAATATTGCGACCCATAGGGGTTAGATAGCGACTGGCCCGGACGCGAAGAATGCTCTTGAGCCTTGAAAGCTTGGGCTGATAATTAAGAGGAAAAAGGTCATCCCCGTTGAGTAATGCAGTATTTTTTATTTGGAATGTCGAATATAATAAATATTGGCTATGTACATTCGCGAGAGAGTGCGGATCATTTACAACATATATGTAGATGGTAAGTGTATATAAATGAATATATGTACAAAATATACAATTTTTTCAATTAATATACAAATTTATACCCAGAGATCCAATTTATAGATCCATGCAGTTCTCAATTCTAAAATTTTCAGTAACATCAAGCAACTAGGAAATGTTGTCGCCATGTGAAAAAAAAAAATAAATACGAACACGAATAGACCGATAGACAAACAGACAGACAGATAGATACATAAAACTTATGTTTTTTTTTTGCTTTTATGAGACAAAAAGAATCACGTTTAGTGTAGCCGATTGGTCCAAAAAACACAAAAGGGAGGCACTGTGAATTTGTAAAATACATAGACTGCACACAGCACGTTAAACAAAAAAAGAGAAACGTGTGGTGAAAATAGATGTACAAGGGGAAAGAACTAGACACTATTCAATCGTTTTACATATAAACGGAAACAAAGGGAACGAAGTAACCTGGCAAAATGTGCGTTTTTTTTTCTTAACACCTTTTCGGTTTCGCTATCTGCCCTTTAAGTATTCGCAGTCTAGGTCAGGCCATTCTAAATATTTGTTGAATGTTGGAGGTTTGTGACCAGTAATCAGAATGTAGACAGAGATTATGTAACATCTACCATGAATACTTTTTTTTTCATCAAGTTTCCTTGCATTGATCTAATTTCATTCTTGGAGCAAGTAAATGACCGGATAGCTTCCATCAGGTCAATTGTTTCCAACTAGATTGATAGATCCATCGTTCGAACAAGACAATTCTCACAGGTATTACCTCTACCTTTCTTTGTCAACTCACTATGAAAAATATGTCATATAAACATAGAATGGGATCAAAATAAACTTTCCTAAATTGGCAAGTGCAAAGGATTATTGTATACAGTAAAAGCAAAGGTTTACTATAAATTTTATATTTGTTAACCGGAAATGCTTACATTTTGACCGTCAAATCTAAACCATTTTATAAAGACCGGTGATGAAATTGTATACAATGATAAGCTTTGCACAGCCGGTGCTCTGTTCGTTAAAGTCTTGTTTGCTGATAATGATAATGTTATCTCTTACGTCGATTTTTGTAACAAGTTTCGTATCAAGCAGTACCCGTTTATAATTAATTTCGGGCTTTTGGCCTCGGTTCCAGCTGAGTGGTAAGGAAACGCCTTACACAATGAAAACTATGTGTCACCATTTACTGCTACACTTAATCATGCCCGTATAACGAATTTTGCCTTCCGCAAGGTCATTGAATAAATATTTTACCGCCTAGATGTATTGTTAAGTGAAATGCCACATTCAACTTCTCTCAGGAAGAGTGGTAGACAATTTTCCTTATTCCCCGAATCACCCTTTCTGACAGTAAGCTTATCTATTTTCCATTCCGATTTCTGCATAGAATCCCTGCCACCAACAATTTGTTTTTCGTTATGGGTAAAACTGAGTCCCCTAACTGTGTTTTTGTAGAACTGAAATTGAAACTATCGACCACTTATTCTGGGGCTGCCCGTACACGTCCTCTTTCCTTTTATACACTGAAAAATATCTCTTTGGTAGACAGTTTCTTTTAAATAAGTCCGACTTTTTCTTTTGCAACATCCATACAACTTTGTTTTTTTTTTTATTGTAAACACTTAATCTCTTGTTGTTAACTAAATGCGACAATTCCTGATGTCAATAGTCTTTATCATAAGCTTCTTCTTATTCTGAAGGTCGAAAACCACATTTGCTCTTAACCCAACTGTTCCCCGAAAAGAATCCAGTGGGTTAACGATGTTGCTAATGGCCTTTCTTCCAGACTTAATGTCTTTTAGGTCTCTGTTTTGCTTTTTATTTTTTGTTTTTTTGTTTTTTTTTCTTTTTTCTTGGTTTCCTCCTTCGTGTAACAAATTGTTATATTGAATGATGCCCTTTCAGTAACGCGTATTGCGGTTCAGTACCATGCTTTGTGAATGTCTCGTCACACCGAAATCAATGATGAGCTATATAGTTCATTTCTTTGTAATGAAAGTAAAGCCATGTTTAACTTTTCTTTCTTTTCGAACAACTTCCCTAGCAGCCATCTGTTATCTGAATCTCTACTGTAAACTATGTATATATGTGCTTAAACGAATGCTTAACTCTAATCGTATAACAATGTGTTAAAGACATTGAACTGACAATTCTTTATGTAAATATTGTAAATATTTAAGAAATGAACAATTGCTTAATAAACAGGAGGGAAAAAATCTAAACATTTTAAAATATTCCAAGTATTCAATGTAATTAAATTAAAATAACAAATTACTTGGTAGTTAAAAAATAATTTCTTTAAATCGCCCTGGTGGGTCCCTTTCCTTTGTTAGTTTGTGAGTCCTTGCCGTTGACTGAAATATGTCAATCACTCTCAATAATCCTGCCAATGGTTTGACTTTAAACATCGTCCTTAAAAACACATTATTATACCCTCTTTTATTACATTAAAGTGATCACCACTTCATTATTCGGGTGCTCCCAATGTTTAGCTCCACGCATTCTCTTCTACTTGGGAATTCTCCGCCAAGTTTTAAGTCACCATTGCCTGAACTGAACCGAAAGTGAAAGTGGATCCATACATTTTTGAAATATAACACTTGATGTGCATTTTACGAGCAGGTCGGCATCACGTGAAAAACGAATTGCTGCTAACAATAAAAACTTCGAGTTCAGTTGAACGGTTGTGCCAATTTTTATTGCATCTGCTCTAAAAGAGTTAGAAGTAAAAACCTACTCATAAAAGTATTGTTCTGCACGAGCCACTTAACTAAGGATGAATGCCTTGAATAGGATGGTGTTCGAGGAATGACATTAAAATTAGGCCCCATGTAAAGAAAGGAAATATTTTACAGGGCGATTGATATACAGCTCAACTACATTCGATTTAGAGGATCGTAAAGTTAAAGCAATAATTAAAAGTTTAGTTCTGTCTTCATCGAAATAACAGCTCACGCCCTTAACTTTACATAATAATTAGGGAGTGAAACTTCACAGCGAAAAATGCTTCATTTTTTACCGTTTTCAAGGAGTTGTAACTCCCTGTCAAGATGTAGCTATTCAAATTTTGAATGTTTCTGAAGCAAGTTTTGCTTACGCAAAAATACAGATGAGAAATGTTGCAGTGCTTAAGTTTCTTTCTTAAACTCTTTTTCATCATTCACCAAATAGTTTATGTTTTGGTAATTAAAAAGGACACAATTTAAACTTCCAAAATAAAGCCCTCAGGTTGAGCTAATGTCAAGTAATCAGGCTAATGACCACCTAAATTACCTACCTTTTGTAAGCTCTTCTTCAGGGACAAGCGTGCAAATAACAACTTTAGATCTCCCGAGATCAAAGTTCTGATGCACAGTAAATTTCCCTGCTCTACTGTACTGGGATACCCTATGTGACACACAGTTTATCTCACCTAAATAGACTGACCTCTCTCATTCAGTCTACTGTGCTTTCATGCATTGATTCACAGGTATTGTTTTGGAGTGGACTCAGCCAGTAAAAGCATCTAGTGATTAGGCCTTTCCCCAAACTAATTTCTTCGAGACCTCTTCTCATATTCCTTCTACCTACCCTCTCCAATTGAAATAAGTTTAACTAGCGATTAATGAAAGGAAGAGTTTGAAGGCAGAGTCTTCTTCCAAAATTGTTCCATTAGTCATTTGTTAGACATTTACATTACGTCGTCCAATCAGGATTCCCTATCCAATGTTTATATACAGGTCAGCAGCTAGTCAAGTACCTTGGACAAGTTTTTCCCTTGAGAGTTGAGAACAGACATCCAGATAGTGAAGGTCAAAGAATAAGTTTATAAAGCTCTGTGGCATTTGCCGCTGGAGAAGCTTTAGAGAAGCAGGAAGCAAACATGCAGGCAGACTCTTCTAGCCATTATTTCAACTTCTTACTATAACTTTTACTTTAAGTCGTATTCAACCATGTGATACTGTAAAACTCATCTTTTTATTAATAACCATCCACTTGATCGATCAATGGATGGTTATTTCTCTTTATTTCTCTCTCAATTTGAATAAACCAGATAACCGTAGACGTTGCTCTAGTCATCTTTTCCTGGCTTTTTTACTTTACCGTACCACCTCCACCCTTCACAATGTGATTGGCCCAACAACGAGACACTAATGTTACAATTTATCTTACAGATTGTTGAACCAAAGGATACCATTAGTCATATATAGCATGTCCCTCCACGCTTTTTAAATAATTTTCATAAGATTTGCAGCTATTTTGTTGGTTTCGATTGCTTCGAATACCCAACTTTGCCATTTTCATGTCACCGGACCTTTAACGCCAGTGCCATGTAAAGCACCACATAAACAGTGAATTGCTCTTGGTGCAAGGTCCACCTTACTTTAATTAACCCGATTCAAGGTTTTGCCGAACTTCTGAAATCGGTTACATCACTTCCATATGCGTACATCTTTTTTTTTTTCTATTTTACATACATGTTTACAGTTGGAAACGAAGGCAATACTAAGTGAGGTGGAAGAACTAAAGGACAGCATCTATAAGGTGAGACCCAAAATAATTAAAAAAAAAAGGGGGGGATATTACTACCTTAAATGCAGGTTTGGTTTTGAGTACCGGTTTCTGTTCTTTGGGTATTGGTTAACTAGGACCATGGAATACAAAATATCAACAAAAAAGGGGTTTATTATCCATTAGGCTTTCCTTATTGGAAATGCGAATTTATATTTAACTATTCGCCATACAGTGTGGGAATTAAAACTTAACACTTATATGGCGACATATCATGCAAAGTTCTTTGGCGACATGATTCGTTTTGCATGGTAATACAAATCCCTTATCGATACGTGATATTTATTAAAGCTCAACTTTGGAGGCACAATTTCTCAAAAAGGGATTTCTAATTTACTGGCTGAAATGCTATTTAAAGCTTAAATACCACACCTCTAACTAGTTATACATATATAAACGTTCCAAAGCAGCGAATACATACGTATTCAACGTTATTGACACCATTCTACTTCAGGCTTCTGAGGAGTGAGGACGTACATTATTGACCCTTACGAAACAGTTCTGTAAAGCGATGTTGTAAAAAACTATTGCAACCTTCTCAATAAATATATATATATATATATATATATATATATATATATATATATATATATATATATATATATATATATATATATATATATATATATATATATATATATATATATATATATATATATATATATATATATATATATATATATATATATATATATAATCACAACAAAAAGAACAGTTGCGGTGATGCCTTAATAGCCAACAAAGTATCGGACGTTGGTCTATTGCTACAAAAGAATTATCTAAATTTTAATTACGGCTTCTGGACAATGGCTATCCCCTTCGTTTAATAAATTTTTACTGGAGAAAGACCAGTAAACCCTTTGTATACCCTTTGTCACCACTTATTTTCCACAAAAAGTTCCCAATCGTATCCGTCTTTTCCCTTCTCGGGTGAGAAAGTTGCATTAAGCATCATGTCTCCCAAACTTAAGGATATTAACTTTTTCACATGTGAACATCCTCTACTGAAATTTCTGTCTGCTACCTTCACGTAAACCTGCTTTCGTTTTAACTTTTAAGGTGCCTCATCTTTACTTTCTGCAAGGTATTTTAAAGTGGCAACAGAAGGTAAGTATTTACATGTAAATTTCAGAACTAATTGCTTTTACTAAAAGGTTCTTCTCTCACTGCGATAAATTTACCTAGACACCATACAACAAAGGTTTCCATCCTCACATGGATTTCATTAAAAAACGACATTCCACATTTACGGTTGGTGGTTAACCAGAAATAAGATGTAATTTGCAGTACATCAAATATATGAGGGAGAGATACACACGGTCACGTAGTTAGTTTTGTTTAGTGAGTATGCCATATTTTAGGGAGCTCCTATTAAATTTGGGGAACAAAGGGGACTTATCAAAATTTAAACTTCTTCATGACATTACTGATGTTGATATTTTTCATTATAATTGAAACATTGTGCATTATTTTGCAGAAATGATCCTAAAAGAAGTGTAATCCATGTGTAAATATATAAATATATATATATATATATATATATATATATATCTATCTATCTATCTGTCTGTCTGTCTGTCTGTCTGTCTGTCTGTCTGTCTGTCTGTCTGTCTGTCTGTCTGTCTGTCTGTCTGTCTGTCTGTCTGTCTGTCTGTCTGTCTGTCTGTCTGTCTGTCTGTCTGTCTGTCTGTCTGTCTGTCTGTCTGTCTGTCTGTCTGTCTGTCTGTCTGTCTGTCTGTCTGTCTATCTATGTATCTATCTATCTATCTATCTATCTATCTATCTATCTATCTATCTATCTATATCTATCTATCTATCTATCTATATATATATATATATATATATATATATATATATATATATATATATATATATATGTATGTATATATATATATATATAGTAAGTCGAGTGACGTAGCGACTTTTTGAATAAGTGAACCATTGCGGTAATGACAAGTCGCATGGGGATCTTAGGTCTTTTTTTCCTCTCAAACATAGACATTGCCTTGTAATGAACGAGGATATTTTTTGAAATTGAAAACTTACCTTCAAGCAGGATTCGAACCAGCGACCTCCCGCGTACAAGGCGGATGTTCTGACCACTGCCTCAGTGGCTCAAAATATCCTCTTTCAGTGTGAGGGAATGCCTATGTTTGAGGAAAAATGACCTAAGGGCTTCCTGCGACTTTTCAATACCGCACTGGTTCACTTATATATATATATATATATATATATATGTATATATATATATATATATATATATATATATATATATATATATATATATATATATATATATATATATATATGTAAATCAAATTGGTAAAGCTGGAAAATCTGGCTGAGGTGAATAAACGATGTTGACTCCACCGGGATTCGAACTCGCTTTCTAGTGCGGACGCTCTAACCACTGAGCCATGAAGCCAAGTTGGTTTGGCCTTTGTTCAAATAACAGATGAAGCAACTCGCAATTCACCTCCTGAGCAGGCGCCTAATTTTTTTGGAACAGCACTAGTTCTTGTTTGACGCAAGCCCTAACCAAAGATCAAAGTTAATGCCATCCAGCTGAACACAATTGTTTATTCGCCAGCGATCTCCGAAGAGATACAGAAACCTGTGAAAGCAGAGATGAAGGGAAAATAAACGCTGACGACAACTGCGTGGAATATATAAATCAAATTAGTAAAGCTGGAAAATCTGGCTGAGGTGAAAAAACCACGGGGATTCGAACTCGGGACCTCCCGCTTTCTAGTGCGGACGCTCTAACCACTGAGCCATTAAGCCAAGTTGGTTTGTCCTTTGTTCTCAAACAGATGAAGCAACTCGAAATTCACCTCGTGAGCAGGCGCCTATTTTTTGGGAACGGCACTAGTTCTCGTTTGACGCAAGCCCTAACCAAAGATCAAAGTTGATGCCATCCAGCTGAACACAATTGTTTATTCGCCAGCGATCTCCGAAGAGATACAGAAACCTGTGAAAGCAGAGATGAAGTGAAAATAAACGCTGACGAAAACTGCGTGGAATATATATATATATATATATATATATATATATATATATATATATATATATATATATATATATATATATATATATATATATATATATATATATACATACATATATATTCAAAGGGTACTTCTAAAATAAATTGCCGATGCTTTAGCCGATGAAACGTTGCGTATTTACTTTCCATTTTGCATTTGTTTTTCCCACCAGGCATCACATAGTTCGGTAAGTGATGTTTATTTCCCCTAAATTTCTCTTGGAGTAATTCATACACGAGTGTTGGTAACGAGTTTGTCCGTTTCGACTATTTTTATTTTTATGAGGAATGGCTGTTTCAAATTGTCACTATGAAGAAGTTCACCGGGGGAGAAAAAAATTACTCTGCTAAAAGAAGGATCAAAATTTGACCTTATAATCAAATGTTTCAAACACAATGTTTTTTGGCTGCCAAAAAGCATCACGATGAAACATTAGCTTTTATATCAATCTTTACACTATATTGGTCTGAAGTTGCAGCTTGCGGTTTGATCCCACAGGCTGGACCATTTCCCTGTTACATCATTATTCGACAGAGATTGCTTGTGTGTATTTAATGGTAGTTGTTTGTTTCAGAGGGGATGGTTTGTTTGTTTTAAAGTTTGTATTTCTTTTTTCAACAAAATTACTGACCTAGAAAAAAAAATGCAACAGCCTGATGGAGCATATTTGTCAGGAAAGGAACAGTGCCAGTAAAGCTGGTGTTATATGTGTGAATTGTCTTTATGCTGGGTATTTATTCTGGACTATTCTTTGAAAAGAGTTAGACGAGAAATTTGCTGATGGATGTTAACTTAGCTTTAGGATGAATAGTACTTTTACCATTAGCAGCCCTTCCAAATATCACACTCGGAAAAAATCTCTCAGTGCAAATGGCAAATCTTCATAATCTACATAACTTACAATTGATAAAAGCTTCGTGGAGAAGACTTAAAATACTTATTACATTGAGCTGCCCAGATTAATCTGTCTTGCTGCGCTGTCAAACAACCTTTGTTACAAGGAAGCTTATAACATATCAAAATTTAATAGTTTGAAGAACAAAGGATTCTAGAAAAAACCAACAAAATGTCTTCTAAATTTCTTAAGCTGAACTCAAACTTAAAAAAAGGCATAACAATACTTTTTCAAACTCAAAATAACTTGTTTCATTTTTTTGGTTAAAAATGATCCACATTTCAACAAGGTCTCAGACCTTACATTTGTAACCGTTACTGCGCAATCTTTACACCAATGCACCCTCGTTGAAATGCATTTTTGGGGACCGTACTTGGCAATAGCCTACTCGGAGAAAAAACGAGCAGCTGTTAAAAATGTCAATAATTCTTATTGAAAGTGTTACGTAACTGAGTATTTTTTGACAAGTGCAGAAAAATAAAAGAAAATCGTTTTAGTAGATAGCAATTGTCAGGGAATGAACTTTGGCTAGTATTCTTCATAAGTTTTTCGATGAAACCGAAGGAGTGAGAGTTCACTTCCGAAGTTTCAAACTTCACATTATCTGTCTTCAAGGGGAAAATAGGATGACATGTTATTTCAAAGAAGGAGGGAACAAATAATATTTCCAAAATAAAGGGGTAACTTTCTTGTTATTCTTCTCTCTTTACTCAAAATGTTATATAGAAGTTCGGAGTTTTTGCTCTGCTTATCCATGCATTGTATGTATTGTATGTATTTATAATCACTTCACGTATGTGGAAGCCCAAAACATGACATTGTGTTCAATATTGTATCGCAGTGCTAAATGCTAGCTACCATCATGGATTGCGGTTCAAGATGGCTGACTGACTACTGGTGTACTGCAAACAGATTTGTAGCATAAACAGAGCGGGATTAAATGTCTTCAGGAAAATTGGAATAATTTATCAAGAAACCTATGCGGGAAAGTATATTTCCTGTGTAAATGTGTGTATCTGACAATTGTTGGACAGCTTTCAGACAATTTCAGGACAAATTTGTGACCATTTGCTGAACGTTCAGAAAGGGTGTTGTAAAATCATCCCGTGATTCCTGAGACTTTGGGCCGAAAATTTCGCCTGAAATTGGTTTTATGATAATTTGCTGAAGCTAGTTTGGTTAGTTTCATAGTTTTGTTGATCGTTTTTAAAATATACAGAATGGAAAAGGGATCATTATTTTTTCAAGTGTATTTTTCCATTAAAGACTAAAATTCAAAGTTTTGTAACGCCGTCAGAGTTTAAAATATTTTACCCCGAGGTCAGCTTCCCAACAGGACAGGCATAACGGCGCATTGTTGATCACACGATGATCTTAGTGCCTACTTTGCAAATGCCGTAGCCGATTGGATGATACAGTATACTATCTTGCAATATATTCATCCGAATTCTGGAATGAATTAGCAATGTAGAAGTTAAAACTGACGACGTTAACAGTTAAGATTGAAGTCTCTTACGGCAAGCCGCCGGTCATCAAGCCCGTGTGTGCAAGCAGCGCACAGTCTGCACGAACCGGTCCGTTGTGAACAAGTGTTACATCGCTAGCTCGTGGAAGTTCCAGCAACGGGCAGTGAGAAGTAATCTGAATGTTTACATAGCAGCACAATGCGATGGAATTACTTTGAAGAATAGGAACAGAAATAAAATGAAAGGTGGATGGGAGGGAAAGGTGTGAGACTTGGGGCAGGTCTAGGTGAGTCCGGAGAACAATGCCTCCCTGGTCAACGGCACGCCTATCCTGGCGTGGAAGTCAGTCCTTATTGTAGTCTCTGAAGCAAGCACCAAGGAATGTTTAGATTTGTACGAAATTTTTGTGCATTAAAATGAATTTTCCTTTGTCATAGAAAGTTATACATAACGAAACGCAAAAGATGGTGGTTTGCCTTTATATGTTATAATTTTTAATAATAGAAAGGGCTTGAGGAAGGAAAAGAAATTGATAAAAAATGTGGATTTCCCTGGTATTCGACCATTGAGCATGCGAGATAAAATCTTCACAATGGAACCTCACGAAGTGTTTAATGAGTGTGACAGAGGTTGCGAAAAACAAATATAAATCTGGTCTCATCCACCCTTTTCACTTGTCACTTGGTACAAAAAGGAAATAAAACTGAAAATTATACAGACTACTGATGTGTAATACTTTAAAAATGGAAATACTGAAGAATGTTTGGATATTAATAAACACTACTTTTCATTGCGCACGCCTAATAAGGTATTTTTGTTCCAACGATAATGGAAGAGATAGACAGTACAAGAATTAAAAGCAGTACACCCTTTGTTTTTTTTTTTTTTTTGAAAAAAAAGTTACACCAAACAGCAGAACAATATTTTAAACAAAAAACAAGAAGCTAATAAGAAATCATAGTGCGCGAGGCTTTAAATACCATGCTATTGTTTTGTATGGATTTATCTAAGCCCCGTTTTCACCGCATTCATTTTTTCTTAAATTTTGTGATGCTTTTTTTCTTTTATTAGCGCCGAAAATGAAAGAAAAATCTACACTATAACCAATTTAATGTTTATGGCGATTGTTGCCGAGAACGATCTGGGACAATGTTGTGTACTGATAGGTTTAGGACAGTCATTTAATGAAAGTTAACCGTAGGGAAATTGTACAAACCAATGAAACATCGATGCCTGATATTCTCTTGTAGGTCATGTCGAAGCGGGTTATTCCCTTTTTTTAGAAAATGATCACATTTTGGCTATACAAAAGGATTGAACATTAATGGAGGATGATGATACCTGTAATTCAAAAATTTCAGAGACTTCATTTTTGAATTTTAAGCTGCATCAGTGTATTTTTCTCTGGGCAAAAGAATCATGCTACCGGAAAGGCTTTTTCATAAATATTTTTCGATTTACTCTTAAAGTGCTTGAGAAGTTTTTGATGAAAATCTTCCTAGAATTACTACTCTAGTAAAGTTAAAGCTTCATCCATTTAGCAATGCATAATTTCATCCTTTCTATTTAAGGTCAACCTTTGCAATAACCAAAAAAAAAAAAAAAAAAACTGCCCGACACCGTTTTTTTATCACGTGTGTGTTGTTTTTCACCCAATCAGGAGAAGCTTTGTGCGTTGCTGTCCTTATATAATGACATAGTGAAAGGTCATTTTGTGAGTACAATACAAGAAAATAATATTTACTTATTAAATTAATATTTAATTAGCAGTACAGCAACTGTAAGCTACTGAAGCCTAGTATAGTTTATTCTGAGTAAGGCGTACTTACTCCGTTAAACGATCTTGGTCAGGAAGAAATGGACACTGAAATATTCCATTAGACTTTCATAAGCAAAAACATACTATGTGGTGTTTAGGATTTGGATTTAAATATTGGCTATGTTATCACGAAAGAAAGACCATGTATATTGACGTATTAAAATGTATTAATTCACAATGGATCGAGGAAGAGCACTTCCGGTCGTTCAATTTACAAACTGGAGATTAGCACCAACAATTGGCTGTTACTTATGTTACTTCTGTGACAGCTTATATCGAGCATTCGAAAAGTTGTCATTACCCGGTTCTTTTCCTCCTGAACAGAATATTCTTATTGAGCACATAAATAGAAAACATAACAAGGTTCTAAATTATGAAAAAAGCTTGTATTTTTCTCGAAATGAAAAATATCTAAAAAATTTTTTATGCTACCACATGTGTTGCGAATAAAGAAAAAAAAAAAACACTTTAACAACTCCTTTCTCCACAAAAAAAGATTAAACAACTCCTTTCTCCACAAAAAATGATGTAACTGTCTCGAAAAAAGTATCGTAAGACTTTCCCCTTGGCACCCAAAATGGTCTCTCTTCAGGTCTTACACGCCGTAACACTGTGATATCCTGTTGTGAATAATCTCCACCCTAATAAAGTCTCCCCGTCAGTACGTAAAGTAAACCAAATATACCCAAGTGAATGCTGTGAAAGCAGGAACCCAAGATTGTTCAAACATGTACCCCCAGCAGAACTTTTTTTAAGGGTGGAACTATACCAGAATACCACGGTCCAAAATCTAGGAGGAGCGTCAAATCCTCCTCTGTTTATGTGTAGCGAGTTGCTGCCGGCGGTTACTCCTGTTCCCCCATTCAAAGAAAAGCTTGTCCCCGAAAATGGTAAACTGTGAGACAAAATACTGGATATCATCTAGGAAATTCCCCTTACGACAATTACTGACAAAAGACACGGGTAGGATATTGCAAAACCTTGTCTCTCTCTCAAAAATGACCTCGGACCAGCCCCACAGACCCCATCGTAAGCTACGTTAAATTCACTCTAAGGTAACTGTCTGAGCAGGAAATTACACTTTCAATTCATATCAAATGTTAAGTTGTTATAAAGCGGACCTTTTTCGTCACAGAGTGAGTTCCATTCTACCCTACGTTTCTCTCACACACTCAGATTCCTCCCCCTACTTGAAATTTTCCCTTGACTACCCTAAAAATAAAAATTTTAAAGAAGCAACTTACGTGATTAGAAGACTACTGTCTGCCCATCGTCCAGCGACGTCCCAGTGTCGATGGCCCCACTCTCAGCCCCACCAATAAGAGACATAAACGCTTATAATGTGGCCTAAGCCAATTAACAAACAATACACCTGTCTTCCAAAAACCGATTTCTCCCGACACGAACAGCAACGGGAGCCCTTTACTGGTACCACGAGAGTATATATGGCCTGATTTTGCTACAGAATGTACTTTGTAAGATACTATAATAGGTATTAAATTTAAGTTGAAAGTTTTCGTGACGTTGCTTCTTGGAAATGAAAGATACACGCCCCAGTAGATCTGAGGTGGTTTGGAGTGGAGGCCACTCGTGTCCGAATTTGTTACCGTCAAGTGACTTACGCTTCTACTGTGTTCGCACTGAAAGAAAAGCAATAAACACTTCACTGACCAGTTAGCTAACTCCGAATGTTACATAACTTTTTTATGTATTTTAACCGGTACGTTGATTTGAATCAAGTGATCGGATGTGAAACTTGACTAGATCAAATGTATATGTGGAGTGTTTCATGATGATGTCAAATGTCTCAAAAAGTAAGGATAAAAGCTTCACCACGCTGACAGTCTAATCGCCTCGTAAACTTTAACCAAATATCTCTGAGCTCTGGACTATTAGGGTATGGCTTGTTGGGAGCAATTGGTATTCAATCATGGGGAATCGGCACATACCAATATAATTCAACGTATACCGGTTTAAAATGGCATACACCAATTTGTCTTCGACAAATATCAATTTAACTAACATATACCGATTTAAATCGACACATTCCAATTCAAACTGACATCAACCGATGAACAGCATTAACATACTTCATATTCCGATTTCGGAATCGCTGCAAAGCAGATGCTCTTTGTGGTCCACTAAGGCTTCACCCCTTCAAAAACTTCATTAATGGAATGTAGTATAATTGTGCTTCGTGCTTAGTAGCAGCAATGGAGTAGGGAAAGCAAGCCAGTGAGCCATAAGTGAAAAAAAAGGCCAAGATTGGCCCGACTTAAGCCAATTGGTTCGAAACTAAGATGTACAACATCATCTACCAAAGTTCCTTAGCGTGTACGACCAGGTAGCTTCTTACCATACTCAACACCACGGCAGCCATCGGCATTTAACAATGGCTAAATGGTTGGAAAGAGGTGAGGCGTTAGCGAATTGCATAGCGCATGTATTTTTCGGGGGTTTCGAATTCGGGATATAAATATGATATTGAGGCAAATCGGTAGTTGTCGATTTAAACTGGTATGTGTAAATTTAAATTGGTATATGTCAATTTTAATTGGTATATGTCAATCTAAATTTGAATATGTCCAATTAAAGTGGTATGTCTCGAGTTAAATTGATATATGTCGATTCAAAATGGTACGTGTCGATTTAAATAGGTAAATGTCTATTTGAATTGGTATGTCACCATTCAAATTGGTATATATGGAATACAATTGGTGTGTCCCATGGTAAAATGCCGATTGCTGGCGATAATGGCTCACAACATTTATTTCCTTCGTTTTTGATTTACAGATCAATCAAAGGAATGGACTTCTTATCGAAAGAGAGGAAGAAAAACAGAGTCGCCAAGTAAGTAAAAGAGAAAAGAATGCAAGACGTTAATAGGTGACGGAGAATGGCCTATGTTATTATTGGGCCCGAGCCAAAAATGCATTACCACTGGATTAACTGGAAGAAGAGCATTTGGCACCACGCGTGATATGTACATGTTTATGGCACGCACTTTACACCAATTTATGTCGGTGTGCCCAAATGATTTGATGGTGTCCACTTACAAGGCCAAAAACGTTATACAGTTGTGTTGTCTCGGATTTCGAGCTATAATCTACGTCCTGGTGTCAATATTTATTTGATCTCATGTAATATTTGGCCACACATGACTGAATATAGAGTGACCAAATATTTGGCGGTGTCAACTTGAATAGACTGCCAAAATATTTGGCAGAGTCAACTTGAATATAGACTGTCAAAATATTTGTTATGGCTTTATATTGGACAGCGTCAATACATTAGATGGCGTTACAAAATATTGAGCCGTTTTAGTGCGAATACGGCGGCGGTAAAATGTATGGTGGCACGAATTATATGGTGTTACCAAATATTTGGCCGTGTTAGTGTGAATACGGCGGTAAAGTGTACAGTGGCTCGAATAATATGTAGTTAACATAACATATCAAAACAGGTTGAAGGGCAAAGGACGGCTGTACAGGCCCCATGAGCTGCCCTATAATGCCCTGTAAAATTAAAAGGAATACGGACCAAAGGTTATGCTGGCCTGAGTTGGTATAAATACATGACTGAGTCCTAGGTTAGGCTGGCTAACTAATTACATGCACAAAGCTAGCACATGGAGATCATATCGTAACCTATCTACCATAATCATGATTGAAATAGAGTTGACAGCAGTGGCGGCACCAAGGGGGGTGCGGGGGCGTCCCCCAGTCAGAACCCCCGTCAGCTTCGGAATAATAGTGGCCTACCAAGATTTCGCGCTTCCCCCCCCCCACAACATTTTCTTTTGCCCTCCATTTGCCCCTCCCCCTCTTTTTTGATCCTGGTGCCCCCACTGGCTGACAGACACCGTAACAGCAGTGGTAACTGGGCTCTATTTCATAAAACTTAAGAATATTCCTATCTTGTACTTAGGAACGACAATCATTCCTACAGTAAATCGAGAATTGTTCCTAACTTTAGGTACATTCCCAACTTTCTATTTCATAAAACAAGTTAGGAAGGATTCATCCCTATCCTCATGTTGAAATCATTCCTAACTTTAGGCATGATCTTGATTAGACCTAACAAATTTCCTAAGTGTTACATGGTGACTTTGCGGGAAATTTTAGGTCAAAACACCACTAGGCTAATCAATTTAGCATGTGTATGATTTAAAGATGTATGCAAGAAAGCTTGTCCTAAATATGGTTTTGTTCATGATCATTTAAGCTCTTTGAAAGGGGAAAACGTGGTATGTGGCCTGGATTCCATGCCGACTCGCGAAACATTGTACCGTACTGATCTACAAAATAGCCTAAAGCCTACTCAACTTCCTGACTGGACCGACTCTATTTTGGAATAAAATTAAGGGTTAGGCTAGCAAGGGTGTAGATCCGCAGTCCAAAATGGACTTTTCCAACACCCGTGAGGTTTAGGATTCAGAATAGACACAAAGACAGCAATAATAGCTTTTTGCGCTGCCCAAATGTGTAGGGAATTTTGGGGATCTTGTTGATTTTCCATAAAAATTTCCTCAGTGTGGGTTGGGATTGTAGAATATGCCCACGGTATTTCCCACCTGTCGTACTTAAGAGGCGACTAAGGGGAGAGAAAAATTGGTTGACAAGGAAAGGCTTGCTGTGGTTGACAAATAATTGTGCATAGCTATGTAAACTCATAGTTTTTTGGCAAGTTTTTAGCTGGAGAACAATAGCTGCTTCTTCATATCCAATAATCCACCCTCCTCAGCGTGGTGTTAGTGCCAAAAGTGGACAGTTTCATGAGCCCCCCTTTCATAAAACTGCATCTGCACCCAACCTCACTGCACCCCCACAAATGATTAAACAGTCCTATCCTTCGACAATTATACTAACTTAAGTTCACATAACATCCACAATATGCAGACATTACCTCGTCGCTGCTGAATTTTCCGGTAGATGCACAGTCAATTACATTCCTCTTCTGAGCTCATAACAAACACACAATATGTGTCATTGTGTGGCCAAATTTACCGGGATATCGTCTGCGTCGATGATTGGGCGAACGGAAAACACGTTCGGGGACTAAATATTTTTTCAGTCCATATATTTTTTAACACTGTATTCGCATTGACACCATATTCGCGTTCACACGACAATATATTTTGGCACTCTATATTCGCGTTGATACGGGGCTTAACAGAAAGTAACAGTAGGCAGCCAGATCAAATGTTTCGGCAGTCTGTATTCTGATAATAAAACAGGGCCAAATATTTGGGCACTCGAAATCGCGTTTACGGCCAAATATTTTAACACCCTATATTCACGTTGACACTGCCAAATAGTTTGGTCACTCTGTGTTCGATTAGGCCTAGTATGTATGGCCAAATATTAAATGAGATCAAGAGAATATTGACACCTCGACGTAGATTATCACTCCAAATGCGAGACAGCACAACGATATAACTTTTAGGGCCTTATAAGTGGACACCATCAAATCATTTGGGCACACCGACATAAAGTGCGTGCCATACATGTTTGTTTTTTTTTTTCCTTTTATTGACTCATTCGTCTTCCGAACGGACGAAACGCCCTGCCCACTGTCAGATCATCACACTTTTTCACAAAATGGGTTACTTTGTGCAGGTCTTAGGTCAGAAAAATAGACACTTCAAAAGTAATGAGAATTTTCGTGAGTGAAAAATTGTCGTTTCAGGATGTTTTTACAATCATAGAATGCATGCCTGTTCAGTAAGATGATCTTTTCCTCTTCTTTCCTCAAAACATCAATAAGGACATCTCTCGTTCATATCTTCAAGCTCTGCTCTGCAGCTTTGGCGAAAAAGCGGTAAGTTTTACCAAACTTTACACAGTAGCCTAGGCCTATAGATTGAAGTAGATACACATTTTAGAAAAGAAACAAGGTAGTAAAGCTTTATTCCAAAAAACTCTTGTGTGGTTAGCATATTTAAAGGACCTGTTTTTAACAGATATTTAATACTAAAAGGATTATTCGGGTGAAGATGAATTAAAATCGCAATTTAAAGTACCAAAACTAGCAATTAGTTTTCCTTACTGTGTAATGTTTGTGTTTTTGATCCTATGAGCAAAAATGCAAGAAAGAAGATATACACACAGGTTTTTGTCGCGACTTTGTTATAATCAGAAGTTAGTAGACTAAAGTTCGGGTCGTCTGAGATTTCTTATCACCAGTAGCGTTTCAAACATACTCACATTATTCATCACCTAGATCAGAGTTCCCGGTAATATGGAAATTGTTTTGTTTCTGTGTGATGCATTATGCCCTCCATTGCCTTATGAGAGCTCAGCAAAGTGTGAATGTAAAGAGTAATTTCTAATTGTAATTTTTCCTTTATTAACTAAACGAATCTCTCCAAAATCACCAAAAATTTTGTGCGCATGACCTATTTTAATCGTTCGGTTCATACTTTTCATAATAAAGTGGAATATATCAAGCTGGCGTAGTTTTAAATGCTCCGAAAACTTCCTAACCGTGCCCGACGTCTTTAAATGATACGCTAAAAAAAAGGGGGGGGGGATCATGAGAGACGTGTTCTTTCAAATTTGGTTAGCGCAAGGAAGCTATTTTTTGTCCGATTAATATGTACCTCACAGGATTTCGCAATACAATGCACGAAAAGTCAAACTTTTTGCCCGCAAATGAAAAGAAATACTGAATTCAGGATAACATTTTTCATAAGGAATCAAGAAAGACGTAAACATGGTGTCACATTTGGGAAACTTATTGCAAATTCCTCATCATGTCTCTAAATCCAGTGAAGCACTATTCCCTAAATGGTTGAGTGCCTGGATTCTTTCAAAACTTGCCATATTAGAAGACGAAAACGCTCAAGGGAAAATGAACAATTGGAAAGATTTCCATGTGCCCATTACAATAAGCCTTTCAAATATATAGCCAGAAATAATATTCGGGTGAAGGTAAAAGAGTTATTGAACGCTCTCAAATGATAAAATAATGGAACGTCTCTTAAGAACAAAAATCGCTGATAGACGAGAAGCTATTTGAAAGTAACGACGTTGCAACGATTTAACAAAAGTTGTAATCATGAAGATTTCACTTTTTTCTGCTGAAAACATAAATCTTTCATTCCAACTTTAAATTCTAATAAGAAAAATTAAGGGCCTACATATCATTAAAAATAAATTATTTTCCTAGGGTAAACACTGAGATATCTACCTTATAAAAGCCTCTTTTGATAATGCAAACTGCGTTTCCTACACCTCAATAGTACATAGAACTAAAATATGAGTTTTATGACGAATTGCATAATATACAAGATATGATACCCATTTCAGAGTCACTGAGGTGGTTAATTGGACTGCTTAAACAAAAAAGTCGCAAGCAATGTATTTTTTTTTTTTTTTTATTGAAATGTGTATTTCGACTTCCATTTTTGCCATTCCACAGGAACTGTCAATAAAACTTACATCAAATAAGTGCACTGTAAAATTTTGTTTAGAAAGTTGCCATAACATAAAAGTTGGATTTCATTGAATATAACATTAACGTGTGTCTTCTTGCCCATATCAGCCTTGCCCTTCTCATGTAGCCTAACGACGTGACTGTAAAACAACAGTCTAGAAATATTTTGTCATAAATAGTCACATGCAGGGTACTGTAGGGTACATATGCAAGGACATTTTACTGGTTGGAAAAACTGGTACTGATACTGGTTCATTGGTTTCTGCTTTTGTATTAAGTGTCACAGCCTTTGTACTGAAACATACTAAATATGATCGTGTCTTTGCAACCACGTGGAGTGCAGTGCCTAATATTTTAACATATACCTTGCCCGTATGGCTTTAGAAAAAGAAATGCAAGACCACATTACCCAATGATAACTGTGCATTTAACCTGAACATTTTCCAATCACCTGGATGCTTTTCTATAAGAAAGAGAATTTTATTGCATGCAAAACCCGGAAATCATCTCTGATTTGAGTTACAAGCGCTGGAGAGGCAATTTTTGGCTTACTGGGATTTCAATTTTCTGTTCTCTTCGACATAACAAATGGTGGCGCGTAATACGGTCGAGCAGAATAGCCACTTAACAGAACATTTCAGGATTAACCATTTTTTAACGTTTTTTGTCAATACCAGACATCATGATTTACGGATAACACTTAAACCAAAACATTTTCGGAACATGGATCAAATAAGAAACACAATATAGGGCTGGTACGATTTTGCTTCTGAACCTTTGGAAAAGTAAAGCATTTTAAACCTCTATCCGACGAAGTTAACAATTTATTGCAAACTTAAGTCTCAAACTAGTGACTGCTTAGATTGTAATAACGAGCCTGGAACATTCCATTTCTTTGTATATGAAGGTTCACCCTTTTTTCGATATGTAATATACGATCCACATCGACTAAATGTGGCTCTCAGCTTAACATAGTCTTTCAGCTAGAATTAAATTTTAGGAAGGCACCTCCTAGCCCCATGCCGAAATGTTCCTGTATGCCTACGCCTATTCCTTAATGTTCAACTTATAAATACCTTCAAGACAAAACTCTCAAAGAAGCAAAACAGGACATTCAACCTTTGCACTGGTTATCAGGAAGTTGCATGTTAATTTATAGTGTGGAGTAGGAGTGAATATTCTGGATAGAGACCCTGAATGCAAGAATTGTTGAGACAATGGTGTAATGTAGCAAATTTATAATGGGTTTGCGCCCATACGATATCATTTCCATTTAATCGCTAGTGAAGGATAATAACTTGCTGTAAACGAGTTTACAAACGTATCTTTAAGTGTTATTTAAGCAATCTGAAACAACCTTAACATTTTCGGAAGTGAGGGGTTTAGGTGCGCACCATATCTACCTCCTCACCTTCTTTTAACCCAACATGCCCGTGTGCATGTCGTTACTGGTAACTCCCTCCCCGAAAGTATAATTAACATGGAGGGCATGATACAGCGAAATGTTTTCACATATAACACCCATTTATTGCACAAGTCTGTTTGATGTTGACACCGATCGATCAACAATGTTACCTCAAAACGCTCCAAAATAAATTTACCAAAACGCCTTCGAGCACACACTAAATATGACAGTCCCTAAAACGTTTCATTCTTTACAAGTAAAATGTATTTGTCCAGAGAATCCTCAAAGAGGGTGTTGACTTGCCCTTAAAATAGATTGAAAGTCTATGATCTCTTCAAGGAATCTTTTCCATGATTCATGCACCTTAGTTTTTAAAGTTCCATAGGCAGGCAAAGACAACATGACCAACATGACAGTTAAGCATTGTAAAAATCGATATTTTAACAAGAGATTTGCTTGTGTTTCCAACCTTTTTGTGCTCTGACGGCTAGTACGTCCTCGAAAATTTGACGTCATCAGACCCCCTCAAGTTTTTCCTAAACATGCAACGCACTGTACCGTACTAGGCCTACTTGCACTTTTTGTAATATCAGATGTCGTAACTTGACAGCTTGATTAGGGTAACTTGCAGTTTGAAAAAAAATGCCGGAGTGCCAAGCATTTGGTTGCAATAATCACCAGGGAGAGAGAGGCGGGAAGAAAAAGAGTTTTTACCCCATTCCGAATCCTCGCAAGCACCCGGAAAACGACAGCTAGCGGAAATGTGGCTCCTTAAAATTGGAACTGTCCATATCGTAAAGAGGTTCAACTGTGGACCACGTAAACTTGTTTGAGAAGACCATTTGAACAATCATGTTTTGTAGAGGACATCAGGGCAAAAGTATTTGGATGCAAGTCAAGAAAACGACTTAAGAACGACGCGGTCCCTACAATATTTGTTCATCGGAAACCGATTAGCCTAACCGTTAGCCTAAAGAGACCGGAGCGTTGTACGAAACTTTCTGCCAAAAAGGTATGGTTTGTTACATAATGTCACACCTATAGGCTAATGTACAGTAGGCTAGACTTGCATGATTACTGTATAAATATGGCGTAAAACGCCAAGCCTAAGTCATAGCCTAATTCGGACTACACCGTTGGCCACACTGTAAGCGACTAGATTTATACTTGTGATCGTTTCAACTCCAACCAGTTTACCCCCAAGTGCATACCAGTACCACTTCTTCACTATGATGATATAAGAACAGAAGGGTAGCGTGATTCAAAGAAGTGCTTAATAGGCCTAGGGGCCTAGCCTTGGCCTACCCTATGAATGTTTATGAAATATGAATATGGGCCATGGCTGCTTTATGGAAATTGTTTAAAATTAACTGTGAAAACAAGGGTCAAACTAATCAGTACTGTACGATTGGGCCAAACAAATTACCATTAGACTGGGGTGAAATCACTTGAAACCGGCCTAGGCCTATAGGCCATTGGCCTAGTACTAATATTACGTAGAAGATCATGGAAATTATTAGCTTAGTATCAATTGTGATACTGTGATTCGTTCAATCAATAAGGATTGTATTCTGTGCCAGTAGGCCTAGGTGCCATGTGTTTTGTATGCAGTGACCAAATCAAGATACTGGCCGACTTAAGATACATTCGCAGCATTGTGATACCGTGAGTAGGTCAATTAATAAAGGGTATACACTGTGTACGTGTCACACAATTGGTAAATAGCGACAGACCTGAGGTACTGACCGACTCAAGACACACTCAGTATATAAAGTAGTTGTGTCAACCTTGCTACTGAAAGTTATAATGGTCTTGTACAATATTTACAATCTTGAAGTGCCACTACTGACTTACGATAAACATTAATTGCATTACAAGTATTTGATGCCATGAGTTAGTCAATTAATGTGTTCTACACGTTGTTCCTGCCACAAAGTGCACAGCAATCGACTCACGTACAAGGGAGGTTTATTGACCAATTCAAGATGATGACTGCCCTATATTCTGAAATCCCTATGTTCCGATAGTATTCATCTACGATTGAGATGTTGGTGTCGGAACAAAGCCTGTGTTGGAACGTAATAGCTGTTTCGGAATATAGGGGTGACGGAATTTAGGGGTGTCGGAAGATAGGTGTTTCACCTTCACACTACAACCGATAAACACTCACAGTACAAAGGTTGTATTGTACAAGGCTATGTTTTGTTTTATGCTGCATACAAGGGAGCTAGTTCCCACGATATTGTTCTCTCAGTCAAATGTGTTGTGTGATTTTTTTTTTCACTTTTTTGTTACTTTTGTTTTTGGGGGGTGCATATTATAATGTAATTTAAAAAATCCATAGGATTTTTTGACAAACTGCCAAAACTCTTTTCCTTTCACTATACTCCTAATAAGGTCAATTTTGATGTAATACATGCATGAGTGATGAGTGATTTTAATTCCTGGAACACTGCCTTCAACAATGGTCTTTTCTTACTCTTAAGTATCGATGATAATAACACATTGTGTTTCATCCTATCTGTTCATCGAATCAAATTTTGACTGAACTTGAGCCTCTTTAGGAAGTCAGGAGTTTCATAAAAAAAAAAAGTTATCCATGTTTTCTATTTGTGAGGTACTGTAGTAGTATCTTGAAAGATGGCAGTCCTAGCCAGCATAACCTCTTTAAATAGAATCTTTAGCCTTTCAACTCATAAAATTGTTTATACAACAGTATCACATTCATAAACATTCATTATTTGAATATTTTGTGACATACATGCGTCCCCATCCCTACTGCTGATTTGGATACACATTTATTAATAAGCTATGTGTGTTCTTTTCCATGCATGTACAGGAACTTCATCACCTTTTGACTCCTCATCAGAGAGCACCCGAAAGCATGCAGGCCCAGACCAAGACCAGCAAACCTGCTTAAGCAGCTCTACACCAGATATTGACGAGTTGATTGATTTTGAGGTTTGCTTAGTGTATATACATGTTTACTTTTGGTTGATGCGCTTTTGTGTTTTTATTCAATACCCATTGTGCACAATCAACATGGACAGTGAACGGTTTAAGTGGAGTGGTGGAGGAACACCATCAACAGCATAGCCAGGATAATGTCATCATTTAAGAATAAATTTCAGTTTTGCATACCCAATGAAGGGAATTTTATTGGGGCATTGGTGTAGCTGTATTAAAATTGATTACATAATGTCTGAATTATGATTTCAAGAATGAAATATTTTGTGGATTGTGGAGAAATAGTCTGAGATGTAATATCTTCCATCACTATTTAGCTTGATAATAATAATTAAATACGGAAATGGAAAATTGACTGCAATTTGGATGACCCTGTTACTTTACTTCAGAAAGCGTTTAATACCTTTTTTAGATGTAAACTAGACGCTGTGCTAAGAAATTTTAATTTCAGGTTTTTAAATCGTATTTCTCCGACTAATTCTTATCTTTGTAAAGCTAAGTTGATTAATTCCCCAGCCTGTAATTTTTGTAACGGGGACGAACAAACTATTATTCATATGTATTCAACTTGCAAATTAACAAGTGCTTTTTGGTTAAAGCAAAAGAACGTTATAAGTAGAGATCCATCAACTTCCGAGATGATGTTGCTGTTTAATGATAATGAGCATTTCTTTTTATTAAATGCGGTATTTTTTCTATGTAAATATTTAATTTTCTCTAGTAAATACCAGGGAAACACCTTAAAACTTCAAACCTTCCAAAAAACAATTACGTCCTCTATTTGAAACATAATGCCACGTCTCTCTCTCCTTAGGAATAGGGCTACTTTTAATCGTAAAAAAATGGTCCTGCATTTTCTGATATCATTCCATCACCCCCACATAGCACATGATCCTTTTATCTTTTGACGTAAAATACATGCTTCGTGTTGTTGACACTAGGTAGCTGTGTAATAGCCACCAATTGCGTTGTATTTTGGATGTTTTTTCACTCCATCTCCTTTTTTCTCACCTGTGGTTTAAATGTCCCACTTTTTATATATTTATATATCTCTGTATGTACGTAATGGTTACTGTTAAGTCCATCATACATTTATTATAATACTGTACATGTCTTGGACGAAGTTCATTGGCCTTCAGGACATATGCATAGCGGGACAAATAAAAAATAAAAAAAAATAGTCTGAGATTGTCAGGATATAATTATATAGAAATTGCTTCTCACCCTACTTCTGTTGTGGGTCAGGTGCTGATACATACAAGGCAAGAAAGGACAAAAAAGCAAGAGGTTAGTTAGTTAAAAAAATCCCTTCAAACCCCAGTCACTATAGTACTCAACTGTTGTATGTTAAATACTTTAGTTTTATTTGCTTATAATTTTAACATAATTTGTAAACCTTTGAATGACTCTTTCACTGGACACTAAAGTGTAAAAAAACAGTAATCATTTGTATTGTACTGAATGCACTTCTGAACTTATGATCTTGAAATTTCTATTATTGTCTAGAACTTTTGCTAGATATGTACATCATAGAAAATTTATTTTTGTTTTGTTTGCATTTCTAATTGCACGTCTAGTTCAGTAGTCAAATTATCCCTACCTTTCACGCTTCTTTCTCTATGAACCAACTTGCCTTGTTACATAAAAACTGGGTATGAGAAGTTGTAAAACGAAACAAGGCCTAGTGTTATATTTCCGGATAGATGTTTACCAACATAATTAAATACCAAAAGGTAGTCTATTGTAACACACTGTACTGCACAGTCTACAATGGAATACCATATACTCCATAAACCAACACTACTGTGATCAAGTTTTCATGACATGTACTTACTTCTGAAGGTGCATCAATACTTCAGATACGTTTGCTATGTTGTAAAAAGCATGGACAAAGTAGTATATAAATAACGGAAATTTATGTTAAAAAAAATTTACTGTAACTTTTTAACTATTTTCTGTGATAAAAAAACATTCTTCAATTTTTTGTCTTAGTAATCCTTTTTTGTTATTATTTCTTTTTTATTGTTATTTTAAAAGATGTTACCACTGGTTAGTTGACACGAATGAAATGTAAAATACAACACAATCATACACAGGTTTGTTACTTTTCACCCGAAATGTAGGGAAAGTGATTTTACACTGTCTGGCTATACAGTAACCATATGGGCAAGTAATTTTGAGGTTACTTCAAAGCACTTGACTTAAAACTGTCAATGTTTATTATTTCTCTTCTGTATGAACCATCATACTCACGTGTGGAAACCAAGACAGATAATTCCATTTCAATAGAACAACAATTGACTGTCAAACTGAGGAGACAATGTTGCCTCCAAAGAGTTCAACTGTGGCATTATTAAATCTATCCTATCGTAGTAAAGTTGAAGAGGATCCTGTTTGTCCTGAGACCCACCAACTTAAGGATGCAGGCATAATACAAGAATACCCCTTTGGCGACCATGGCCAAGAGGCAGTCGAAATATTTGAACATGTGGATGATGAACGTAGGGACCCAACGTATTATCCAGAGCCAGAATTTTCTGTCACAACAGCAGATTAGCTTCCTACTACAATGCAAGTTGTTCATGAGAAAAAAAAATTATAGTGTTTGAGTCAGCTTTAGACCAATAATTTGCAAAAATGAAATGTGACTTTTGTAACTCAAGTGTTGTGATATTATAAAAACACAGTGTTTTTCCGGTTTGCTTGTGACACTATCTTGTGTTGATGGTCACGGAGTCCTATAGTGGATCTCCCAACCATTAGAAGGTAAGATGCCCTTGGGCAACTTGTTGTATGTTGCAATAACAATGCTCTCATGATTGACTTATCAGAGGCTAAAATCATTTACAAATTTTTTGAATCTTGCTGTTTTCTGCATCCGTATACAATGAAATTTTCTAATAACTTGAGTAAATTCTTTCTGGTCAGCTCATCAAAATTACATCATTCAAGTTTGCAAGGTGTACAAGTTGATCTGGCTGGTGATGGTCGTTGCGATTCGCCAGGTTATAGTGCAAAATATTGCTCTTATTCTTTAATGGATTTGCAATCTCAAAAAAAAATGTTGATTTAGAACTTGTACAATGTTCTGTACCTGGTAGTTCTGCACGAATGGAGTCAGAGGCCTTTCGAAGGTCCTTCAGGAGAGTCCAAGATGACCTCAAACTTAAAGTTAAAAGATTTGCATCAGATCTGCATATTGCAATTCGAAAAAAATATGCCACACTTAATTCAGTGATGTACTTCACAACTTTGATTTAATTGATTTAGCCAAAAACAAAAGTAATTCAATTTGTAATGCTGCCAAGTTGAAGAAAAATGGAGAACTGGACCTATGGATTATCACTTGTGGTACTGTTTAAGGAATTGTAACTCAGGTGTTCCACTATTAGTGAACATGTGGAAGTCAACCTTATATCATGTCTCAGGCATTCATACATGGCCAGAAGAAAACGAATTTAAAGTTTTCAGAAAACGTAATCATTCTCCTCTAAGCAATGAGGCACAAAGGAAGAAGAAGTGGCTAAAACCGGGCTCACAGTCACAAGAAGCTCTGCGTAAAATTTTGACTGACAAACGCCTTCTTCAAGACTTGCCATACGTTGGAGAATTTATACACAAAGGTGCATTGGAGGTATTCCACAATGTGGTGCTTAAGTATGCAACTAAGAGTTCAGAATTCAATTGTGCTCAGATGGATGAACGCTTAAAGCTGGCAGCACTATACTACAACCTAAATGTTGAGTGGGGGGGGGGGATAAAGCTTTTGATAAAAAGCCCAGGGCTGGCTTATCCACAAGAGGTGAGACTCAGTACAAACAAGTTTTCACTAATTTTACTAAGCAGTGGATGCTTAAGACAAAATATGAAGAAAAATGTTATGACTATGTTTATGAAATGATGGATGGCGTTGTGAATAGGAAAAAGAACAAACAAAAGGAAGAAATCAGAAAAGCACCATCTGCAAACATTGTACCTTGTAAGGCACCTTCAAAGACTGAGATAGTTAAGATTTTAGGGCTCAAATTTTGTATGATATTGTTTGAGTGTATGTTATTCTATATAATGAACTACATTGTTGCGATAGACCAGATGTTTGGCAGCCTGCATGTCTGCCCTCTCGTTTGAAAAGACCCGGTCCTACTGTTAGAGGAATTTTCCATTTTTGTTAGAGTACAACCCAACCATTTTAACTTTTCTGTTTGTGTCAGAGGTCTCCCCACCTACATTTTACATCATTTTTTTATATTGGTATAACCAAATTGTTTTTTTTTTTTTTTTTTGTTTGTTTGTTTTTTGTTTAACATTTAATGACTGACAGTTATCGTTGACCAAAAATTGAAAACTAACACTATTATAAACTTTGACTTTTACTCTTTGATGTGGCAAAGGGTCTTGGTAGTACCTTTCTATTTGTACTTTTATGGGGAAGTAAGAAAATTGGATGGCTCATACTCCCATAGTGTGTGTTATTTATCTTATGAGACCATTCACTCTTAAGGTTAAAAGATTTTTAGGTGAACTGTAAGCCCATAAAATAGTGCTATACGTACTGATGCTTTTGTACTGAAATTTTCATACTAAACAACTTCTATGCATGACCCTCTAGGCTATATGGCATGAAATTATTTATGGCTTAAGGTTTGTAGCTGATTGAATGTGTGAAAACTGCCATATAAAAACATTTTGGCCGTGGAGCACAGTGCAGTGGAGAAGTTTGATGGATTGTGGGGAGCGGCATTTTCATGTCACCTTATTTATGCAGTTAATTGTTTTAGTTGTTAAAATTGCAATTGAGGTCAAATTTCGTCTTTTAAAGGGATATGATGTGCTTATACATGGTGTAGATTCTTGTCAAAATGCCAACATTTGATGTCTTATACTGTGCACTTGACGACCTTTGAATAAAATATTACTTTGCCACAGAGTATGAGCCTCTTCCCATATGTTTTTGTGTACTAGGTCTTGAGATAGTTGGTAAATACCAAACTTATTTATAAAATACCTAAGAATGGAGCCATGGATTTTTTAGATTAATGTATGAATACCTGATACTAAACTTTATTCCCAAGTGCATGGTTATTCTAGTGGTACGTTGAACCATTCTTGTTTATAGTCAATCAGTTGGGATGTCAATGAACATTTGTCTTCTACCAACCAGTGAAGAGAAACAGGGAAATGTCTTCCTTTACTGCATTTCAAAACGAAGGAAACACAGCCTGCACATAACAGCAGATGGTCTGTTGACAACAGTATCCGCATTGGCGAAACCTGTTATATGAACGGGATGTGGGTTAAAAATGGTATAGAGTAGGGTATCCAGGAAGTTTCAAAAGCAGGTGTTGCAGGGTATGATTGATAGCGGTCCTATGGGAATAGTATCCTCCCCTTTTGCATTTTTTTTTTATTTTGGAAATGGCTGAGATGTAAAAAAGTGCTATATAGGTATATTTCACATATTTTGAAGTATATTTAAACACCCTTATGGCCAAATAAAGCCCCCCCCCCTCTGCATCCACCGCTGATGGCAGTCATACCCCACTCCTGAAAATGCTGTGCAGGTGCACTACATAATCTACTCAGATGTGTTGGGGGTATCCCTCCTCTACCTACCCCTCCCCTTTTCACAATCAGAGAGGATGACTTCATAAACTTCGGATTGTAAGATAGAGTTTTGAACATACTGATTTGCATTTCATCCTACGTTTTGGAATGACACCTATTGGCTTTAGATTTTTACGCAGTTAATTTTTGATGAAAGTGGTCCCCCCTACACTCGAGTAAAGATTGACGCCTATGGGCCAGGGCCTGACCAGGCTTGAAATGTAGCTTTTACAGTGGTCTGTATTATCCAACATTAATGATCAAAATGTTGTACTTACTACCTGACACTGCCAATCAGTGGTAACTGTCCATTTGGACATTGTCACCAATAACCAACTAAAGAATTAATGGCCCTCCAAGTCAGTTAGGGTGGGGGATGCTTTATTCTCCAATGAAGAAAATTTATTGCAGGCAGGGAATTTCTAATCAGAAAAATAAAATAAAATGTCATTTAAGAGAAATGTGCTACAATTACCACAGATATTTTTTTTTCATATTTCTTACACAAATGGCATCTGAACAAATCATTCCACATATACAGTAGCATACACAAAAAAGGGTGGTTGGCTGTCGGTATGTATCAACAGTATTACAATGCTTATGACATTGGCAAAGTATCTCTGGAAGTGGAATTATTCCAAATTATCCAACACTTAGTCCACGTTAAATGCCTCTTGTACCTCATGAAATCCACCATATGTTTCGTCTGAAACTCTCTGCCTGATACGATGGACACAGCAAGCTTGTAAAACCATCCTGTCACCAACACAAAGCCTCAGATCTAGCTGTCGATAGGCCATCAGCCGTTTTTCTTTGCAAAAGGACCAAATGATACAAAATACATTGAATTAACTACAAATTTTACTTGTATGCCCACCATCCCCACCCATAAATAAGAAAACATTGACTCCATGTATGCCTGATACATTTTTACAAAGTTAGCTGAGCAAGTACAAGTAACTACAGAGTTATGGAAGTTGCAGTACTACACTGATTGTCTATACATATTGATTGTGTAAACCAAATGACCATACTGTAATTTTTTTACGTTGTAAGTTTCTGAAAAATCAGGAGTCTTAGCTGAAGTTTCAGACGAAAATTGATTTTTTTAATCAGAAAGATTTCTTATCATGCTATCCCAATTAACATGGCCCACCCTCATACTTGCTAAAATAGGATATTAGAATCAATTTGGCTTAAGGTCGGATGAGGTCATCGATAAGACCGGTATATTTGTGGTTACTAATGTATACTTATGCCGATAACAAATTTCAAAAAGAGACTTTCCTTCTCCTTTAATATTTAGTTTTGATGCTTCGAATGTTGTACTACGTGTTAATGACCATGCTCAATGTTATTACCTCAACATCATTCATGTGAATGATTCGAGAAGTACACTTAAATTCATTAACGTTGTCTTCTTAGAAATAAAACACGGACACCCAAGTATATCAAACGCGGTGTGAAGTGTGAATGGCATCTGGTTTTGCCACATGGTCTGTGCCCTAAGTGAATTTTTGCTTTCAGTGTGCTTACACTGTGTCAAAAGCTATTAGCACATACTTAAAGGGTCCGTTAGCTAAACCCAAATGAAATGTAACCTTTTGTTTAGTTTGGTATATCTTCAAACGTCAGTCAATTAATCAGATGTGAAATTTGCAGTTTATCAAAAGTGTGTGTAACGAGCTGCATTTCTTGAATGTGACGATAGTATGTGATCAAACAGAGGCAGAACGATGTTTTAAAAAGACCTGGTTGCATTTCTTAAAAATTTTAAGAATATTGATCCTACTATACAAACAAGACATTAAACATTTATCTGAAGGCTTATTAGATAAATAGTTTTACTCCCTACAGATCGATTGCAATACATGCTGTGATATGATCGTTGATGGATTGGAGAAACAAAATGTAAGTCCACTTACAGTATAGATAATTTTCAGTAACGTTACCTCTATGAGTAAAACTATAGTTGAATCATTCCATGTGAAAGGCTCCTCTGACATTACAGAAAAGCTATTCAGTGTATTCTGTAGACACTTGTGTCAAGCTGTTCGGAAGCTGCTTTAAAAACAAAAAAAAAAATGTTTACGATACCGGCATTTGTGATGCAACAAAATTATTACGACACCTAATTAAATTCGAAATGTTAAATTAGATATAAATGCACTTTGTGGTTGTAAGAAAGATGAAAAAGTGAGAGAAAGAAGAAAATTTGTACTTTTTGTTTCGATATATCACTATCGAAAATACGTTTAATGTTTATATCAGGGAGAGTGACTGAATAAAAGCAAAAGTTCACCAAAGCTCGGTTATTTTCATCGATTTTCTATCTTCCTCACTAGCACCTGGACCTTTTTCTTGTTCTCGTTTGTTTTATTATCCCGTTAGCTGTATAGTTAACTGCCAGACTAAACTTTAATTTGAACGACAAGCATAAGTTGTAAAAAAAAAAAACCTATTTAATTCAGCCTTCTGTGGATATTAAGGTATAAAAATCAGTATAGTTTGTTTGTCAAAGCGGGTGAAGATTTGCGTTGACAAATGCCAAATAAACTAAATAAATTAATTTCACCATACTATTTTTTTTTTGTTTCTTTTCAAGATAAGTACCAGTGACTTTGTTGAAGTATATCAAGAGTGCATTGAAAACGACTGGGTAAATAATGGACCAACTTAGTAAAATTTTACCCTCCTTGTATTGACAAAACTGTGTTCTTGAAACGGCAACTTTACACTGGAGAAATTTTTATGAAAAACACAAATTACAAAGGGGAATCTCGCAATAAAGCCTTGCAAATTTTCCTTTGGCGCTTTACACACTGTTTTGGTACATACGTACTTAATTTTTAACAACTCTCAATTTCCTTAATTTCTAACAATTAACGTATATGTTCAGGCTGGTGTGAATAAATAACCCTTCGAAAAAGAAACTTGAACAATCGTTTTCATGCGACCACAGGGTTTTGATTCTGTCGTGTTTGCTAGAAAAGATTACCTCTGAACAGGAGTTGAGAAGTAACACTTGCCTTTTCCGATTAAAATACTTACAGCATTCTGCACATTGTTCTCGTTGGACTTTTCTTTTGGATCCTACAAATCAAATGGACTAATATTTAGCCATTTGCGTGAATTTGAAATTAGTTTTAAAATGTGTTTTGACTACTCGGTTCCATTACTATTTACTTGTGTTGGAAAGCGCAGCTACCAAATACTTCGGGCTTTACTTTTCAAAGTTTTCTATTTCTTAACAGATGAATTACGATGAAATACTACATATTTGGAGCCTTCTGGTTAGCAAAACACAGGTACGGATTTAACGGTTACTGTGCAATGTTTGTCACTATGTGAAATTGAAAGTTAAACAAGAGATTTGTAATTAAAAATGGCTTTTTCTAACTATTTGAATCTTTTTAAAGACCATGAAACTATCATATGAAAATATCACACATTGAATTTGAGTGTCACAATATAACGTTTCATTTTTTTAGACAACTGAAACACAGCTGGTTAAGACATTAAATCTGTTGCTAAATAGAAATAAGGTATGTGATACATTTTGTTTCGTTGACATAGCACTTGCAGTCATAAATATTTTTGACAGACACACCAATTTCGACAACTATATTTATATTGTTCATTTTGCTGAAATAGAATAATTTTGTTTCAAAGTAGACCTTCAAACGATAATCATTTCTTTTGATGCTACCCACTATCGATTCTCTGCTTGTCTAACGGAAAGAAAGAACACCACCATCTTTGCAATTGCAATTTTCAAGTTTACATGTGCAACATTATTATTAATTTCAAGACGTTTGTGTACAACCATTAAGAGCTGTAAGTTTAATAACCAACTGAATCTTTTCATTACCAGATTTCAATTACCAAGTTCAATGAAATCCTGTGTGAGATACGTAAAAATAAAAAGGTGACTGATCTTGTCTAGTACTGCTTTTGTCTTTGTTCTGACACTAGTGTGAATATAAATATTCAACTATTATAAGTTCAAAATTAAGCAAAATCATATGAAATGTGTACTTTCCTGAGGACTCGGTTATTGCCAAGCCCTTCCGCAATGAAAATGTTTTTAAAATTCATTTTTGCGAACGTATACTTTTTAGAACAACCACATCACAGTGAAATGAGATGATGGAGTAACTAAAGAATCCACTGAATGTATTTCGTGGGTAAAGGTCAACACGGAAAATACTTCCTGGAAATATATTTAAATCGGACCTTGAACAGGTAGTCCATCGGTTAAAAAAAATTTTATACCATTAAATCATAAGGATGACTAAGTCTAATTTGAGTAGTAATATTATATCAAGGGAATCACATTTTGGTTTTTTTTTTTTTTTTGGGGGGTTTTGTTTTTTAAGGACGACGCATGTAGATTTAAATATGTTAACTTTGCCACGCTTTTATTAGATCTCACCTGAAATATTTAAAAAAGAGATTGTTTCATCGATAAAAACGGAGAAGGTAAGTAAAATATAATTTTCGTTAAAATGGGTAGTCCCCGCAATTAAATAGTCCCAACATTCTTGCAGCGGTAAATGTTTTGATTTTTCTCTCTGGTGTCTTCTTCAAAAACCGTTCCTTTTTTGATAAGGGTCTATACTCTATATCGGAACGGTATAAAATTCATGATCGAATGTATTACAACACTCCTTTCCACCTATATATATATACATATATATATAAAAATTTATATTTATATATATATATATATATATATATATAAATATATATATATATACATATATATATATACATATACATATGTATACATATATATATATTTATATATATATGTATACACATATATATATATGTATATATATATGTATATATATATATATTTATATATACACATATATATATATGTATATATATATGTATATATATATATATATATATATATATATATATATATATATATATATATATATATATATATATATATATATATATATATATATATATATATATATATATATATATATATATATATATATATATATATATATATATATATATATATATATATATATATATATATATATATATATATATATATGGTCATTTCTCACGAATTGTCGACATTTGCTGTCCCGCCCTATTAAAAGTTCAAAAATATCGGGAGCCACTTGTGACTACTCTTGGTAGATGTATGGTGTGGAGAGCTCTGTGGGGATACATAGTTTTGTCTATGTATCTCGAAATTTGTGACTTCTGTGAACCAGAAATGGCTCATTTGTGGCGTTTTTTGGGACGCGATTTTCGAATAATCCCGTTCTATGATGTATTCAACAATATGTGCTGAACTCTACGATAGATGTATTGGATTGTATTGCTGCATGTCTCTCGTTTCCCCACAAAGAGATTTTGAGTGAAAACACTGTTCCATTTCACCATAAAATGATCAAATTTAATGGTGTAGTTTTTGTGTTACCGTTAGTGTGCTCTTATACTACCAATGTTACCATGATGAAAATAAATAAACACGTTTGTAAAATTACAATCATAGTTATGCTGAGGAAGTCTATTACCCAGAATGATAAGAAGAAAATTGCTGAGACATTACATAATAAACTTACATGTAGCCTGCTGTAAGCAGGCTATTGTGCTAGCGTTTCAACTGCTTCATTCAAATATCAAAAATCTTACTTTCGCTACTATTAATAATACTATGGGTCTTTCAACGGCTTCACTGTTGAACAGTTGACGTTTCCAACTACTAAGTTACGTGGCATAACTACGGTATACAATAAACTGTCAACTTTCTAGCGAATTTCATTTACGACCACCAAATATGACGTCACGACAAAAATTAAAATACTAAATTATATCTCGCGTAATAGGTAATATTAATGCATCGAACGTATGACTTGGTACACATTTTTCACCTACAAAAGCTAACTAGGTTGTTCGCCGTTCGTTGCATCAGTTGTATGTACCAAAATACACTATTCAAACTTGTTTCGTGCACCACGTGACCATCTCATGTTTACTAATTCGTCCCTCAAAATGCGGGATTCCTGTAAATGGAAACTGGAGGAAGGTTTACAGACTCTGTATATTATACTGTTTAGAGAGGTGTATTTTGATTTTGAGAGAGCGCCATCTTTCGGCTACTACAGGGTCTGCTCCGCAGGCTAGCTTACATGTACATTGAAAAGAAAATACCTTCCGTGGCGTAATTTTCGCGTTACCGTTGGTATGCATTTTCAACCGTCACCAAAAACAATTGAAAGGGTTTAGTGGAAGATATTCCCTGCAGATACTATTCACTCATGAAGATTCATCGTCACTGAATAACTAGTAATATCGAAGCAAGTGTTACCCCCGGTTACGACCCACAATGCTCATGTGTTACCGTTGGTATGCAATTTCCAGGTTACCGTTAGTATGCACTCCATCCACTGATCTCACCAACATCCCTTTGTTCTCAACAATTGAGATTAGAGCCTCCCCTGCCTCTCTTACCACGGGCCCAGTCAGCGTACCTGTCACTCCAGTTTTGGTGTTGGATGAAGCGAATCTCACCGGGACTGTCAAGGTTGGGCCGTCTCCTTCCGACCCTACCCACGAAAATGGTCACCACTCCTCTCACGTCACTCGATAACTCAGTATCTAGTGTTTTATCTATATCGAGTAGCGTCCGCATTTCCCCAGAAGTACCCACGCTTTGCAACTCAACACTTGTTAACCCAATTGTCAGGGTGGCAGTACCAGCGCTCCAGCGTCAATAAACAAGTGAAAAAAGGGCATTTGTGGCCCTCATGTGGGCGTTGGTATGTAGCTGAAATTTTAGGTATTACAGGGAACGAATGTGAAGTGTCATAAATAACACCATGTCGGATGAAATAGAAGTGGGTTCAGTAGGATATTGATGAAGCACCTCTCAGTGACATACTTTTGGTTCTTACACAGCCACATGCTGTTGGGAAATTGCTTGACATCGATAAAGAAAAGAGAGAACAGGCCAATCGAGGTTTTTTGTCAGTATGGATACTAGTGTAAGCAACCATGGCAACAGTGTTTGTAACTCATGATTGCTATGAAAGTATTTTCAACACATACCTTATGGCTCCAACTATTTTTTAATCGTAGAATTCTACATCGTTTAATTATTTAATTTTAAGTTACTGCTTAGAGATGAAGGCTGCAAAAAGTGTATGTAATATAGACCTGCATATGGTGTAATGCGTTCGTGGTTATGAAGAGGAAAAACGTGTTACCGTTAGTATGCAGTGTTGATACATAGTTGCAATAAACACCATACCAGCAATCGTAGATGTAGTTGTGCACAGCACAGTCCAGGTCACATGACATATATTCATGGAGTAACAACATGTTTACTCCCCAGTGAAGGGGTTGGTAGTATCTAACATAGGTGTACAGTGAACGACCGTGGAATTTCCCCTAGTGGGATAAATAAATAAAACAGAGAAAATGGATAATAACTTATCGTGTACCCGTATCACCTACTAACTACATGATTTAGTATGCCTTATTTGCAAACAAGTTCTCATCATAGATCATGGACCACTTATAAACATGATAAATTATCCACAGATATCAGTAACCATCTGCATACCAACGGTAACACATCAACGGGACGGTACTTGTGACTTGTGTACAGTTTGGAAACTTGAAGATTTTAGTGTTCCCAATTTTCTGTAGTCATATTTTAACATAACCAGTTCGATAAATGTATGAGAAAAGTGTTTTATCTTCAAAAAAAAATTCACCCATTATTTGGTCCCAAATGTCGGCGATTCGTGAGAAATGACCATATATATATATATATATATATATATATATATATATATATATATATATATATATATATATATATATATATATATATATATATATATATATATATATATATATATATATATATATATATATATATATATATATATGTATATATATATATATATTTAGAACATAAATTAATCACATTATCGGGGTCTCTTTGCACTAAATTACAGTTACTCTAATGAAAGGACAACACATTGGAAATGACCAAGATTTTATCTCGTTTTCTCTTAAGGAAAATGGAAACGCCTTGATAAGATTCGTTTTTCAAAAATGGAAACAAAATTTGGTAAATATGCATCACATTTTACACTAAAAGTTTCATACAGTTTGGAATAATTATCACGTATGTTGAATTCCCCAATCCGTCTATTTTTTTTTTTTTTAGATCGCAATCGTATTAAACTATTTCAAATAATTTCAAAAGTCAGGTAAAAATTGCCTAATGGATAATTTTTGGAACAAATAAACTATCATTTAGCTGCAAGCCTTTTAATCAAATTATGTCATGTGTTCGGATGACAATTTTTACTGCCTTTCTCTTTATTGGTTTGGTGTTTTTATTGGGAAGAAATCGTTTTCTTCCGCCCCCATATGATAGTCTGGAAACTTAACAATTTGATTGATATCATGTGGAAGTTCATGCATTTTAGTTTAAAATGTACTTGTATGACACTCCTTACATTCTCATCCTTGCATTACACGTTTTTCTTTTCTCCTGGTTTTTTTTTTTTTTTTTTTTTACTCATACAATGGACACATATCGCATACCAAAATAGGTCTACAGTACTGGACGCGAAGAAGGGCAGTAGGGCAAACTGCTTCAAAATTTTTGTAAGATCTAAAGGTTTGGTAGATACCTGATTGTTCAAAATTGGCATGGTTTTAACTACTCGAAAACTCCCAAGACTGACTGAGATCTTAAAAGAATAGACCCCAAAAGTTTAAACAAACGCAATTGTTGCAGTAAAACCTATATAAAAATGAACATGGTGACAAACATCTGGACCGTCTTCTGGCACATTCAGGCCAAAAAAAAAATCCAAATGCTTGGCACCATTTGGCCGAACTATATCAAATAACCATATTCAAGGTAGCATACTTACCAAAACGAAAGACACAAAAAGAAATCGAGACACATTTGGGAAGCTTATCATTTAAAGCAACAACCACTTCTCAATCCTTTTTAAGTCTTGCAAAATGCAACGTCCAGAATGGCCGTTCGAATGAATTCTTACAAAAATGTGTCAAAAAAAAAAAAAAAACTAAAATACTTAAAAGGAATTTTTTAGGAAAATTAGCAGTGCTCTCAAAGGTTTGTGACATATTCTGACAGATTTTGGACGTAAAGTTTTCCCACATTTTCCTTTTTATTGCATTCTTGCAAGAACTTTGCCCAAGATAGTAAAATATTCGTTCATAAGAGTGAAAAAAGAAGTTGATGGATGTCTTTAGTTACCAAATTACTCAAACGGACATACAGGAGGGTATTCAGATGCAGGGATCAATATTTACCACCTGTCCTGCCCACCCACCCCTCAACAGCTGAAGTTCGTGCAACCTAAACCCAGGCAAATACAATGAAGGAATGTTTTCTCGTAAGGCTGCCTGAATATTTAACCTCGTAATGTGACATTTTTTTTTAAAGGTTTTAGAAGTTTGTCACTTGGTAAATGTTTATAGTTTATAGTTTACAGTAGAGGCTTTTAGCAGTCACACAAACTTTTTTTCAGTTAAGAATATCGTCGACTTAGCTAAGGGTCCAAAAGAATTCAGACTTAGTATGTTTTAAATTTTGCTATATAGTTTTTTCCTTGTAAAGATACAAGACAATTTTCATCAATTGGTAATGATGTATTTTTTCTCGTAATTTTCTGATCTTTCCGGATGTCCCGATTTTCTTATATTATTGCCAACGGAAGCACAAAACTATGGCAGCTTCACTTCTGTAGATACAAAGCCTAGAAAATGATCTTTCCGAAGTCTGAGAGGTTCATATAAAATTTTGTTTTTCGCTCCGGGGAACAAATTTTTGGGCTCTATTTAGTTAGTAGTTTGTTAGATGGAGTTTCACGTCCCAGTTTCCAACCTATTGGTTCAAGCCGAGCCGGCTACAGCCTTTTTTTCCAGTTGAGGCTCACTGGCTCGTTTTCCCTACTCCATTGCTTATTAGAAACATCACGCACAACGACAGTATATGTTCCATTTTGAGAGTCTTTGGTAGTATGACTCGAACTGGAAATCGAACTCCGGCGCTTCATTTAGATAGTGTTCTATATTACGAACAGAACGTTGCAGGCTTGCACATCACAAACCGTGATGTTTCAATATTATGCATTGATAGTCAAGGAGAACAGGTAATACTATCACATTTTTGAGAGAATTAATCAAGTAATAAAACATGCCAAACATAATTCCACTTCACATTTTAGCCCTTAGAGACAGTAAAGCATTGAATAATCCGTCCAATCAAAACATGGCTACACTCCTTGAGTTGCACTTACTAATATTCAGATCACTTTGTAGTTTGTCAATTTATTTTGAAGTGAGTTGTTATTGAAAAAGTAAAGCCGTAAATACCAAATGCCAACATAATACTTATAAACCTGGAAAATGCTATATCCTCCTGTCTGAGGGATCCGATGTTTTTCTGTAAGTTCAGCGATGACTAAAGATTGCTTTTCGCTAAGGTTTTTCTAGCAGAATAACATGTTTTGAGCAATGAAGCTTCTGTGCTTAGACTTAAATGTTCCGGACTCCGATGTCTACCAAAACAAGAAAAAAAAAAAAAAAAAAAAACAATAAAGGGATATGTTTCATGCCTCTTTTCAAAACATAAAGCAGGTCAGTAACCAATGATAAAATTCCATTTTTTCGTTCCTTACTAGAGACAATAAACAGCTAATAAAGGGCTTTAAAGACTGTTAAATATCGCAACCTACAACTTATGGTTAATTTGAGCCAAGAATGATACATGGATAAAGGGAACACACACACACACACACACAAAAGAACGGACAAATTGAAACGACAACTTGGGATGTAGAAACGTGTTTTAAGTATTCAAAATTTGACAAATTCTTCAGTCGATGCAACTTATTTTTTTTTTCAGATCTCAGACGACGAAAAATCGCATTTCGTGATTTTAATAGCTGACACGTATAAGGTGAGAGTAATTTCTTTTAACGTATTTCTGCGAGGGTAAAAGTTACCTGCTTTTTGTTGAATCAAATGAGAAATTGTGAAAAATACTGAAGAATTTTTTTTTTCTTTTTGTTTTTTTTTTTTTGTGTGATATTTTTTTTTTCTGTTTTATGTTTGTTTGTTTTTTTTATACCGGATATGTAGAATATCTTCGTTTGGCGAAAGTATGTTTAAAGGTAAATAACGTACGTGATAAATAATACCGTACGTTTATCTGGTGGACAAAGCTGATTTTTATTTTAAACGCTAATATTGCCATACTTTGTCTAAGTGATGTACTCTTAAAACTGCAATATTTGTACACCTCTTTTTCAGATACCAAGGGATGATTTCAAACAAGAGTTGGAACGAATGGTAAATCATCTTAATTCTATATATTGCTAAAAAGGTACTAAGGCTAGGCCCTTGACATATTTACTTCGAACAAAATCTGAATCCCAATTTTACACTTCATTTAAGGAATTCTTAAGGTTCATTCAATTGAAAACAAAGACCGTGGCTCATTTTACTTAAATCAAATGTTTGGAAACTGGGCCGTTAAACTCAATCTTAACTAACTAATAACATGTAAGTAGCATACATTATACAAATGTAACTGAAAATTAAATATCTTAACACTTGTACCCAAAATGTCACTTCGTACATGCTTGTAGATACAAATTCGGGAATGATTTGAATTCGTCTACATAGCGAAGTGACATAGTCTATTTGCCAATAATCTAAATCATTCCTCCCCTTAGCCACTTCGGTCTACTCTTACATATGGTCGTTGGGAATCATACTACCATTGTTTGCCACCACAGAAATGGTGGGTATGACCATGAAATCACAAACGGGGGCCAGAATAGACATTCTGTGATTTTAAGGTTTAAGACAGGGTGTACTCCTTTAGAAGGTCACAAAACTTCATGCAAAGTGTCATGCTGAATCTTCTAAAATTGTTCGTTCTTCTGGTATAGGTTCATTGTGGTTTAGTGTTTAATACATGTGCCTAAAATAGGGAAATGTGATTTTTTATTAATTCTGCCAAAAAGTTGAAGTTTTAATAAAGATGTTCAATTCAATATCTAATAATAGCCTCCCCAATATCTACCTGCAAAAACCGACATTGTGAAATAGTTTGTATAATTTGAGAGTTATGATCTTTGACAGATTGCAACTTTATCTTATTGTCCGAAATGAAATTCAACTCAAGTTTTCGGCTTCATGGGTCTGTGTAATCTCCCGCCCATCCTCACTAACGAAATGTAGATCAAATTGGTTCTATCTTAGCAAGTATCTTAAGCTAACATAATAGGTTTGCCTGTCATTTAATACGCCGTGGATTTGACCCTAGAGTACAACATGGTCGCCATGATATGAATGTACGGATTTAAAGAGCCCTTCCTCTCTCAGAAGTTCAAATACGCTCAAGAAAGATGACGTATGGAATATGGAAACGTTTCGCTCTTGTGTTATACAGCAGGAGTAGTTAAGTGGAGAATCATTACCAATAAAAGCTGATTTTGAAAAGGAGTTCAAATTTTGTCGCAACATCTTCACTCAATTGTCTAATTGATTTATTTCATGTTTCCATTCATTTGATTTTGCATAATATGCATTATTCTTGAAGATTTCAGAACAGTGCCGTATCATTGGTGTATTGTGACTTTTAAATGATTGCAGTCCTAAATTTAGAATTACTAAGGATACAATCATGTTTTGTACTTCATATTGAACAATATAAATTTCAAAAATATGAACATTTTAGTGTAAGGGCCTGTGTAAATCCATACACCCTTTGCCAAGAGTATCCCTGCCAATCTTGAAGGTCAGTTAAGGTCTTCATCTATCATTTTCCGAACAAGTGCCATCGAATATAAGGTAGGTGTGGCTCTGGAATTAAAAGTTGCCGGCTTTTTCATTTAATGGAGCTGTGCATATTTGCTTTTACTTAACATATTACCGAATAATGCAGTGTTTTTGTGTATAAAATCTGGTAAGTTATTCTCGTCTGCAAGTAATAAACATATAGCTTCCTTTCCATAACATCCGCATATTTCAGGTATCTGACATATGCGGTATATAAATCCTTATAAGTCCGTGAATAAAAATTTCAGACTGCTGTTCTCAAATATTCTCTCTTCATTTGAATTGCTCCAAAAGGTCTTCTTGGTGGCTAATTGATTTCAAGAATGACGAGCGTCATGCAACTATCAGTAATTATATGCACTTCAGACTTGGTCTCACGTACCCGGCGACGCTCGGTGTTACCTCGTGTTTACAATCAGGCACAACCGCAGGGTTATCTCGTGTTTTGCAGTCTGTTTTCTCACGTACGTTTCGTTGATTGGGTTGTGTTACCGTAGTAACGAGGTCAAATATTTCACATACCATGTAAAATATTAGAAAATACCGTCATCACTGCCATAAACATATGTGACCTTGCTTGATTAAAACCAACACGGTGTTTAAAATCTCTTAACCCTCCGTTTTGAGGTGGATCGAAAACACCAACCCCACGTTAACCCGCGTTCCCACGTTACTCGAGCGCGAGGTAACACGGTGTTACCTCGAGCGCGGGTGCGTGGGACCACAGTATAGAATAGCTTAAAAGTCTTAGTCTGGACTTCTACAAGAGGAAAAAAACGGCACACTTTAAAGTCAGGGGCTTGTAATTGAATTGGCGCTGTTCTGTGACATCGTTCAGGTCATCACACTCAACCAAACTCGCCTGAGTATGGTAATCTTTTTCCGCAGTCACTGCTGTTTTTCATTTGACGGCACACCGCCTCTGTCTATTCTGGACTCTCTTATAGGCTGGCAGGTGAATTTTACACCACTTCACGGCATCAGATTGCAACTGAGTGTGTAGCAGTTGCCTTGGTGACATTTGTTTCCGTGACCCCACAAAGTTCGGTTGCTTTTTAATAGAATCATCTTGCATTCTAATCATATGGCCTGACCAGCGGAACAAAGTTTTCATTAAGCTTCCTTACAGCTCCCTGAGTACGTACTGACTGTGTCCTTTGCAGCACTTCCACATTGGTCATTTTGTCTCATCCTCATATGTGGTGTATCAAAGGCAGACACTAACCCGGAACCCTCTCGTGTGTGGTCGTTTGAGGTGTCTTTTATTCACAGTCCAGGCTTGTATACTATGAACTTGCTTGTCAGAGTACTGTCGTGTGGATTCAGTACCTGTTGTACAGCAGCTATTTTTGCCTTGCTGATTCTAAATGTTCTTTTTCTTTTCAAGAAAGGCATGATTGGAAATTGTGCATCCAACGTATATAAAGATGCATTCGTGTTTCCACACGGCACTGCCAATGGAAATGTTCATTTGAGAGGCATCGGAGTTAAATGGAAACTGTAACTATTCTTTCTGCTTTGGGGAACAAGGGAAAAAGGTTTTACAAGATACAGACCTGCTGGACCCGGTTAAAGATTTCAAAAACCGAAGACTCATAGCCGTTGAAAATTGTCTGACAGGGCATTTCATCATTGAAGAGACTGGTGATCTGGATTACCAACATAAGTGGACATGATGGAAAAATTGTCCCTTTGTTGGCATTATTAAGGGTGTTGGTCTCATATGTAAAAAATACAGAAATCGTTGTTCTGTTCCATAAAGAACTCTTAGACCTGCCTACTATGGCACTTTTATCAACTGCATCCGACCCACACGGAATCCTCTTGAAGTAGATAAACTTACGCAACCTCGATAAGTCTTTTCGGGATGACACGGGCAAAGAGTGATATTCTTTTCTAATTCCTACACTCAGATTTTGTTTTCTTAGCGTTTGATTGTTCTATTTTCTCCAGGGTGAGCTATCTAACTCAAACCCGCATGAGCTACTGTAGAAGATATTTTCTGCGGTGATTTAAAGTACTTTTTTACCAAATGGTTCGTCAGACCCCCTTGGTTGTTCTAAGCATCCTGACTGTCAGCTGACAATGCTGCTTGGATCCCCGTCTTTGAGGACGTTTCCTTCAAACCGTAGACATTCTTAAGCCTGTGAGACTTGCATATTACTGCACATTTACCGCTTTTTGTACAACCAAGGATCTTTCACTTTTCCCAGCATTGACTGTGCCCCTCTCTTGATATTTCTCTATCTAGCTGCTTTGGAGGATCATTTCGGATCATTTCTGATGTTCGATGTATGTTTTACTCTTCCTTTAAAAAAAAAAAAACTAAGTAGCTTGTTCATTATTGCCTTAAACCAATTCGTCTTGTATATTTGCTGTTGATAACTCAACGTTTTTGAACTGTCTCAAATTTTTAGTGATGAATTCAGCCAGTGATACTTTTGTGTTAAGATTTTCTTATAATGTTTGCCTGAATTACTGGCTGGAATTTTTTTGTTGTTTTTCAATTTTTATGGATTTTTGTTTTGATGTCAAATGAGGGACATATGTGGTCCCTGGTAAAATAATCAGCTGAAGGCATAGCTTTGTTATGTAGAATTTTCGGATATCGCTCTGTCAGACGAATATATGTTGTCGACCAGATTTTACTCCTTTGACCTATAATGCATCCAGATTGTTTCGTTCTTAACGGGAGATGATGTTGGTAATGACCGAGTTGTTGAGGAGAAGCAAGCCATTGATATTCAAGTCACCAACACGCAGTGTTCGTTTTACCCGTAATTCCATAGCATTATCGCATTCAAAACGAATAAAAAAGGGGGCGAGACACTTTCACAAATACGTAGCAATTTCGTTTCATAAAATGTTAAAGTAAAATTTGTTATCACGAAATTCTATCTAAAGAAAATGAGCTTTGCATACGCCAAGGGCGATTTTTTAGTGGCCGCTCCAGGGTTTCCCAGAAGGGCGTCCAGATTAGTTGTGGCGAAATGAAAAATATTTTAGGGTAAGTGTCAGCAGGGACGCCGCCGTTCGTTGGCACGGAGGGTACAAGAAACTATCTGGCTTGCCAAACCTTTCGTAAACTGCATCAATCAATGTCGGTTGTTATGTGAAATGATTAAACAAAATGCAACATCTTGAGAACATTATGACATTGAGGGAAAATGAATAATCACAGTATATTCAAGATTTTCAAAGGCCATCATTTTGTTACAAATTTTATTTGTGTGTATGTAGTCATCATAAAAAAATACAAAGGCATACGACTAATGAGAGAATTCCAGTTTGGGGGGAGGGTGACTGATTTTTTTTTGGACTGTCTGCCACTCAGACAACCGGAAATGGCACCCACCATGTTTGTAAGCACAATCTAAGTAGTCACTATCCTTCAATTTGTCCGAAAGATAAAGAAAGTGGAACGCCACCACCAGTTGACCCCCAGCGTAATGGAAGTTTATAAATATTATGACCAAGTCTTTTCAAGCTCGTAAGCAGAACCTCTGCAGTCGTAGTATTAGTTTTGTATTCCTTCCTTAAAGACTATCTAAGTGGAACGGAATTATCAATTTGCAGTGCACAAAACATTTGAAACACTCACAACACTTCATAAAGCCAGAATGCCATTGTGAGAAATTCTTTTTTAAGCAGAGTATTACCATTGGTTGGAGCGGAACGTTCAGAAAGATTTAGAAACTCGACTTCTCCGACAGCCATAGATGACGTTCCGCAAGCTTTCTAGCAGAATGCAAGCGGTCGCTATTTAGTAATCCTGCCTGTGATTTCAAGTGGAGCGCACATCGGTCATGGCGTATAGAAAAAAAAAATAAAAATCCTAGACTTTCAGACAGTCAGAGGGAAGAAGCAGCCCACCTGTCAGCTTGTAAGCAAAGTTAAGTGATTGGCGTGCGCATTTTATTGTTCATTCTGACGGGGTCCTCGATGGTACAATATCTAAATGATTTGATCAACGATAGCATGTCGAATATTAATATGTTTTGTTGTCAAGCATCTAACATGTACAACACGCCAATGGAAGAATGCAAATAATTGCAACCAATCTTAAAAGTAAAGAGCAGCCCCCCCCCCCCCCCCCCCAAACTTATTTTGAAGAAAAAGCTAAATAACACAGTTTTCATCTTATTTCTCTTCAAAGCATCTTTCATTGCATTGTATGACTTTACTATTGCATTTTCAAGGTAAACCAACCGGTCATTTCTGGTAAATTTCACATTTGAAGAGGAAAAACATTGTCACATGACTCCCAACAGCCAATCATGAAACTGGATAGTCTACTACACTTCTTCAATTTGGGGTGACTGCTCCTCCCCCTTTGAATCACGGAATGTCAGGGTCGTTCACTTTAAACTATATAAGCCAGATACTTCAAAATTTGAAGATATTATGAAATACATAAGCTTTATATGTATATCTTACTGGTGGTAAATACATTAAGAAATAGAAAAAATATAAAGTTAAAATTCCAATCTTAATGTTAATGTGGGTAAATTTATAGTCCCAAATCCATTAGTAGCTTCATATGAATAAGCAAGTGCCCTTGGAAACAAAATTCCTACCGTAATTTACACAATTAAAGCATCGTGGTCACTTGAGTAACTTTTTTCCCGTGTTCTAAGAGTCTTATTTCTTTGCACGTACTCATACCTGCTATATTCTTCGGATGTTTTAAATGTAATCAGAACCAAAATAAGCCACGGTAAAGCTGTAGAAGCACATTCTACTTCATTTGGATAGTTATATATTGCCGTACACAAATAAACCAGTATTAAACTGTTTCTTTAAATTTAAATTCCCATACTCACGGGAAGAGACAACACCAGGGTAGCCAGTTGTTTCGTTAAAAAACACTGGTTGGACTAGGGTCACATGGGTTTGGAACTTTGTACTCATTGTATTTTACAACTTTATTTTACATTTTTCTCATACGCTGTCTGGTGCTGATAGATACACAATCGTGGTATTTCATTGCACATGATAAAACAGAATACCTAGACCTCATTAAAGGTAAATTCAATTCTAAATTAAACTTGTACTTTTGTCCGATTTTAGGGAATGATTGTTGATGAGCGGAGGGCATTTTTACGACCAATACAAAAAGAACACTTTCCAGGGTAATCAAGTGAGTAAACGTCTTCCAAACGAACCATAACAGCATTTAAAATTTTCATTTGTAGGTGATTGGTGTGTGTTTGATTTCATTCTATGTAAAAAATTAAAGGGGAATTTTCTGCGTTAAATTATGTAAAGTATGCTATGCATTACTTTCACCCTGTTTTTTTTTTTTTCTTTCTTTTTGGCTACCATCTTCCCAGAACAAGAAGGCGAAAGCATCATTAGCAGGGAAAATAAAAAAGCAAGGTAAGTCGTGTCTTAACGAGACTACGAGTTACAGTTAATGAGAACCAGAGTCTAAGACTTATTAGTGGGCTTCCATTTCTCACGACACAGCTAACCTCGTGTACAAATTTCGCCCACGATATGACATTTGCATTGTAATATAGACTTGATCTGAAATGTGAAGCAAAAAGACAACTGAAGATACAAGCATTGATGTAAATACACCACGATGCTTTACGCAGTCACGCTATTCTGAAATTCGTAATAGCGTTTCTTGTTGAGAAAACTCCACGTTTGGGTCAAAACGTGCGTTCTTTGAAGAGCGTTTGGCGGGTAATTGCACGCAGTTTTTGGCATTACAGTGAGCATATAACCATGTTAAGAATCATGTTGCAATCGAATCTTGGGCTGTGTCTCACCATAGTTATTATACTATACCCTGGTTTGGAAACTCAGCGTGTAAAGGCAGTATGTTGGAACCCACATATTCAGTTGTCACGTGACTGTGAGAGTGCACACCCCGCTAGCACAGCAATGGTCGGTCTGTATTATACCATACACACTATATTTCTCATCTTGTCGAAGGCAGTCGAAAAGGCTTTTAAAACCCATGGGGGGGGGGGGGTGAAATTTGCACATTATGTTGGTACTAATGTGGCAATTAAAAGGAGTAATGCAGTCCATCTCATTGGAAAACGGCAGACAAAGCCTAGTGCACGTCGTGATGCGCGAGGTTGCCGTACAAACGGTACAGGTAGTATACAGTTATACAGTGTAGTCTTGTCGTTATTACGCAACGTTATATGTTCACCGGCACACAGAGTCTACAACCAACACTGAACAAATTCGTAGTTAAGGTACATATACTTTCGCAGGGTATAACTCAGAATACGGTTTTTCCAGCCCTTACCTTTTTTGAAACACGTTCCTCCCTCTTATGGCATGCATTCCTCTGCGCAAACGCTGGCTATTCGTCTCGTTCAGCCCACACAGGCGAACACATATATGATAGCATGGCATATTCCGGTTGCCATGGGATCGCACAGGCTCGTCGCGGTGTCTCGTAGAATAGGCGCAACACAGCTGGGCGAAAGACCTTGAATGGCTTCTTTGGGCGCAGGCGAAGGTGACCACTTACGATTTGGTACTGCAGTACACTCAAACACCAATGTATTCATTCGTACTTCTTGTACTTTTTCTGTTGGTTGTTAATGGAGTGTTTACCCGCAATTCGATTGTGTGCACCATCAATGTCACGTTACGCACTTTTCTGAAGTTCTCAACATACCTGCTCGTGCTTATACGTATGTGCGTGTAGCTACACGTTATGTTTCCCCAAACAGGGAAGTATATACTAACTATGGTCTCACAAAACTTTAACTTAAATCCTTCAGGAGGGAGCTGAAATTCCGAAACAGATATGCTTTGACGATTCACCAAGTAACGACACCGAATGAAACGTCTAATGTATCGGAACTTGGGACAAGGCTCACCCCTGAAATGGTGCCACTTCGGGTGATGTGAAGGCAAAAGGTGTGATGCATGATGGTTGTACTATTGCTGGAATGTTGAATGCCGTTACAATTTGTCATTTCTCTCTGCCGGTTTTAGGACTTAAAGCCATTTCTTGAGACACTGTCATTACTTTCAACTACTATATTTTTTTAAACGTCTACGTCAATGTAAAAAATCGAACCTATGTTGAAAGTATTTAGTTTCTGTTTGAAGTAGAGGTAATTCACTTTGAGCTTAGATATTTTTCGTTAACCACCCAAAGGATGCATTATGCTACTTTGAACCTCTCAACTGGTAGTTAATTTGTCTTTTCATGTGTTTATATTTTATAGATTTTCTTAATAAAAGGACACCGTTATAGGTTAGGAACCATAAGGTAGATTGTTGAAACAAATGTTCACTTGATATGTCTTATTCACCGAACGAAACATCATTTATTAAATAGGCAAGTTGCACAATTATTATTATCAAATTGTACCTTTGTAAACATGTAAATATTTTTTGAAGTAAAAAAATTGAGGGCTAAAAACTCCTTTCCCTCAGTGTACGATTTAAGCAATGATGGGGTAGTCTTTCTTCAATTTATAAGTCAGGTATGGTTATAGGTGCATCCTGTTTTAGAGAAGTTTAGTTGGCCGGGAAAGAAGTAAGACGAGAAAGCAGTCGACTTACAGGACATATGGGAACCCTCGCTTGCGTTTTCTCGGATTATGTCAGCCTTACAATGTGATATGTAATATATCAGTGAAATAGTAGGTGTTATCCATATCCCTTGTTGGGAAAAATCACGAAATGAAGACAATATGTTGTTTATAAGTGTTCACCTTAGTGTGATATTGAACATCACAATTGCATAACTTGGAAAAACAATGGTCGGTACTTCATTACACAATGAAATTGTCACAGTGTCGCTGTTAAATCAGAATTTGAATGTAGATGTTAAGGTCACATCAGATTTTGATATGTCATAATTGCAATTATTCTAGGGTTATTGTAAGCATCTTGGTGAAAGTTGTATTGAAATTCGATGTGTGGTTCTCAAAATATGAGAGAGTGAAGTTATCACATTTCAACAGAAAGTGAACATCAAGCAAGCATCTATGACATCATATCCTCATAGTGATAGTCAGTCTTTTGTTTTGCTCAAAATTTACGGCCAGTTTTCCCTCAACAATGTATCAGGACTTCGAGGTCACTACAACAGTCTTTAAAATAAAGGGAAACAAAACATTCATTTTCAATGTGAGGAAGTAATTTATCCTCCGCGGTTCTCAAGATTTCTTTAAAACACAAACCTAGTATTTTCATTTACTGATATCTCGAGAAGTATATGTCTTTTTTAACTGAAAATTTCACCACGTTGTGTAGATCTGCCTTTTTTTTTAAAAATGAAATTTAAAAATTTGATTTAACTTCACTATTAAAATTCGCCTTTTTAAACTATTAGAGGGAAAGAATCTTAAATGTTAGCACGGTGTTAATACTCCTGTCACAATTAAAAGAATAAACGCAGTGCAGCGTATTTAAAAAACGACAAATATAGTGGATGATGTAATAGGCTAAGTTGCCAAAGAGTGTAGCATATTAACTAACGAAAACATGTATGATTATGAATGCATTTAAATTAGAATGTAAATTATATAACAATTGCCTTGCATACTCAGTGCCATATTCTCAGACTGCAAGAATGGTTCGGATAGCTTATTTATAAAATAGCTAATGTAGTACAGTAAATGATTTGTTCAATTCTTTTATTTTATTGATGGTTATGCAAAGGCATTTTTTAAGTTTCAAACCTTCCCCGGGAAATCAATTAGCAACAACTTTTCACCGTCTGTAACCAATATCATGACAAAGAATCAAGGTGTTTGGTTTTTATCAAAAATCAAAAACGAAAAAAGAACCAGTCAATTCTCTTGCAGGAAATTGCTTTTGTGACTATTTTTTTGCTATATATTTTACAAACGCTTTAAAAATGTTTAAATGGTAAGTCCGTTAGCTTCTGAATATTATATTCCAATTTACTTATTTTGTGACATTACTTAGTTTTTACAAAAACAAAACCACAAGGAACCTTTTTCATTTCGGAAAAAGATAGATGGATATGTTCTTCAGAGTCTTAATATTGTTGCGATATTTTTTTCTCGCCTCAATGTTTGGACTAATTTTACTTTGGTTGTATGAAGGACGTAGTGTTACAAAATCTATCAGATCCAACTCACAAGTATATTTGGTATTTTTTAGTAAATGATGCTACATCGGTAAACCATGGCATCTAAAACATATCGTGTGTGGAGCTAAAGGAATATAGATGACAATTAATTGGTTGTTTCGTGCAACACAAAGCCATTATTATTTCATGAAGACGTCATTTAATGTCCATAGTCATGCGACTGATCCATACTTGTGGATGATATGACTCAGCTTTTCCTATGGTAGATATAAAGAAGGACGTCCGATATATTTGTAATATCATTTCTCTGTCCTATCACTGCGAAACGGCTGGGCACGTACAACGTCAGCCAAGGTGTTGGGCAAAGGGTACGACTTGTTAATCGAAATTCAAGAGATCTTAAGTTAAATTTGCAAAGCATTGCATACTTTTGTTACCTACTTGGATAACTTTTTAAGGAACTGTTTTGCAGGAGTCATTTGAAACCAACCTTGGTAAAAGTTGACCAAAAACAAGCTTTTTTTTAGTGTTGCTCGCTAGTTAATATTGTTTAGTCAGAAAATATAAATAATAAACTCACTGAAAACAAGTCATCGTGAATTTATATTGCTCTTTGTAAAAGAATTGAAATATATTGAACAATATTATTTTTTTTTCTTTTTTACAGTCAATAATTATGCAAAGCTTAATCAAATTAATTTTCTTCCCGTTTTATATAGTGTATCGTTTTGAATCGTTTTGAAAAAAAAAAAGGCTGAACAGTAGAACGATTCAGACATACAATTTTTTAAGTGCCCTTGTGGTAATGCATATCTATCGCTGATTGTATCTTACACCCATACTTACTACGCAATGTAAATAATTGAATTGAAAACATTTTCATTTGAGCTCTTTACGCGATTGAGGTCTTTTTTCACAGGAAAGAAAACATTTTAGTTTCGGTTCTGACTCAAGACGATATTTACAAAACGCACTCTACAGTTTCAGATGATAATAAAGTTTTGTTTTCCGTGTGTTTCTCTTTTTCCTGAAATTACCAACAACTTTGTGGTTTAAGGGATGTTTTTCTATCTTTTCGCTGAACCCAACCCCTTCATGACCTTGGTAGGGGACAAGGCCACAATCCCTCTTTCCCCCGTAGCGCCTTCCCCGGAGCACCTCCACCGCAGGTAGACTTGGGGTCGAATTTGCTATATTTACCACCAGTTGCTCGATTTTCTCCTTAGTACCCCCTTTTTTACCAGTGTCTCAGTGGCGTCTTATTTGTTAATTTACAAACAAGGTCTGGATTCTGTTATTTTTACCATTGAGAGTGCACTTTTCCCGTTTTCTCATAATCTCTGTTTTGTTTAACGTGCTTATAGTTTGAAAATTTTACTGGTGGATAGAAATCTAGTAAAGTAACACAACTATACCGTTTATATTATTGCACTGTTATGAATTTAGAAATTTTTCGAAGAAAAGAAAAATGTAAATGTAACCGCAAGAATTAAAGTAGTAGTAAGCACTAATAAAACGCCAAAACATAAGCCTTTCTATTTGCCTTTTTTGCCTCAACTATTTGATGTGAAAAGTACATAAAATTAGACAATTCTCAGTAGCCAACCATGGTAACGTATACAAAAATTTTCTGCAAAATTCTACAGGAAAATATCTATAGAAACTACAAAGGATTTTCTTTTGAACTCCTGTAGAAAATCCCATAGACCTTTTTTATAGAATCCTACAGAATTTTGTCTAAACAGTTCTACAGTAAAAAGATAAAAAGGAAACCTCTGGAAACCCTGTACAGGCTCTATAGAAAAATGTGCTAGTTCTCTAAAGAAACGCTGTAGGTTTTTATATAAAAAACTAATCTTCATGAAGATTGGTGGGGGTTTTGTAAAAAATCTATAACATTTCTATATAAAGCGTACAAACTTCTATAGAGACTACTGAAGTATTTAAAGAAATTCTGCAGCGGTTCTATAGAAAAAAGTATGCATTTCTTTCACGAATTTATTGTAAGAAAACGCATAGTTTGGTGAGAGGATCCGCCAGAAAAAATAAAAAGGAGTCTTGTTTTTAGTATGAAATTAATCATGAAGTGTTTTGACATACGGACCTTTTTAACAATTTAAGGAAAACAAAGAACGTGCAGACGCTTTCTCGCAAAGCGAAGCTCTTCAATAAAGGAACTGCCATATAGTTCCGTCATTTTCATTGGGCTCAGTTATCCGGAAACCCCGTATATTTTACTTAACTTTTGAAACTTAGAGCGCATCTAACAAAATATCGTTGTACCTTTACTCTGTTCCTACCGACTCCGGGTTTGCGGGCCCTTTATTAAGATAGCAAATCTTTCAGATTTGGTGCCATTTCATTGGCAACAGTCGGGTAATCGGGAGACAGACGGAGTAGTTGCTGATCACCATGCGGTTAGAACTCAGTGCTTTATTTAAGCTCGCTTTTAGATGCCATATTTGGATGAAGTTTTTTTTAAAAACGAGTCGTGGTAGTGTTTTAATTTTCTCAAAAATGAAGGCGTACGCCCTATGTTTAGAGGCAATGCCGTTAGTGGCTGAGGCGATCTCTTTAGACCGGTATATTTTCTGGTGAGAAGTTCCTCTGCAAAGGAGTTCCTTTTTCCAGGAAATCAATTTCGGGGCTGCATATAGTTTAGCGTATTCACGCAAATCCCTTTTATGAAGGCCTTTGAATATGGCATGTGGATATGCAGACTCGGAGTATTGATCGAGGTATTTTGAAGTTTCAGTGAGCGCACGGTATTGACCTTAGTGTCACGGAGGTCGCTTGATCGAAACTTTCGCCTTTTAATAGATTTTACAATCTAGGTATGTTACATCAGTCACGGCTTTGGGTTACAGAGAAAATGAATTTTATCCATTATTAACCTCTTTACCCGAAATTTCATGTACCGCTCCCAAAACGAACATTGAGAAAAGCCGTTGTTTTTGAGTCTTTGTTTTGAAAAAGTGTAGCAGTCTCATTTCGCATAATAGGTCTTTCATTGACAGTCAGAAGAAGGCTACGTTCAGGCTTCTGCGACGTTTTTATGAAATTTAAAACCCTTTTTCCAATGCAACTTGTGACAGAGGTGTGTCGGAAAGGTTAAAACGTATTCATGGGGTGCTTTTCCTTCATTTCGAAGAGCTTGGGCTTTGAAAGGCTACGTGTAGCCGGATATTCCCTTCAAATATATGTTGAGTCACTGCTGCTTTTTGTAGCTTCGAACGATCGGTAAAATATTTTTAAGCGTTTTATTTTGCAAAAGGTTGGGATGACAGAGACAGAGTTTTTGAGGCTTTTATGCCATGGTCTGTCATTCCCTATTCACGATCGTAGGGGCTTTAGTTGCCCAAGGTTTTCCAAGACTTTTAGAGCTGTTTTATCTTCTTTTAGAAGAAATATCTCATTTTGTCGAGGTAATTCAGTCCACAAGTTGTTTTTCCTTCTTCAGAGTCTGTGGAGTTCGTTGACAAGGCTATTGTATCCGGGATGAGATCGATTCTGGCTCTGTGCCAGAGGACGGTTTATTCACAGCTCATGTTAGCCTTTCCGGACGTGAAAGAAAAATCCCTGGATTCTGACAGATGATTGCACAATGGCGTTAGGCCAACTGGTTGTGCAGATATCACATATACATTCGTTCTAGTTTGCAAATTCCCTCTCTTTTCCTTGGAAAATGAGACGTAGGTTAGATGCACTGACAATTCCGAATGGAATCTCTGACGAATACCGAAAGGAAATACTCGTACATCCTTTCGTCCCACAAAAGCGGTACTTTAAACACCTGAAAATAGTCGGTACATAATTAAGTGAAGTAAGGGGGGGGGGGGATAGGCGGTTCACTATCTGACGTTACCAAGTCGATGAAATGCTTTATTTTTCGGGAATAGCACCCATAATATCAATATATGCATGATTTAAGCAAAAGCTTTTAATTCCACTCTTTGGAGGAATCTGAGTCGTTCTAAGATTGACATTCAAGCGGTTTTTATTAACCAACTAGACCGGTTTCTGTTCTTGGCTCTAGTCGGCAGAACGATATCAGTAGTGGCCTTTTCACAGTGGCGGGATTTGCCATGAGAGTTAGTAATTCAGCAAAGAGCGCATCTAACAAAATATCGTTGTACCTTTACTCTGTTTCTACCGACCCCGGGTCTGGGGGCCCTTTATTAAGATAGCAAATCTTTCAGATTTGGTGCCATTTCATTGGCAACAGTCGGATAATCGGGAGACAGAGAGAGTAGTTGCTGGTCGCCATGCGGTTAGAAATCAGTGCTTTATTTAAGTTCGCTTTTAGGTGCCATATTTGAATGAAGTTTGTTTTGAAAACGAATCCATTTCGGTGCTGCATATAGTTTAGCGTATTTATGCAAATCCCTTTAACACACATTCTCATTAGATAATTCTTTCAAAAGTAGCTTATAAACCACTCAAATGGTCTTATAGCCGTTTGTGAAAGGACCCGCAAAAGTTCACAAAAGTTACAACACCAAAGGCTCGACAGGAATATCCAGTGCAGTAAATATATTAGGCTAGTCGTAATTGGTGATCCTTCATACAATTTAATTCCAACTCTCATTTCCTTTATTCCGTTATTTCCGTGTACATCTAAATGTGATTATTTCCATGCACTCTTAAATTGCCTCAAATTCCGTCAAATTCCGTGAAACTACAAAACACAAAAATAGATCAATATATCAATTACAAACTAGAAAAATAGATAAATTCTTACAAAAATAAACTTCACATCAAAACACGAGATTACACTGTTTCCGCCAAACCACATACCTTGCAAACTGCAATTTGTAGATATATAACAGCAATGCCGTTCCAAATACTGAGGATAAATTTGCCAACTCCCTGTGACAAATATAAACTATGTGAATTTGAACTCGCAAACCAATAGCCCAACTCACCGCAAACCTCACGCAATAAACATGCAATTACTGAAATATATGCAAACCATTAGCATTTCACAAACACACTAGTTTTAGTTCTGCAGTTAACAGAACAATTACATACCTCTTTGGGTCCTCATTTTGCTACAAAAGGGACACACCCATAACGTCAGGCTCTGTAGAAGATACAGTGTCGCACACTCCTCAAACAAAATATACAACAAGGGGATGTACGGCCAGCTAGTCTTCTTGGCAAGAACTGAGCCTGGACACGTGTTAACATTCAGACTTTATAGTGACCTATTGTCCCTAGCTACAACAGAGGCTTGGCCTTACCTAAAGCAGGTGCAAGCAGGACTTTATCCCCTAAACAAGTTCTCACTCATTTACAATACAAAGGGCTCACTGCATATGTGCCGACTGCAAACCGGGCGAATTCCCAATTCATTACATGGCCCCTCAAAATGAGCAATTTATTTTCAAATTAATACCAACATGAAACATTCAAGATATATGACACAATCTGATAATACCAATCAAACCTTTAACTAAGATCAGTAAATAATAGTTAAAAAACATTCTCTTCATCTCATCTAAGTTCTTGCAACCTCTGCTGTATTTACAGCATCCTTGTTTACTCAAGTTCTCATTGCCATAGACGTTAGCCCTTACAGTAAGTATGTAACCACGATGGTCCCTCATGCAGGATTTGAATTTTCTACCAGCACAATATTTGTATGTATTGGACGCTCAAGTATAGTCTCATCACCGACACGATTACCCTTGTTATCAATTGGAGCACTAAGTGCTAGCTTTACCTTTCGCACAAAGTCATCATCATCCTTAATTGTTTCAAATACCCTTGCTAACGGCCACTGATTCCTTGATACATCATCATTTTTCAGTAATACAATATCATCAACCCTTACATTTCTTGCAGGTACACACCATTTTTGCCTATGTTGAAGATTTGAGAGATACTCCTTTCTCCACCTTGACCAAAATACATTTAACATGCTTTGAACACGGCGCCATCTCTTAGGTGAATACACATCTGCAGAGTCAAAGTTACCTGGAGGAGACAGGAGGACCTTAGATTTCATTGTAATCAAATGATTGGGTGTTAATGGTTCTAATGACATAGGGTCACAGAGTGTGTCACATGTCAATGGTCTACTATTAATAATAGAAGTTACCTCATACATAAGTGTTCTGAGGGATTCATCATCCAACTGAGTTCCTAAATTGTGCAACATTCAATTTAATATGCTGCGCACCGTCCGAATCTGACGCTCCCAGACCCCGCCCATATGGCTAGCATGAGGAACATTAAATTTAATCTCGAAATAATCGCAACCCTGGTCTGATAGCAATCTATGAACCCTTTCTTGATCAAGCTCCTTTAAAGCTAACTTTAATTCATTCTTAGCCCCAACGAAATTGGTACCTTGGTCATAACGTAACTGTCTAACAGGACCACGGATAGCTAGGAAGCGTCTCAATGCATTAAGAAACGAGTCTGTGGTCAATGAATTGGAAACTTCTTTATGTACAGCCCTTGATGCAATACAAGTGAATAGGGCACCATAACGTATAAATACCTTCCTACCCTCCTTTATATACCAGGGGCCAAAATAATCCACGGCACAATAAGTGAAAGGGGAGCGGACTCTGTCCGATCAACTGGTAGGTTGGACATTTTCTATTGGTTTAAATGGCCTCTAAAGCGTTTACATTTGACGCAATTACGGATTACCTTACCAACTAGGGTACTGCAGCCTAAAATCCAATAACCATTCGCCCTTATTTCATTTGTTGTTAAGCCACGACCTTGATATGAAATTGCTTCATGAAAATGACGAATGAGAAGCTCTGTTACGTGACCCTTTTTGGAATAATTATGGGGTGCTTAACATTAAATTCTAAACTTGATTCATGAAGTCGTCCACCCACTCGCAGGACATCATTTTAATTCAAAAATGGATCAAGGTGGTATAAGGAACTAGTCCGTTTCCAGTACCATTCATGCTGGCCCTTTATAGAGTCCTTATGGGATCTGAGCATATCAAGTTCTTCCTTAAAGGCTCTAGCTTGAAGAACTCTTGCAATTTCCAATTCTGCTTCACTTAACTCCTGTACACCTACCCTTCTGTTGTTAATTAATGCTTTTGATAAGCCGGCCCTTAGTCTCCTTTTAAACCCTAAGCATAGTGCAATAGCTCTTCTCATCTTTAGCCAGCTAGAAAAAGAACCAAGTCGCTCTACTTCAAAAAAGGGGGGAAATTTCTCATCTTGAGCAACTGTGACAAGAACCACTTTGATTTCAGGATCATTAGCTGGTAGACTGATACTGGTTTCACTGACATAAGGGAGCTCAGTGTGCCAAATGAACCAAGGTCCAGACAGCCAATTAGACTACTGTAACTCTGCAGGGGTTAAACCACGAGAGGCACAATCACTCGGATTTTCGGAGCTTCTAACATGTCTCCATTGACTAGGGTGAGTTTCTTTGCAAATTTGCTGCACATGATTTGCTACAAATACATGAAAACGACGTGATTCATTGGTTATATACCCAAGTACAACCTGACTATCAGTATAGAAGTACTCAACTATGTCATCATACTCCAATTCATGTCTCAGCATTTGACTCATCTTAACTGAAAGTACAGCAGCAGTTAATTCCAAACGTGGTTCTGTTGTAGGCTTCAAAGGCACCACTCTGGCCTTTCCAATGACAAAGGCACAGTGTACTTGATTCTTTTCATTAGTTAACGGTATATATGAAGACTGGCCATACCCATCCATACTTGCATCAGAAAAATGATGTAACTCAACCTTACTAACAGGACCAAACTCAGCAGGTTTATAACACCTCTTAATTTTAAGAGCTTTTAAACCAGACAGACCCATTCTCAATCTTTCCCACTTATGTCTTAGCTCCTCCGGTAAAGGACTGTCCCATTCTGAATGGTTATTACATAGCTGCTGTAAAATGTGTTTGCCAACTAAAATCACTGGAGCGGTAAACCCCAAAGGATCATAAACTGAGCTAATGGTGGATAGGACTCCACGCCTGGTTAAGGGCTGATCCTTAAGTACTAATCTAAACTTAAAGGTTTCAGACTCCACACACACTACTGTACCCCCAAAACTCTTTCTATGGAAGTAGTGTCCTGGTGAAGGTCAATGTCCTTTACTCCACTGACACAATCTTCCTTACGAATGGATTTCAAAACCAAATCAGAATTTGAGATGAATTTACGAAGTCGAACACCACCCTTCATTAGCAAGTCCTTCGTTCTATGTATAAGGTCTATAGCTTCACTGGCAGTACTGACAGATTTTAAACCATCATCCACATAAAAGTTTTGACGCACAAACTGGGCAGCATCTGAAACAAATTCTGACTCATGGTCAGATGCAATCTGTTTGAGAGCAAAATTCGCACACCCTGGGGATGACCCTGCACCAAAAAGGTGCACATTCATACGCCACTCTTGGGGTTCCTTAGATAAGTCCCCACTCTCCTACCAAAGAAATCGCAAAAGGTCTCTCTGTTCAGGGTTAACCCTAAACTGGGAAAACATGGCCTCGATATCACCTGCAAAGGCAATGTTCTCCTGTCGAAATCGACATAGAACTCCTATCAAGTTATTAGTGAGATTGAGTCCTGTTAAAAGACTATCATTCAGTGACATTCCCTTAAATTTTGCACTGCAGTCAAACACCACACGTATCTTACCTGGCTCTTTTGGATGATAAACTCCATGATGAGGAATGTAATGAACACAAGTACCCTTACTTAATTCAGAAAATGGAACCTTCTCTGCATAACCCTTACTAATTATATCCTGCATGAATGCATTATAATCTCTGGCATAAGCAACATCATTACTTAACCTTCGTTGTAACCGATTTAAACGATACATGGCTAGGGATTTATTATTGGGTAAATCTTGACTCGTTTTCATTGGTAAAGGCAATTGATAATGACCATCATCTAACTGACATATTTTGTCCTGCAGAATTGACAGAAATCTTTTGTCATCTTGTGAGTATGACATTTCACCTGAACTTCTTTCATTAAGTTCAAGCTCCATTAGTCGGGCCACCTCAATGGGAGTAATAATCTCCTTAACATTGCATTCAAAACAAACCTGTACCTTATTGCTACAGATATTAAGCTCTGCAACATCAGCTACCTCAGAAGTTACTATGAAATGACTCAGACCTATAGGGTCATGATCAATTAATTGAACCTCTTCAGCATTAACCACACCTACGGTACCCCACCCAAGATCGGTTTTGTGGGCATAAGGCCCATCATTTGGATGTGAAATGACCTTTCTTGGCGTCAGAGCCCCAGGACAGTTGTAGCCTATTAACAAACCTACCTCACATTGGGAAGCAGGCATTAACTTATGAGCTATACTTTGTAAATGCGGCCATTGCCTTGCCATTTCTGAGGTAGAAATATGCAGTCTATTAACAGGTATGTTACATCTGGTGAATGCCTTAGGAAGAGGGATTTGCAAGGAGTCTTTATAACCTCTCACAACTAAGCCATCCACTCGATTTGTGTTTACGACTTGGTTTTTACCCGACATAGTAGATAACCGTAACAAAGTCTCAGTCCCTTCAATACCCAGTATCTCACATGTTTTATCAGACACAAAGGTTGAATCTGACTGAGTATCAAGCAGTGCATACACAAGTTTTTCCTTCTCTGGAGAATCCTTACAGTATGTGATACATATACAGGTAGAGTCAATGAACTCATACTGACATTACTTGTTCCACTCATGTTACTTGTCCCTGATTCAACCTCTGATGTTTGAGTGCCAACATCTGTTGATTGTGAGTTACCAATTCCACCCTCATTTTGAGAATGTTTGACCTTAACATCACCATGAAGAGACGTGGGATGATATTTTGAACATTTCTTACAAAGAAGGCGATTTCTGCAGAACTTTGACCTATGACCTCGACGTAGACATCCATAACATAAATTGCTAGTCCTCACATAAGTTTTACGCTCTTCCAATGGTTTGGAAAGAAACTGATTGCAATCGTTTAAACCATGTTGCCCTTTACAAAGTACATATTTGACCTTCACAACACCAGTTTGATTTGAGTTGGTTACCGCACTAGCTTCAGTTGAAAGGTTGTTAGAACTGGACCCTTTTTTCTGACTACCCTTAGAGTTACTCTGCTTAATAGCCTTTAAGGACTGTAAAGAGGTTACAGGATGACATGGAATGTTTGCTTCTATTGTGACAAACTGACGGAATTGACTAAATGGTGGGAAACCCCTATTCTCACCCCAACTAGCTAAAAAGCGACCCAACGTGTAACTAACCAAGTAGGTAATTTACACAACATTTTACGATTCTCCCAATTGTCGTTCAAAAAGGTAAGAGACCCTGGAACTATAGCCATTGCCGACTCACACTGACCCCAAAAATCTGCAAACTTACGAAGAGCCAAACCATCACTGGGCTGTATCTTTGGCCAAGCATCCAATTTAGTTCGAAATGCATCAGCAATGACCATATGATTACCATACCTAGCTTCCAAAAGTTTTCTCGCCTCTGGATATGTGCTGCTTGATGGAACCAGGAAATAACCCTCCAAAGCCTCCCGCGGGGGCCTGATAAGTACTTCTTTAAGAAATAAATCTTTTCTGATGGAGGAATGCCCCTGTTTTCTAAGAACGTGTCTAAGGCACATTTCCACCCTGGATATTGAAGTGGGTCACCATCAAAAATACCTGGTTCAGGAATAGGAAGCCCATGCAGGGTAACTTGCTCTGCTAGAACCTTTGCAAAACTATCAACTGGAGGGGTAGGTTCAGACAGAGGTACGGTCTCCTGAGACAATCTTACTTTAGGTGGAACAATTGAATTAAGCCCAGATGATACAATCGGATTACTAGTACTCAAAATTGGTACAAAGGGGGGTAGGTCTAGCACCAATCTTTGTCCACGTAGTGTGAGTATCGTAACCTGGACCTGAAACACTGGTACGGGTATTTGGTTTAACATCCGGCTTGCTAAGAGATTGCACGAACTCTTCTGTATATCTAACATTCTCGTCCAGCAACACTTCTGCCAAATTAATAGACATACCTTTGCTAACTTCATCAACTGCCTTAGATTCAGCCCCAGCAATTTCTAATTTGATTTTCTCTAGCTCAGACTTATACTTTGCTTTAACTTCTATGTATTTCAGTCTAGCCTGCAATGAAGCAGCCTGAACTGCAGAATCAAACTTGATACTGAGACTTGAAAGAGAGGATTGAGACTTGGACTTGCCTTTTGAACCTTTAGAACTAGAAATGGACTCTGTTTCATCCGCATATCTAGTAAATTCAGATACCTTCTTTATCAGTGAATAATGTTCACTTTCAATGTTTTCAAATATTGCATATTTTGAACCAACCTGGTCACCTTGAGCTAACAATTCATCCAGATCATAATATACACTGGCCAGCTCAAACATAATCTGTATTGCTAGGTTCCGTTCCTTTTTGACCTCACTGGCCTCGCCTTGCTCAGACACTAACCATTCTAATTTACTTGCTTTTCCCCTCCATTTTGATATCAACTTCTGAAAGTTCCTTTGTTTCAGGTCAATTTGTTAGCTCAACCCCTTTTCTGTTGGGGTCCTCTGTCGAGAGGTACCACTTGCATTAACATCACCAGCAGATAAATCTACATCTGCTGCCTTTGCATGAGCATTTGAGTCAGACATCATATCTAATAGGAAACCATCTGTCTGACTTTGAATACTGCCTACACAAACAAATGAAAGGGTGACTGCTAGTAAAAACACGAAATGCCTATATTTAGGCCAAAACCCATTAATGCCTAACTTTAAATACTGTACCAACGGCATAGGGAGCATAAACAATCAACGGTACGGATAACATTTAACTCTGAGCAACACACTAACATTAACACACTATTTCGGAAAGCTGTACAATAATGGAGTGTAGGCCACTGATTAGCCTATCCTACATTAGAACAATAACTCCAATTACTCGGGCTTTGGGGCAAAATACGGAACATCAACACATTCAGTTCATACATACATGGTTTGCAGCTGCATAAAAAATGATGAATGTCCGATACAAAACCTCAAACTGCAGACAGCTCACTCAGTTTGTCGAACCGCGGTAAGTCAGTAGAGAATAGAGACGGTTCGCTTTGCACAGTCGTCTGCCACTACATACCAGCTAGCTACAATGGTTTCTACACTGCTGTAACACATGGACTCTGTAACTGCGAGACAGACGCGATGAACATACCATGTACAGTTCAGATTACGATCATAGCGAGTCTGGATGCCAACTACGCTGACGTGGTGACCGAAATGACAAAACTGAGATTTAAAGATAAGGACGTTGTTTACCTAGCCAGGATCGAAACTCGTACGGAGACACTAATCGGGGTCCCTAAATCACCATGGCCTCCACAGGTGACTAAAACCGCTTACAATCTGTGACTCAACGTTGAATCCACCAAAGAGTTTCACTATAGCCGTTTGTGAAAGGACCCGCAAAAGTTCACAAAAATGACAACACCAAAGGCTCGACAGGAATATCCAGTGCAGTAAATATATTAGGCTAGTCGTAATTGGTGATCCTTCATACAATTTAATTCCAACTCTCATTTCCTTTATTCCGTTATTTCCGTGTACATCCAAATGTGATTATTTCCATGCACTCTTAAATTGCCTCAAATTCCGTCAAATTCCGTGAAACTACAAAATACAAAAATAGACCAATATATCAATTACAAACTAGAAAAATAGATAAATTCTTACAAAAATAAACTTCACATCAAAACAAGAGATTACACTGTTTCCGCCAAACCACATACCTTGCAAACTGCAATTTGTAGATATATAACAGCAATGCCGTTCCAAATACTGAGGATAAATTTGCCAACTCCCTGTGACAAATATAAACTATGTGAATTTGAACTCGCAAACCAATAGCCCAACTTGGCAGACTTTCGGTCATTAGGTAAAATGTCATGTGCCAAATAATCGTACACAGGCTTAAAAAATGCTGATGATTCTTGTTCTTTCCTTAACTCATTCACATCAACAGGCAAATTGAAATCACGAATGACTTTCCTTTTAATTACATTCATCAACTTATCTAGTTCGGCTTGTTTTGGAATAAGCCGTGTAACCAAATTATCTATCTTGGAAATAAGTGGTCTAGGCGGAGAGTACAACTCTGGCGGTACTTCTCTGTGATCATGTGGTACATTCGTACGATCAACTAATCTTGGCTCTGGCAAATCACTTGACCGAGTTCTGGCAGGTGGACGCACTGGTGTATTTGGAATGTGACTTACACCACTCTTATTTGACTCTTTGCTTAAGCTTGAATCTATTTGTGGAATATCTATAGATAACGGGGTAGGTTGTTCTAAATTTTGAACAACTGACTCTGAAGGAATGGGTTCTGATGACTCTCGTGGATTTTTTTCAGTCACTGGAGCTTCCGTCTGTTTCTTTGGAAACAAATCGGGAATTTCAATACCCATTTTCTTGGCATATGAGCGAGTGACAATCGGATTGGCAAATTCAAGTGTGTTACTATCATCATTTGCCGAAAAAGCAATGGGAACAATCTGATCTATTTCTGAATCGTTATCTCTGGGCGATCTAGATAGGAGATCTGCCAAAACTATTTCAGTGTCTTTCTTATAACCAACCTGAAAAGAATAATCTGACAATTTTAGAAGCAGGTCTTGCATGCGAGACGTGGGCGGTTCACTCTTAGACTTTAGTATCTGAACAATTGCCGAATGATCAACAAATGCATTAAACGTACATCCCTTTAATAAGTGTCCAAATGCTGATATGTTAATATACAACCCGAAAAGTTCTAACTCGGTAACACTGTATCTCTGACACGCATTCGGTAATATTTTGGAATAATAACCAAGTAGGTTTTCTTTACCATTGACCATTTGGGTAACATAGCAACCTGTAGCATACCTAGAAGTATCACTGTATAATGAGAACACACCTTCCTTTTCAGGTAAATGCAACACTTGATGACTTGTCATCAACTCCTTAATTTTGTTGAATGCAGTTTCGCATTCTTCTGTCCACTTAAATCGTTTGTGTTTCCTGGACAAATGATGCAAAGGACGCAATATTGTCTGAACGTGTGGGAAGAATCCCGACAAGTAATTAATTGCACCAACAAATCGTCTAGCTTCCTTTGGGTTAGTTGGTCTTGCCATATTTTTAATGGCTGCACACCTGTCAGCTAGTGGCTGAATCGTGATATCTCCTGATTCGTTCACTTTTAGACTATGTCCCATGTACACAACTTGTTTACAGAAAAAATTACATTTCTTGGGACTTATTTTGAGCCCATTGGATGCAAGAGCCTGAAATAGACTAGCTAAATGTTTTCTATGCGACTCTTCATCTTGACTGAATACAATGATATCATCATGGTGAGCGATACAAAAATTTCTTGAATCCTGAACTTGACCTAAAACTTCGTCTATTTTTGCTTGAAATATACCAGGTGAAACATTCAAACCTTGTGCAAGACGCTTGTAAAAGTAATGTTTGCCTCCATTAAATGAAGAAACACCAGTATACTGTTGAGCATGTTTAGTCAAAGGCAAAGAGAAAAATGCTGACTTGAGGTCCATTACACTCAAAACTTTTGCATTTGAATTTCCTATACGTTTCATGGTTTCAGATAACAATGGAAAAGGATGATTAATACGCTTGATACGGGAATTCAAATATCTGAAATCGGTAACTACTCGTTTCTCGTTTGTACCTTTCTTCGGAACAAGCAAAACTGGTGAGGTATAAGATGAATGACCTACACCTAGAATTCCCAATGTAACCAATTTATCCATTTCTTTCTCAATGATAATCTTATCTGACTCTGTCGTAAAATATGGTCGGATGAAAAATGGTTCATCGTTTTCTAATTCAAAATCAATTTCATGACCCTTAAAAGTTGAAAGTTCACCGTATAGAGAGAATGCTTCTCTGTGTCTCATTAACATTTCCAAAAATTCAGATCTCTCTCTTAAATTGAGAACACTGTCTGTCAGATTAACGTTTTGATAAAACACTTCCTCCTCTGTCATGTCCAGTAATGGATCATGAGGATCTAAATGTGGATACTTCTCTTGATTACGCTGTCTCAAAGTTTGTTGAGATGAGACTTTCGAACGTTCAGTACTAAATTCTGTATTATGCAAGTGATGAAATAATTCGTCACTAATTTCCTGAGTAGCATGTGCTACATCATTCACATCAAAATATGCCACTGGTCGATTCTGAACAAAATGTTTAGACCTTTCACTTTTGTTTGTAACCTGAATATATGTTCTACTTTTCCTCAAATTGACCAACATTTCGGAAGGACACATCTGGCTTAAAAAATGATTACATTTCAACACAACTTCACTATTTCTCAGAAATGAAGGTACTCTACCATGCAAAGGAATTCTTCTAGTTTGACCTGGGGGAACAGTCACATTGAACACAGGTCTAAAATAGACTCTCTTTGGTCTGATTTGAAAACAACTCTAGGCAAAATTGATGATTCCACCTAATTTTCTGAGAGTATTATTCCCCAAAATGAGATCTAATCCAACTAAATTATCAGCAATTAATGCACTCAATTTGAAACGATGACCTTGAATTCTGATTTCAAACTCAATTGTATGTGATGCAGTCAAAAAATTACCATTGCCCAATTTGAAATGTACTGGTTTAACTTTCTTAGATGCAAGTGATGACAAGTAATGTGATTTACGAACAAAAGATGCAGCAATGATTGATCTACTACCACCGCTATCAAACAAAATTAATACATTTTTACCACCAGGTAGATTACCTGTTACACAATTCATTGAGTCTAAGTCTATTGTGACTTCGACATCGTTGCCTAAGTATTCGGCTGTACTGGGAACTTTCTGCATGGGGGCCTGACAATGAGCGCTATTGATAGGTCCCCCTACTGAAAATCCTGTTCCTGTTCGTCTTTACTACCCTCATTTTTCTCATGATCAGCCTCAGTACTTTTGTCTTTAGGGCTAGGCTTTCCTGAAAATTTTTTTCTTCGCTGTTCTAAGAGTTCTTGTCTCTCACGACACTGTCGCCATTTGTGACCTGGCTTTAAGCAGAAGTCACAAAAATTTTGTCTTGTTCTAAAGTTAGACCTAGGCGCATATTCCCTATTGCGACTTCCAAAATTTTGAAAATCTCTTCCTGGAGTACGGGCTCGGTAGCGATTGTCCTGTGATCTGGAAGTTGCATTATTATTACTTGGCCTACTACTGGTGGCTGCGTACCAGGTTTCATCAACTAGCGTAGGATCAGACTGGTTGTTATGCAAGTCGAAATAGCATTGAGCTCTGTTGACATACGTTTGTAACCTATCATCTTGAGCTGACATTAACACCGATGCTCTACACTGGGGTGGGAGGCTACTCAAAAATTTGTCTCGTATTTGCGCATCCCCGTAATTAATTTTGCGCGCTGCCTCTCTGATTTTACTCAAATGTACTTCTGCGCTATCCCCTGTTGCATAACAAAGGTTTGCGAAGTCATTGACTAAAGCAAACTTTGACTTGCTTGGGCTAAACCTTGCAATAAATTTAGCCTTAAGGTCCGCAACTGAAGTAAATGCCTGATCTTCTACCCATAGCCTTGCTTGACCTTGTAGAGTACGTTTAAACATTGAAAATACATTTTGTAACTCTTCATTTGATGCAGGTGTACTCAACTTCTGCGATTCCAAATAATCAGTAAACAGTAAGAAATGTGCAGTACACGCATCCCTGTCAATTGAGCTACCGGTATATCTGGTTGGTAGAAAGTCAGTTTGCCTTAATGCCGGTGGGTTTGCCATGATGCAAAGGAATAGGCCTACGAGAAGGAAAGGAAACATACCAAAATCCAAAATGGTTATCAAAATTCACATAATTACAATTCACGTTAGAGCTTAGGCTTTCAAAATATGAAGAGGGAGAATTAAGTGACGTTCTACAAATGACGGGTTTCATACCGAGCAAAAACATAACAAACTCACCATGACAATCCCATGAAAATATACACAATTCAGCTCAAACACATGAAATTGACGTGATAAGGGTCCATAAGAGAAAACAATGCATAATTTACGAATAGGAAGTCCTGACTTCTCTCACGAATCGAAAAACACGGGTAGGAACACGAGTCGCTGAAGGGTGGTTTCAAATGTGTTACGTAGATTCTTCAGAAAATGGCCGGAATTGAAAAGTCGATCGTATTAGTAAAAGACGTCTGGGCGACATCGGTAAAGCGTACTGGTTTCAAAGACTAGACCCTATAGGCACCCAATCTGTGTTGGCTAGGCTATACAAAACTAGACCCTAATCTGTGTTGGCTAGGCTAAACTAAGTTACATCTTACGAGTCACAACACAAGCGGCGATGCTGGCTGCTAGTTATACCGGAACGTGTCCCTCTAGACATACCAGGTTCGGTCGTCAGTAGACTGGTCAGACCAAGGCGATGAATCGAATACCATGACCATAAAGCTGAAAGATGGTTAGGCTACATCATATCAGTGTTTTTCAGCAACGATAAGCATGATAAAGGCTGGCCTAGACTGGATTCGCCAACTGGATAGAAGTTTGAAAACTTTGACAGGCCTCTCGGGTATCTGCATAGGGCCTACAATCGCCCGAAGGAGTATCGTAGTACCGTTCGTTGTTGAAGGTAAAAGTCTGCAAAGTTTGGACGATTGCGCCAACTGGTTAAGACTGTTTGACAAAGGGTTAGTCAAACCTCTCGGGTGATCTGCTTAGATTCGTTTCCAAGTTCGAAGGTTGCATACTGGTATAGTTGTACTCGAACGTTGGTGAAATGGAAGCACCATAGGTAAAAATTCGCACAAAGATTTCAACAGGAGCAGTTTGTCTGTGCGAAAATCAAGATCATGAGTTTAGGCTAACAATGTTGATTCACGTTGGGCGCCATGTTGTGTTTTGTTTCTCCTGGGTTCGGCCAAAACACCTCGATAATAATTAGCAGTTCGATTATACGATTCTCAGGGTAAAAAGGATAATCAACAGTCCAAATAATTTTTAGTCCATTTTATTCTTGATTTGTATTTCTTCTTTGGTACACATGTCACAATTATTACTGCAGATTAGCCTAGATTAGTTGTCTTGATAGCTCGAGTTCTCAAACACGACTACTCTCTTAGTCTAACCGTGAGAGAACGGATACGCAAAGGAAGCACTAACTGGAAGACTTCCTTCCGGGCTTCCGGGCCAAATCACATGATATCGTGACATTAATATTCATCAATTGACAACCAATTACGATTAATTTCACATGTCTTTGATCTTCACAATTGAAAGTGACCTTCAAGAGGCTCAAATTAAAGTGATACGATATCTCTACACAACAATATATATATAAATATATATATATATATATATATATATATATATATATATATATATATATATATTTCACTAATTCGGCACTTATGGGGAAAGTTGTCGTTGAAAAGTCGACCTTAAGGGGAAAAAAATTTTGGGGCGAAATATAAGTTTTGCCGTAACGTTTCTACACACTTTTTCTATAGGAATACGTAAACGGACAAGGGCGCCCTCCTAGATTTACAAAGTTGATTCAATTACTTCAAAGTTGTCAAATTTACGGACACCTAGCTGTTAACACGAACGGATGGCTGGCCGTTGAAATAACGTTGTTTATATTTTTGGAAGTTAGGGCGAGCACTTTTTCTTATGTATTTCATTGTTACTTTTTCGCCCTAAGTACGCGCAGATATAACAATTTCCCCCTAAGGTGGGAATTAGCGTTATATATATATATATATATATATATATATATATATATATATATATATATATATATATATATATATATATATATATATATATATATATATATATATATATATATATAACGCTAATTCCCACCTTAGGGGGAAATTGTTATATCTGCGCGTACATAGGGTGAAAAAATAACAATAAAATACATAAGGAAAAGTATTCGCCCTAACGTCTAAAAATATAAACAACGTTATTTCAATGACCAGCCATCCGTTCGTGTTAACAGCTAGGTGTCCGTAAATTTGACAACTTTGAAGTAATTGCATCTACTCTGTAAATCTAGTATATACATATTCTCAATTTTTATCTCTGGTGATTTTCTTCAACCGTTCCTTCTTCGATAAGAGTTTATACTCTAACTTGGATCGGTATAAAATTCATGATCGAATGCATTACTACAATACTTTCGACCTACACATTCTTACTTCGATCTACCAACTTCGACCTACTGATTATTCATCCCGATTGGGAGTGCTATGGTAGAGAAAATTGATTCACGCGGGGTATTTATAGCCTGTTTGGATTTTTGGTAACTCTAGTCGAAAATACCCTCTAGTCCTCGATTTCAATCCAGCATTACCGAATGCTCATTCTATTATACGGAAACATATCCACATTCTTCATAGTTCGCCCCTTATGACCAACATTTTCCCACACAATTCAATCTTTACTGCATATAGAAGAGGTAAATCCCTTAAGGATTTACTGAAGAAATCGCAACCGCCTTATCGTTCTGATGGAGGGGGCACTATTTCCAAACTGGGGTGTTTTAAATGTGAACGGAAGAAATGTGACCTTTGCACCAACTTTCTCACGCAAAGTTCTACCTTTCATAGTTGTGTCACTAAGAAAACTTACGCTATTAAGAGTTTTGTTTCCTGTACAAGTGCTTGCGTAATTTATGCAGCAACTTGTTTTAAATGTAATTTGCAATATGTTGGGTCTACCTCTACGGAATTTAAAGTAAGGTTTAGAAATCACAAATCCGATCTTCTCAATAATCGGGGTAGATGTGAATTAGCAGTCCATTATAATGCTTCTCCCCATCAGCTGTCGGACATCAAGTTTATAATTATTGAACAGACTTACAGTAAGTCTAATATTGATACCGTCCTCACCAAAAGAGAGGGTTATTGGCTTGCCCAATTGAATACCTTATTTCCATTGGGTCTCAATAAAAGAAAGGAATTTAACTCATCTAAAAGAATCAGCTACCTACGGCAAAGCCCAGATTCAATTTTTCCCAGTGGTTTCCATGTTTAAAGTTCTTGCCTAACACTCCTTTCAGGCCCCTTTTATCTTCCATTAGTTTTTACCTTTCTGGAGGATTCTCACTGCTCCTGTGCTGCAATTTTACAGCTGGTTTTAAGCTTCTTATCATTTTTTTCTCTTTTTACTTTTTGTTGTTTATTCTCCAGTGATTTTAAGTTTTATTCTTAACAGGGCTAAGGTTGTGTGGGTTGCTTTTAGCCTTTGTTCGTTTGCTGGTCTGGTAGTAATTTTATTTGAACGCATTTTATTTCGCTTCATTCGAGCCGAGGAAGGCTGAATAAAATAGCTGAAAGCTTCTCGAATCACGGTGTCTTTTTATCATTGTATGTGCAGTTGCAATTCTAGTTTTAACTTTCATTTTCAATATATAAATATATATATATATATATATATATATATATATATATATATATATCTATATATATATAAACGTGACGGAGAAACTGTAAAACAACGGTGCTACAGAATTGAAAGGCTGGATCTCCGAGGAGATACAAATAGCGGAAGGCTAGAATTTAGATAAATTAAACAGCCAAAAGGTTTGAAGTAGAGCTTTCGAGGAATACTACCTCTTTGTCAATACTTGGTCAGAGAATGACAAGGAGTGGGAAATTTTGGAAGTTTTTAAAGGTGTGGACAATGGTCTCACCTCTATTGTGACAGGATAATCCTTCTTAAGGCAATTGAGCAGGTTGATTGACCGGGAGGGTCTGATCGGATTACTCGTGTGTAACCCATCAACAATAGGAAAATCCTCTTCAAAGTAATTAGAGAAATTGTTAGGCCGGAATGGCCTGATCGGATTATTTGGGTTGGTGTTATCAGCAAGCTGGTAAATCGCTCCTGATGTTCAAGCCGAAAGGCGATGTGGTTTTGAGATTGAGTTCCAAGAAATTTTCTTTAGCTTTTCTAGCTTTGTCGGTCCATGTATCGTTTTGGTCGATAGCAATGACCCGTAAGTTTTTGATAGAATGATGAGGCAAATTGAAATGGTTTGCAACAGGTTGTTCAACCTTTTTGGTTTTAATTGCTGACCTGTGCTGTGTCATTCTCATTCGAAGAGTATTTTTAGATTCTCCGACATACTGCACCCCACATAAATTGCAGTATATGAGATAAATGACATTTTTGGAAAGACAATTAATTTCTTGTCTAATTTGGAAGGTGCGTGCATTTTGATTGCTCTGGAAGCCTTTTGTGGAATCAACCAGGGCGCACGTCTTGCAGTTGGAAGGGCAAGGTGAACAACCAAAATTTTCGTTGTTTTCCTCGACTGAGGCTTTGTCCTGGAATTTTGCCCGAACCAAAATGTCCCGTAAATTTGAGGGCCGCTTGAAGGCAACAACGGGGGGTTGGGGAAAGATAGGCCTTAGGCGATCGGTGCTCTGAAGTGTAGGCATATGCTTTTTGATGAATTTAGCTAGTGGTGGTAGACCGGGATGGTACTCATATATATATATGTATGTATATATATATATATATATATATATATATATATATATATATATATATATATATATATATATATATATATATATATATATATATATATATATATATATATATATATATATATATATATATATATATATATATATATATATATATATATATATATATATATATATAGATATATAGATATATATAGATGGATGGATGGATGGATGGATGGGCGGGCGGGCGGACGGACGGACGGACGGACGGACGGACGGACGGACGGATGGATGGATGGATGGATGGATGGATGGATGGATTTATATATATATATGACTGTCGACCTAAAGTAGCTTTTAAGCGCATGCCGATCTAAGAAAAGATCCAGGGATTTTTTTTTTTTTTTTTATAATCGTTATGATACTTGGACCACGAACAGCGTATCTTGAATCTTGATACGGCAGACTTTCTAGAACTCGTTCACACATAGCTTTGTTGTCCCAATGCAAAAGGTTAAACTTAGTTCTTAAACAGTTTTGTTTGCCTAACCCGTTATCTTCATCCCACCGAACTTCCATCGAAAGAACTTACATCGTTCATTATGCCAGATTTAAAATGAGGCTTTAATGGCTGTCTTCTCCAGACAAAAACATTTAGAAACCGAAATTTGGTTCTCCAAACGGATTATTTCCCAACTGCTGGCTGATAATATTCTCACTCAGGAAGTACTTAATTCATTGGAGTTTAGTGGAGCTTAGTAACGTAACAATTTAAAGCGTAAAATTCCCAAGCTCCTTTTTCTCACGTCGAAGGACCGTGTGTTACACTACTTGAGTGACTTAGGGCATCCATTAATTTTTGAACTTTTACCTGTCTCGCAGTCAAATTCAAGATTTTTTTTTCTCTTATTTATCTAATTACTCCCTCAGGAAGGAAGAACCTTTCTTCCTCAGGAAGGGTGTTTCGTTTTGCCCGTCAAAAAATGGATCCAGTCGGCCTTTGCTTCGATCCACAAAACTTCACCCGCAGAATAAAATTAAAAGAATTTTACATGGACAAAGAACCCTCCGACAGCTTAGGCACATTTCAGTCCTATCGTTATCTGTGTATAAAAAAGAAATTATTTTGGTCCTCACCGGAGGGTCGTAACACATGTATGACAACTTTTCCGCTTCAACAAAATTTCAACTTGACAATTTCATTAAAAACCACAAAGTTAAAAGAACTCATCAAAAGCTCAACTCCCAGGAATTCAAGGCCATCAAAGGTTTACGAAACAACAACGACATCGCCTTTAAATGGCTGATAGTGATAAAGGAAAAGCGGTGACAATTCAAAATAGTAAAGATTACATCGCAGAAGCAGAGCTTCAACTACGCAATCATAGCTTTTATCAAACTGTGGATAGTGACCAAAACGCATCTTTCAAATAGGAATTTTTCAATTAAACCCGTAATCTCCTCACCGACGATTTTCAAAAAAAGGTAAGAGCGCTCATTCCTGATTAACCCAAAGAAGGTCTTTTCTTTACCCTGCCCAAATTACACTAATTGTCTAAATTGTTGAAGAAGAAGCTCACTCATTTACAGGACCCGTCTGATATCCCTCGGAGAAAATGATAGAGCTGCCCAAATCTTTGAAATTCTGTCCATCAGAAAGGCCTATCTTACAGAACCATGATCTGGTTTTATAGGCTCTATCCTCAATTTTTGTTGCCGAGTATTCCTTCTCTTATTAAGGACACTTCACAATTTCTTCGCAATTCCTTGTGATTAACCGCCGGTAACCCAACATTGCGTACTTGTTACTATAGATGTTAGTGCTTTGTACCTTAATATCCCCCATACGTATGGTATCGAAGCCTGTGAGAACTCACTTAGCCAGGACGGTCATTCACAGACCTTCATCAATGATATTTGCTCCCTCATCGAATTTATTCTCATAAAAACTCTAGTTTTGATAGCAATAATTTTTTGCAAATCAAAGTTACTGCTATGGGGACAAAAATGGCCCCTTGCTACGCCAATATTTTTATGGCCAATTAAGAAGAAGGCCTGTTGTCGTCTTGCACTCCGAGACCTACACATTTTTACCCTTTTTATTGACGACCTTTTTTTTTCATTTGGCGACATGGCGAAGATGTACTTCAAACTTTCCTTATACGTTGTAATAATTATCATGATAGCATCTCCTTTACGGCAAACTACTATCGAGAATGTCCTTTCCTTGATGTCTTAGCCCTTCTTCAAGATGGCAACTTATCTACATCCCTGTACTCTAAGCCCACGGATAACCACCAGTTTCTTGTTTTTCTAAGTTGTCATACCATCCACCTAAAAAGATCAATTATCTTCAGTCAAGGGTAAAGAATTAAGCATATTTGTTCCAACAACGACGAATTTGAGCAGCAGATCGTCTTATTTGTTGGCAATCTTTTGAAATGCGGTTACCCATTCAAATTTATTTCTGATCAAATTTCCAAATTGTCCAAGTAGACCCGGCTTGATATCCTGGAATAAAGAAGAAGAAGACCGAAAACTCGTATTCCTATGGTTTTTGACTTCCACCCATCTGTCGAGAAATTTTTGAGGCAACTTAGAACAGATTTTTGCCTTCTGAGAGGAGACAACTCTATTCGTAATTTGCTTTCTAAACCCCCTTTACCCAGTAGGAGACAAATGCAAAGCCTGAAGGACTTACTTACCTCTTCAAAACTTTCCTCAGATAGCCCTGGGGCAATGCTAAACGCCTTAAACCTAGCTGCAAAATTTGTGAGTTCATCACTACTGAAAGTTCTTTAAGACTTCCTGGCACCGCTGACACCTTTAAAACTCCCCCTCTTTGTTGTGATTCATCCGACGTAGTTTATCTTTTGACTTGTTCCGTCTGTTATTTCAGGTCACTATGTAGGAGAGACAAGTAACATTTTCCGTATGCGTTTCAATAACCATGCTAAGTCAATACGTAACCACTTTCACGGATTCTCAGTGACACAACACTTAAACGTGCCTTAGAAAAGAATCAGAAACATTCGTTGTACTCTCATTTCCTCGAGAAGTTCGTGAAAAGTACAAGTTAAGCTGGATCCTTTGATTTAATACTCACACTATGGGTCTAATCAAGGTCTTAGGCATCCTCAAGGGTTATTCGATTGTTTACCCATCGTAACCGGACGATTTTGCCTCTTTTAAGAGTGCAATTTTAAAGAGTGTTCACCTTTTAAGTCCATTCGGTTCGTTCGACTTTTGAAAGACTGGGCTCACTCAGTGTCCTTGAGAATTCTACTTTAACGTTCATGTGAAATGCGCTTGTTAATTAAGCGATTCTTTCAACTATCCTTTCCAGTGCCTGAACATCATAAGTTTCTTATGTTTATCTTAGTAGTTGTACAGTTGTAGTATAATAGTTAGCTTATGTTTTGCATGCTTATGTTTATGTGTATTTTTTTTAAATTAAGTATATTATACTTCCCTAAACTTTGCAGTTAAAATTCAGTTTTATTTATTCAGACAGAAATCTTTGTTTGTCTACTTTATTCATGTGGTATATTGAAATAGTGTGATAAAGTTTTTTTTTTTTTTTTTTTTTGATGTTTGATTGCAGAAATATTCAGTCCTACAATTTCGGGTGTTATACAAAATTTATTCTTTATACCCCATTCATGATGATGTTACTTTGCATTTCATGATGTTGGAACTCCACCATCAAGTTTCCATTTGATGCATTTCGCTCTTTAAGGATTGTTATGTTATATTTGTTAAACACCTTGTTCGCCGTATGAGGGCCTTTTGTGAAAATATTTAAAAAAAATACATCAAATCCATTTAACCATTCACTTCTTATTGGTTTCAACTTAATTCCAATTACACATTCAAACATATTTTCATTTTGCTTACTCTTACAGAAAGCTGCATAGACATTTTTCCATGAGCAAAGTATTAAAGTAGAATAATATTGAATATAGCCGACTCTGCTTGAACCAATAAGCGAGCTCGGTATTGCTTTGCCGCATGGAATTGTTAGGCAGAGTATGTGGTATACGGATGGAGTTCACCACGAAACGAACAGAGCCCCATTATTTTCGTCACTACATGCATAAAATACCATGTGTCTTGAGAACTCGAACGAAAATAGGAGTCGCAGTGCTACTTAACTGCAGATTCAAAAACAATTTTTACACCAAAAAGACAGTTAAGGCACAGTTCACTGCAAAAAACCACACTTGAAATCCCTCCTTATGTTAGGTTTGGATTAAGAAAGAATGATTTTACCAAATTTTCATGAAAGCTCAAAAATTGGAATACCCGCTGAAGGTGCGGTATAAGTTTGGTAAACCCGATGATTTGGACGATCTACGCATGTGCATAGGTACCAAAACGAATTACCGAACTGGCTTATTGGTTGAAACTGGGCTGTGAAACCCAATCTGGCTAGGCTTAACGTAACCGTACTCGGATAAAACATGTGTAGTGTAAAAAGTGAATGAGATGGACTTGACATTTTTCACAAGTTGGGAATTGCACTCAAACGATAGACAAAATTTTGACCAAATACCGACTAAAGGAGCTATGGAAATTACATCAACTTGGGTTAGTGGAATGTATCTGACATCGCATGCATCATTTTAGAGTTAATCGATCCTTAACCCGGAATTCATCTTTAAGCATCTTTTAGGAATAAACTCGGATAACCTGTACGCTATAAATGATGTTTCTGTAATGTTTGCCCTCTGATTTAAAGCAAGGATCTATTCTGCAAATTTGAGCTACAATTGTAGCAACCTATTTAAGTTAGTGAAAGAGGTATAGAATGAAATTTTCAATGGACGTTGAACCCCCTTTTATGTTAATACCTTACTGGTTTTCAAAAGTACTGCCCTTTCGCCTACCTCAGATGACATTGTGCCCACTGATGTACAAACTCCAATTCATAAAACAAAAGGTTAATGTAATGAAATGGATCCGAGATTTGTTTGGATATGTAATGACACCCATGCGTCAGTAGAAATGGTACAATGGTTAGCAACCACGCGTCACGGCATAAGAAACAGTAACGCATACACCACATTTTCTTCTATATTTACTGGACCCTGTATTTAACACTGCGCTTAATGTCGAAGTAAACGTCCATACCAAGCTGCTTTTCATTCGCTTTCGTTCATTTCCTTCCTATGTTTGATGATAATTGTTTAAATCGCAACATCCTATCGTTTAACACATGTGACACTTATTTTACCAGCATAGTTAAAAGGAAGATCATTGTGTTCTAGCCTTCACATTTGTCATTCATACTCAAACTTACACCTTGACAAAAAAGTAACATGTTCTATCATACATACGCTAAAGTGAGATCGCATTGGAGAATATAATTATGACGAGAACTTTTCAAAGTGCAATGCAATGCTTGTTTTTAAGTTAACGACTTTGCCGATTTAATATGAGAAAAATTACCTTAAAAAAGTGAACAAATACTCTACTGGAAACCAGAGGGAAGAACAAAATCATATCCGAGACTGTTTTTTTTTTTTCTTGTAAAGCTCTTACGTCATTTACTTCAAAAATATTCACATAAGAAGAAAACAAGGTTACTTCTAAGGCAATACCCTCCTATACGCTGCTGCAGACAAACTTAAGATTGCTTTAATTTTTTTTTTTTTTTTTTTGGTTTTGTTCTTTTTTTTTAATCTGCTATGTGATAATAACTTATGTTATGATGAAAAAATGTATGAAAAAATTTCATTGTCAAACCAGGAATTTCCACAGCACACTTGTCGAAAATTGTCAATTCTCTTCTGTAAATGCAAGTAAATATTCTCGTAAATATTTGTATTGTAAACAGCGTGATGCTCTAAAAATTTCGTCTTGACAAGTTGTCTATTGTGAAAAAAGTAAAGTAATGAACACAAATTTCCTTAAATTCTTCCATTTAAATAAAATCAAACTGAACACGGGGTTTCTTCGTAAACAGTAGAGCATGTAACTATGGGCATTTACAAGATAATTAGTTTTTAGACTTGTTATCGAAGTTTTCTTGTTAAGTTGTTTATTTCATATATTTTGTAAGGAAGAGGGTACACTACTTTAATTGGTATTAGCAGTATCATACGCATAAAACCCCACCCAGTAGTCAATAGTATAAAAACGTAATTGCCTTACTCTGTCACGTGACGTGTAAGTTCCTTCAAAAGTTGATTTTATCTTAGAAAGTTGTGGACGATCTTGGCATTTCTTCGACCAGCATTGCCTCATGACTGTAAAGCTTTGCAGAAAATATTAAAAGCAATGGAAAGCAAAATTGAAATAAAAAGAATACAGTGGTGAGTTTGTCTCACAAAAGTATTCATTCTTGAATTGTGTGATACTAAACTGCTTACATAGTTTCTGGACAGTCTTCGGGTTGACGTAGTACAATTCTTGTTTTCAAACGTTTTTTCAAAATCTTCTTTCTAAACCAGTCGGAAAGGATCGTCACCTGGACAAAAGGGAACGCAAAATGCCGTGCTAGCATTCAAAACTATTTAGAGGTTAAACAACAGATCGGATTAATTTCCGTGCCACCCTTAATCCTTCATTTGTAAATTGTATCCTACTGGGATATAGAGGTGAACGGTTTACAAAAACGAGCGTTTGACAAGTATACACTCTAATTCATAACTCGCTTATTATAGGCAATCGCGAAGAGATATCTTAAAAAATGATTTGATTTGTTTATTAAATGGATCATTAATGGAATTTCTTCACTGAAATTTTTGACTACATTATTGTGGCCCTTCCAAACGTTTTCTTCAATTTGAAGGGGAGGGCATTTTTAGATTGTATGTCTAATAAAGTGTCTATACAACAAGTCTCCAAGTGCTTAGAGCATCTGGCTTGCAGTCTTGAGTTGGACTCCTGGCCGATGCATATCAAAGAATTTTAAAATAGAGCCTCCTGCCACTGGGCTTGGCGCTCAGCAGAAGCAATGGATTAGGGAAAACAAGCTCATAAGCCATAACTGAAAAAAGAGGGGCTGGCTTAACTTAAACAAATTGGTTAGAGTAATTGCGTGCAACTCATAACAAACTAGGAAACGGGAGCATGCATGTGTCTCTCAAACGTATTTTTCTGTCTTAAATAACTTGAAAATTGGAAACAATAAGGCATTAGATATTGCCACTTTCAATAAGTCAAAGAATGAATAGATTTTTAAAAGTATAATGACACAATCGAGGCATTACCAAAGACGCTGTCAGAATGGACTTGACTACATATTCAGGGAGTTTCCAGCGAGTTAATGAAATATTAAAACGGTAATATCTTCGATAAATACCCTTCACGCTCCGTAAAAAAAAAACGCCTTCATTTGTCGATCAAAATAATGAAGTGTTAAGACTCATATACTTGATGAAGACATTTAAAGCACATCCCAAAAGACCCTTCGACAAGGTTTTACATTTTTTTTATAAGCTGGGTGTTCGTTATTCCAGGGGAAAGGGGGTTTTGTATGATCTTTCCAAGCATAAGGGGACCTGCGATATCTACATTTTCACTCTTTTGGAAACGTTAGCAACAATACTAAATGTGACATAGGAGAATTTCGTCGACTTATCCTCCAACTACTAAAATACCAGTAACAAACAAAACTTACCACCGGAATATATTTCCCACAGTGTAAGGCTCAGGGCCCAAATGTCACTAGGAAAATATTTTCCGGTACAAAAGTAGTAACAGCTTCTATTTGTTCCTAGACGTTCAGAGAAAAAAAAGGGGGCTTTTATGTGAATGTTCTGGGTTAAAAAGAGTATTAGCATTAAGAACAGATTGATGGTTACCTTTGCAACGTAAAATTTGATCGCGTTTACAGCAGTCGCGCTGGAGCAGAAATCATAAAGCTTACAAACTTGTAAAACGTTTAATAGAACCTTTTTACATTGTAGTCCAGGATGTGAGCAATGTAGGCAAAATACATACAAAGACATTAAAGGCGTTTCTTACTTAATTTTATTTTTATTATTTATCATTTATCCGGTGTTTTATATCATGTTAAAATTAAAGCATTCAATCGTTATGAAAGTCTGAAAATGCTATATAAAGCTTACATTACTGTGGCCTTTGTGTGATTTGTTGATTTTTACTGATATATATACACGTCACCCGGATAGATCAGTTTTATTTTTCATACGAGGTAGAGTACTTGTAAACTTATTGTGGTTTCAAGGTGGATATCATAGACAGATCTTACGGGGGAAGCTAAGAAGCCAGTAATGTCCAAACGCCCCAGGAGAAGAAAAAAACTTAAGAAACAAAATGACATACTCCTTTAAAAGTAAGAAATTCCATTCCATTAAAAATGTCGTTGTAAAATCGCAGAAACGCTCCTTGAACGATTTAAGTTTTTGTATTAGACAGATTTCCATATTCTGAAGACAGTCGTGACTTCAAAGTACTAGTTGTGTATTCTTGAATGGAGTAGGTATAGACTGTTTGTTGTGAAAAAGACAGATAAAAAAAAAGTTATTGTCACATACTTTCCATCAGCTATACTGCAAGTTTTTTTGTTAATTGGAGACATTATCTGGTATGTAAAATAAAATAAGAAAAGGGGGCGATGCGTTCTGTTTAACAAGGCATTTTCAAACTGACTAACGACAACACTAATCCCTAACTTAATCCTTAATCATAACAAAGAATACAATCGATACAATACAAGTGCCAATCAAGAAACACCTTATTAAACAGTGCTCATCAACCACCACCCCCAGGAAAAAACAGGAAAAATCAGAGTATTAGTCTTCTCAGCGGTCAAAGGGGATGACCCCAAGCAAAAACCTTTCGCCTGATATAAAAATGAATGTTTGCGCTAACCATTCTGTTTTCAGTGAGTAGCACTGGGACGTTTTCTGATTACTCTTTAAAACTGCTTCTTACCTAATATTAAAGTTTTGAAATTCGGCACTTTCAAAATGTCATCTATCAGAATCAGTTCCCGCATTTTAGTTTTGCCTACGCTAAGAAGGAAAATGTAGTCATTTGGTTTATTAAGACAGTTTGCCATGTGTCATGATTGGCTATGTAGAGTTTTGCGACAATGTTTGGAATTCACCTAGTTAAACTTATCTTTTTTACAAAGATAGATGTATATATGTGACATTTTGCAGTGGCTTTAGATTAAGGTTGTGGCGAGTGTTATTCCTCTTCAATCGAATATTATTTCAAACGGTAAATCGATTTGTTTAACCATTGAGCTATATCGAAATACTGCTCCCCTCCCCATTGGCCAAAACCTTGCTGATCGGACAGGCATCGGTACATCAGACAGGCAAACATTATGCTGGGGTGGGATATGGGGTCGGGCAAAAAGCTACCTTCCCATAAGAGAAACAGCCCCGTTCGAATATGAGTACTGTTTTGTAGTACGATGTGAGTGCCCCTTTAGTATGTTCGTTTTAGTTCATATTAAAGATAACGGTTGAGAAAGTCATGATAAACCTGACTAACACTTACCTTCGAGCTGAATGTTGCATGTGTGAAGAACCTTTTGGAGACAATAATGACCGGAGTTATGAAATAAGTCAACCAAGAAAAGTAAAAGTAGAGACAGTACTTGCGTGTCTCTTTATCTTTTTCACATTTACTTCAAATGAGAATAAAGTTAGCTTTATGGTGTGTAAAACTTTGTCTCTGCTTGACTCTTAGTTAATATGTCTGCATTTCAGAAAAATGAGTAAACTCGAAAGCATTAGAAAGCTGTAAGTTCTACGTTATCCTAAGGTCAAGCACTGAGCATTGTTTTCGTTTTAGAGTAACTTTTCGCGATGTTTAAAAATTTGATTTTGCTTACCTCTTCGTTAACCGATTTTAAAAGCAATGGACAAACTTAGGAGAAAGAGTACAAAAACGAAGTCCAATGTCGCAGCAATAATAAGGGCAAATGTTGTACTAACTGGCAGATTGGTTTTATCGTCGTCGGTTGCCAATACTGAAAGGTGATATATTTATTCATTTATTTATTAATTTTTTCATGAAGATTTACAATAATTACATTCATAGCAGAATCGTTAAGGAAGAAAGGATCACTTTACCTTCGAAAGTGACTGATTTTAAAATATTTTCGGCACTGCATGAAATATTTACGTGATCGACTTTTGGATGAATGGTAAGCACTGAAATGATTGCATCTGTATGATTCAACAGGAACTGACGCCTTTGGTGGCTTATATTATCTGTAACAGCAACACCATTTACACTCCACTTTAAGATGTCAACAGGAATGACGTTGCTGAAGCACTGGAACTGATATGCACTACTCTCGAGAAGGACTAGTGCTTCGGTGCAGGTATCGTATAAGCAAAACACAAAAAGTTCAATTTGCGTATTTGATGTACCTGTTAAACAGACAAGAAAACTTGATTCCAAAGTGCATTTAGCTTAAGGAGAAACTCGACTAATGTTTAACTTGCTTTCTGAAAATAATTTATCAGGGGCCTTGTGAAATATTGTATTCGAAAATAGAAGAAAATCATCAATTTCATTTTAAAAGCCAACGTGTCCTGTGTAATTTGATGTTCAAATCACAAAACCAGCTTTAACATTTCTTGCTAACACAAGACTACGATATTGAACACTTGTTATGAAGAAATGAAACACAAAATCCGAAACAAGAATGTAGATCAGAATTTTATGATGGACCGAAATCATACAAATGTTTGTATTTGACTCCTTCAAGTTTCAGAATATTGAACTCTACCATTTATCAATTTTGAAGCCGTCGCTGAAATATTTTTAATGATTACACTGGATATTTTATCTTTGCGCACTTTAATGCTTCTCTGCATATCATGTTAACATAACATGCGACAATACCAGGTAGTTAGAGCGGTGTTTCGTTACTTAATAGTTTAGAAATTCATATAATTTGTTTGTTGTCATCCACAATTTTTTGCAATTGTATGTTCACTTCTGTGATTTTGTTAAACAAAATCCATCATAGAAACATTAACTCTCCGAAATACTTTTCTGTAGCATTTAACAGCTATATACCGGGTTTTACCTTCTTGACAATGTACTTTTGCCTATTGATAACTGTGGTATAGCTAATCAATGAAAAGGATCAACTTACTGTTTAAGCTGAGTCTGTAACATATTTCCGATATATCTCCAATAGAACAAGAGTAGTTCCCAACATTACTAGCCGTGAACTGACTAATTTTTAAGTAGGAGGTAGTGCCATTAATTATTCTCCCTTCAACGTTAGAGATACCAATTTCAATAGGCTTGAAATTTTTGCTAAAGATGATGTTTTCATTGAACCACCATAAGTGGCTAACCGTATAATTTCCCGGCTCATTACACGGTAGCGTCATAGATGAGCCATTGAAGACAGACATCGAGGTAAACGATGTAAGCGGACCTGTACAAGGAACAAAAGAATGAAATCCCGTAGCAAAAGGAAGTATTTAACTAGAAGGGATACCGCTATAAGCCTTTGCACATTACTTTGAAGCACTTTCTGGGCTCCAAGTGGGATATATTTGTGTTTGTCAGATATTCCAAATTGGGACCAAACTGGGCTCGCCTTTCAACTAAGGCCCAGTTGCAGCCCGGCTGGGCCTCAGCTTTTAAAGGTAAAGCCAGCTGTGCTTCAGCTGGGCCTCAGTTGGTAAATGCTGGTCTAGTTGGTCCCCAGTATGGGCCCAACTAGGCATGTTGGCTGGGAATACCATTCTGTAAGTAGATATTTTACGATTATTTTCTTCTTGCAGGATAGTGAAAAGGATTTATAGGAGACATCCTCTTTTAGCTGAATACTACATGCCAAAACATTGCATTCCCTCTCAAAGCAATATGGTTGAGGGTACTCACCACCTACTTCAGGAACCCTTAAAGATGAAGAGTAACTTAGCCTTTACTTAAAATTTGATAAAATCAATACGAAACCTATACGAAAAGTTGTGTTAGATGTGGCAGTCTGGTTCTGATTGAATGCCATCGAGGAGGAATGTTCGCCTGTTGGAATGGAAACAAATTTGCTTAATTTCAAAGGTTGATTCCGAAATAAATCGATTTCCTAACTTTGAATTTTATGTAACATTGAAGGTAACGATCGCAGTCTACTTGATAAAATCGATGATTAAAAAAGCAAATAGATTGTACTTACCGCAAAATATCAAGAAAAGAATCAAAAGACGTAACATGTTTGTCTGACAATGTTGCAATATTTCATCAAGAATGATTTTGATAACTCCCCTTCAGTTACATTTTCAAAGTATTAAAAAACAGCACTTCATCTATCCACTCGAAACAGTTTCATATTTTACAACAATATGTTACCTAGTGAAATAAGGGAAATAGCCCTGAACGAAAATGTCGTTAAAAATTAACAAGTTTTCAATAGTAGAGGGAATGAGGATATACGCTGTTATTTCCTCATGTGAGAAACGAATTACTAGCCGTTCGTTAGGAGGAAATTAAAGGTGAAGAGGTCTTAAAAACTCAAAGAGTAAACGATAAAAAGTACTGAAGGAAGAGCGGTTCTTCTTCAAAATTCCTCAGGCAGCCATTATCTTAGTCAAAACGTTGGTTTGAATTTGCTTAATGTTTTAGCCGTGGATTGCGTAATAAATTGAAGTGTGATATGTAATCACACTTCATCACAGTCGGACTAGAAATAATTTAATTAAAAAAGAAAACGACGTTAAGCCCTTATTCCTATGTCATTGATGAAACCAGGAATACTTTTCAGACTTTGGAGTTTATTTCATCGACCACAGTACTAATACCAACACAAGTTGGATCAAGAAAAATAAACTAAACAAAAGATAGAGCATGTGAACGCATCCTTAAAGGATGCTATTACATTGTTTTTCTTTAAAAACATAATGTTAAAAATCATTTGTTTCTGTCATTTAAATAACGAGAAAGTTGTTGGAAGCATACGTCTGAATGAGAAGTGTTTGGTCGTGACTCTTAGAAGGCATTTTTAAAAGACACATGTAATTTATCCTTTCAAATATGGAAATGGGTAACTTTCCGATACTCACAAAATATATAAGACATTTTTACTAACAAGGAATCAGTAACAGTAAGAATGTCCCGTTGCCTTTCTACGTCTTCCTGAAACTGAAGGTTGAAAAGGTATGTCCAAGCAATTTTAATGCAACCAGTTATCCAATATCAAAATGACTGAAAAAATAAATGAAGAACGCTTCATAAGGTCTCCGCATCATTTCGAAAATGGTTCAAGTCGAAGCAGACACAGTCCTTTTTCCAGTTGTGGCTCACTGTGTTGTTTTCCCTGCTCTATTTTATGCTGAGCACAAAACAGAGTTACAAAAGGTCCCTTTTCCAAGTTCTCAAGTTTTCGGTATGACCCGGCCTGGACTCGAACTTACGACCTCCCGACTGCAAGCCCATGTTCTACCGTCTTGGTCACGCAGTCGAAAGGGAAATGTAAGCTATGAGTAGCCAACAGGTACTGGAAAGTACACTAAATTTCTAAAAGTTTTTTCGAAAAGTTAAAATAAAGACAAACCAAAATAGAGACATGTTATTTCTTTTCATACTCTATCATATCGCAAGAGGAGCCATGCAAATTCTCTAATATCTTTACCACTTGAGCTGGAACTTATTTTAGTTATCGAGACCAAATTTCATTTTAAGAGCGTGTCGAACAAAATTATTTAATAGACGCCTTCTGTCTGAAGAAAGAAAGTGGGAAATAAACATGACTCGATTACTTCAGAAGAAATTACTAAGTATAACTGCAAGACATTTCCAAATTCTATTTTTGTTACACTGGTATTCCCTGAGAATATTGATTATGTATTACGTAAAAACTAGTACGTTAAGAAAACCTGTGTGCTGTTCAAATAAAGAAAGACTTCAGAGAACATTTGGCCATTCCATTAATTGTATAATATTGAATAATACTTGAGCGTCGTTCTGATCAGTGAGTTGGTTCTGATAATGTATCATCATCCTCATCGGTGATCTGTTCTATTTAACCTAGAGCAATATAGACTGACTTGGTCACGCGTATGATTTTTTTTTTCTTTCTCTTTCTTTCTGAATCGGAATCGTGCCGAATTTAATTCAGAAACAGTTACACATCACAACCTCGACAAAGAAGACCTTGATTCGATCACACTCATGAGCGATTTATTATCGGAATAACCCGATTTACGATTTGTGACAATTTCAGCAATTACTGCCCACTTTATATCTTGCTACTGATGAGACCCCAAAATTATCTTTGTGGTCGAAACGCGTCTAGCAATAGCACATCACGCTATAGCTTGTTACCAAACAAGGTCACAAACAGAGAAAAAACTTAACCTAAAACCTTTTAGATTACCTGTTATCATATCCCTAGCAAAAATCTACGACTTTGGAGGCAATACCGCCCTCTCTGTTCACCCATATTTTGATCGCCAGATTTTATAAAAATTCCCGATATACTATCTAAACTATCTTTTCAAGTGAACACGTCACTGAGTTTTTGGAGAGTCGGCCATTTTGTCTTTTTTTGTTGTTTTCTTCTCCATCTCTGATGTGAGACGGCCTTGACTGGTACAGTTTGAATCCTAGACGATCCTCAGGTTTTGTCCCCTCTCCAACTTACCCAGGAGCAAGGGTTTTCACCTCTTGATAGTTCAGCCTCTAGCACCGGCCATATCCGACTTATACAACTGGCTATCGCAACTTATGTAACAACTAGCACACCCATATATACAACGTGTGTTCTAAAAACGTTGAAAGATTTTACCGATTTTCTTTTGGTTACATTTATTTATCGTACCCGGTGTTCTAATGTATTGTACTAGACCTTTATCCAACCTCATCCATGCTATTTCTGTTGGAATTTGTGCCCTTTTACCTATCAAATTTGCACTTTTCCACCGTAAACTAGCACACTTTTACCAGTTAAAAGGTACATGAGAAGACACCACATTTTCTTTTGTCCGTGATATCCAATCAACAACCGAGTTTGAGCGATTCTCTTTCACGTCCAAATCACGTTATATCTGGAGACTGCTCAAATAAACTACCATAACAAGCAAAATTCGGACCTCACAGGCTCCCCTTGTCACCCTTGAACAAAGGGTGAAACGCATCCACCGGGATCTTGAATACCAGAGCGAACCTAGGTTCGCCGGCTTACATAGGCAACCACACCCGCTGCCTCCACCCCTGGTATTCGACCCCACGTTTTTAAGCGAGTGGCAGAAAGTACTGTCAAAAGCTTCGAGGAAACTTGCCAGGCTAACCATAGCCGTATTACAAACTAAGGCAATTTCCCTGAAGAAGAACATCGCCATAGAACGGTAGGCCGCTTTCGCCTACATCGACACAATCGAGGACCCGGAGGAGAAGCAGAAGGCATCCGTTTTCTTCCCAAAACTGGTAGATAGCCAGCTACGCAGGCTCAGTCGACGTCAGGGACCACAGAACCCGAAGAAGAGGAAGCTGTAAATTTAAACTTTAAATTAAACGGCTCTTTTTAGAGCTACCAAATCTAGCAGAAAGAAAGGCTTCTTTTCTATTCATACATGCTTATTGTTTGTGTCTTTTCTTTATCCTAACTAAGGCAGAGGCATCGCAATTATTAAAGAGAGTGACTATAAAAATGAAGCACTCAGGCAATTATCAGGCCCACAGTACCAAAAACTTACATCTGACATCACCATGGAAACCATCTCTATGGTCAAAACTCTCGTCTCCGACCTCTTTAATAACGAAGAAATTACCGAAGACTTTTTCGATTACCTAAACCCTAGTAACCATACTATCCGAACACCCTTATTCTATCTACTACCAAAGGTCCATAAAAAGCCGCCCGAGGGTACCACTTTTATCGGTAGACCCATTATCTCAGGCTGTGGCGGACCTACCCAGCAAATTTCGGAATTTTTAAATTTTTTCCTCCTTCCTCTGGTGCAACATCAACCAACCTATGTGAAGGACACCAATCACATTCTCACCTTAATTGAAAATCTAAAATTACCCGATCATATTCTAGTGGTTACACTTGATGTAGTCGGAATGTATACCAACATACCTCAAGATGACGCGATTAACGCATGTACAGAGGCCTACACTAAATCCGACAGCGGCCTTCATTCTATACCGAAAATATCGACCGCTTCTATCCGTAAGATTTTAGAGCTCATCATTAAACGAAATTGTTTCAAATTTGATACAAATTACTACATACAAACAGTAGGGGTTGCAATGGGCTCAGAATCCTCACCCGAAATTGCCGATATCACGTTTCATCTTTTTGAGAACGACATAATACCTCTCTCAAAACATATCGTTAGTTGGTTACCCGCACTTACTCAAAACCTAGCGAAACTTTCCAATATCAATCACGTGACTCCAATCATCCATTAAGCTGTTTCAAGGGCTTTACTAAAGGTGAAACCCTACGACACATACGCCTCTGTAATAACCGCCTTGACTTTAACGAAAAAGTCACCTCATTTAAAGAGAAACTTATACGGCGGAATTACCCGGAGGATTTTATATCGGATCTTATTTCTGAAATTAATTTCCAAAATAGATCCCTTCACCTTACACCTAAACCAAAAGATCCATTCCCGCCTTTGGTTTTTAAGTTCTGTTTTTCACCCCATATCAAAACCAAGGACTTAAAAAAGTGCCTCACCAAACACTGGCACATTATTACCGAACACCCGACACTTAAGAAATTGTTTCCGAACCCGCCGCTTATTGCCTACAAAAGGGCCAAAAATCTAAGCGATTCCCTCATACGTGCGGAATTTTATTCAGAAACAGTTGCACATCACAACCTCGACAAAGAAGACCTTGATTTGATCACACTCATGAGCGATTTATTATCGGAATAACCCGATTTACGATTTGTGACAATTTCAGCAATTACTGTCCACTTTATATCTTGCTACTGATGAGACCCCAAAATTATCTTTGTGGTCGAAACGCGTCTAGCAATAGCACATCACGCTATAGCTTGTTACCAAACAAGGTCACAAACAGAGAAAAAAACTTAACCTAAAACCTTTTAGGTTACCTGATATTATATCCCTAGCAAAAATCTACGACTTTGGAGGCAATACCGCCCTCTCTGTTCACCCATATTTTGATCGCCAGATTTTATAAAAATTCCCGATATACTATCTAAACTATCTTTTCAAGTGAACACGTCACTGAGTTTTTGGAGAGTCGGCCATTTGTCTTTTATTTTTGGAGTTAAGACGCACACTTACTAAACAATAAAATATCGCTATGGAATTATTCAGCAAGCTCCCGTCAAGCAATGGACACACGCAACCAACTTGTTTAAAATCCATGTTTAACCGAGGACAACGATCCAATGCGTTTTCATGAGGTATCATGGGTCTTGATGATATATCATAAGAATGGAATGAATTTTAGTGAGTTTACATTTCTGAGTAAGTCGTAAATAAAACTTGTAGTGTAGTGAAGTGTAGTGTAGTGTAGTGTAGTGTGGTGTGGTGTGGTATGGTGTGGTGTGGTGTGGTGTGCTGTAGTGAAGTGTAGTGCTCGCTTTACATTTTTAACCCTTTATTTTTTACCTATTCTTTCGTAGAAGTTTCCTCAAGACCTGTTATTGTTAGCAAAACGATATTGCTGAACTCCTCCGTTACAATCAATTGTACAATGACTCCTAACCTAGGTCCTGGATACGACGTTAGACTGCATCCAGATGTGAAGTTTGCGTAAACGTGGGAATAATGAGGTTACCATTTGCCAAAACTGCCTCCTGTGCACTCTTGGGCAAGGTGTACCTGTATATTTGCCCGTGCTTTTTACGTGTTGTTGTGTTGTCGCCTTCGGGCGTGGTGTTGCCTTCGGGGGGAAGTGTTGCCTCCGGCCGTGAGTTGTCCTTGAGTGGTGGTGTGGGATGTTCTTGTTATTTTTTTTTTTTTTTTGTCTTGGCGGTTGGTATGGGGTTGGTGTTGAAGGCGGTTGTGGGGGACTTATCGGGGTGTTGGGGTGGTTCGTACATCCATTCCAATGTCACAAATCTTTGAGTTCCGCGTTTTGTGTGTGGATGGTAAAAGTTTAGCGTTTCTGTTTTTGTCCGGCCGGTTAGAGTTGTCTGTTTCTTGCAACGTGCCTGTTTCTATATACGTTTTAAAAAGAAAACAGATATTTTAAGCATCTACGGTGGTTTAATGATAAAACAACTTTCGCAAACGAGTTTCAACCAATTGAAATTAATATCGGCAATGTTTCAGGCAAGTGTATTAGCAGATTCGGACCATACATTCACTTAATAGATTTTTGAGAAATAACTTGGGACATTACACATATTCTGAAGGCCTGCATTTTACATCAGGTCGCACAGGTCTAGAGATCTTAGCAACTCCCTGATTGAAAAGAGACACTAAGCGCCTCTAATTTTATCAATTAAAACGTTAAAATTTAAGTAATCTTACCCCTATGACATCCAAGTTTAACTTATCTCAATATATGTCCGAGACTATAAACCGCGTGGGCTGGTTTAATTTGTTATACTGGTGTTGTGCAACCTCCTACAGTTACGGGATTTATTATTTTTTTTTATTATTTTTCGCCTCATGGATCTCCATGATACTCTTACACTTATCTGTTGCAGATCCGCCTTGTTTGTACAAAGAACTATTAACTTTATTGCCAACCTTCAGGCAAAAGTAAGACTGTAAAAGTATTACATACTTGCCAGCAAGTAATTTTTTTCTGATATTTTGCCTAAATGTTCTTACAGCTGTTGAAGACATCATACAACACACAGCTAATATCCATAGACCTAACGCTCCGGTTATTACAATTGGAGTCATCTTCGGCTTTGTAATGTCCACTGAATCACTATATTTTTTTCTTTTGGTGTTTATAAGAAAAATACTGACAGTGACAGGTTTGGACAAAATATAATATCTGTAGGTTTAAGTGGTAAGAAAATGGTTTTAATTTTTTTTTTCATTTTCCCCGATTGTTAAAAAAAAAAATCAGTTTTGTTTCTTTCATTCTTTTCTTGCTTGATTTTTACAACGCAGGTTCTGGTCTTTTAATGAGAAATCTGTTCCGATGAAGCCCAGTGCGATCACTATAGGGATTTAGTTTTTTGAGTATTTTGATGTTGGACAAGTAGATTGAAAATTACAGCGTTCCCATCTATGAACTTACATTTACCGTTTTCAAAGTGAAAGTAAGATCCTTGTTAATGTTGCGATGGTATAGTCTAACAAGATTACAAACCACTTTCCATCAGACTTTGATGGTGAAAGGAAAAGTCCTTTTTGATACTTCAAAGTCGCACAGAACATGTCATGTAAGCATTGCTGCAATTATACGGCGATCGTGCTAATGTTCCCCGTACAAATTAAACTATGCATGGAAGCAGACGTGACAAGAAACAAGGCATGGTAGTTCAATAACAAGATGGAAAGCAAAACATCACCTCAAGATGTATTTTGCCTCACTGAGTAAATAAAAGACTGTGTCTGCTTAACATATAGTTTTATTAAATCAGAGAATCGAAGGTTTGTGTTTTCAAATGATAATCACCCCAAACATTACGTGAGTAGTACCTACGAAAGTTCCATCATCCGAAACATTTGAAGCAGACTTTAAGTTGAGAACTGATGATTCACACCTCTCTTTGCAGCTTACCCAATGCTTAACATTTTCTAAAATCAATGGAAATATAATAACGTCCCTTAAGTCGCAGACTTACCATGACCTGTTGATGCAAATAGTAAATACAACATGCCTCCCTTCCACACAACGGCTTTTAGAATGTAAACTTGCCACGCCATTTGAGTAAGGGCTGTCTCACGCAATGATACATATTCAAATCAAAACGAAAGGTATGGATAAAATGCCTAGCAAAATAACATTGCATGATGAAAACCACGTTTACTTATACACGATGGAAACATCATGTTAATTTTTCTCCCATCTTTTGCGTGACATTCTTGGCAAACATTGACTACCGTAACACTACCTTGCTACTGATGAGCCCCGAAACTAATCTTTCTGGGCGAAACGCGTCTAGCAATAGCACAATATGCTATGGCTTGTTACCTAACAAGGTCACAAAAAAACAAACTCAAACCTTTGTGTTTCCTATTGAAAAACATCACTGAAAAGTTGCTTCATTATTCTTTGCTGGGTAATATCCTTCCACATCACGAAAGAATTTTAAAAGCGAATTCAAGAACTTTACCGATCACCACGAGCCATTCATCACGAGCGACTTGTTTATCTGAATTGCAATCAGTATAGCACAAGAACGCATCACTGCCACATTGGCTGTGCCATCTAACCATTACGACCTACCCTACATAACTTTGGTTAACACGACCTACCCTACACCCTTCTCGCTACCACTTATCCGACAACTATTAAATATATTTCAATAGCTAACTTTGACACACAAGTCAGCCCCGCAAATTACGCGAGGATAAGGTTATACCTAGAAAGGACTATCGCATCGTAACTCTCTTATTGCTGCCACTAATTTATATCGGCAATCTGATAGATACCTCCATTCATAAATTCTTCTTTGATTTCTTGTATTATGTTGGATAATTTTGTCCCATCTTTTGCGTGACATTCTTGCAAACAATGCCTGCCGTAACATTACCATGCTACTGATGAGCTCCGAAAGTAATCGTTCTGTGCAACACACCTCTAGCAATCGCACACCATGGTATGACTTCTTACCTAACAAGGTTACAAAAACATTTTAGCTCAAACCTTTGGGTTTCCAGTTGAAAAACATCACTAAAAAGTTGCTAAATTATTCTTTGCTGGGTAACATCCTCCAACATCACGAAAGAATTTTAAAAGCGAGTTCAAGAATATTTCCGATCACCACGGTTAATTCACCACGAGCATATTGGTCTGTGAACACGTCACTGGGTTTTTTGAGAGTCGTAAAGCCGCCCCCCTCCCCCCGTTAAAAATTTTTAAAGGAAATGCTGCTTTTTTAATTTTACTTCCTACCAAGCGTTTCTATTTCTATGGGTGTGGAATAACTTACATACGTAACTTGACATAAACAGTTTAAATACTTATGAAATGTTGTGTCATTAATTTGTGTATGTGGAAATAAGACAGTAGACCTTGACAAGCAGGACAAGTAGTTTTGAATACTTTTGATATGCCAATTAAACAAACGCTTATATTTCAACAGTTGTACAAAATTATTGTGGACTTTAATCTTAGCTGCTTACTAAGTACAATGAAAATTTAAACCTTTGTTCCCTTGAAGAATGACAGATAACAGCTAGGTTGATCAGTGGGTGAAGTAGGCTTCTACATATATAAAGGTGTTTGGTACATTGGAAAAGCTTTGGTACTCAAAAGTCTCATCAATTGTGCTAGCTTTGCTACTTTTGTTTGAAGAATATGTAAGTACCACCTTATGTTATTTAGCCACTAGTGATCTAAACCATACAAAAGATATACACTTCTATTCCCACCAAGAAGTTCCTATAAACATGGACAGAGCCTACTGCTCAGCACGTTGTCGCTACCGTACGTGTGAGTTTAGGTGTAGCAAGACTCCTGTCTGCCGTAGTTTTGTGCACAAGAAGAATTTGGATTTGCTCAAGTAATTAAATAGAACAGATTTTGCAAGAAAGTTGAAATACTTTCGAGAAAATGCTAGGTAAGATCAGAGTCACTACATATATTCCGGGAATATGATACTGATTCCTATTCAAATTTAAATTTTGTTTCAAATATCACACAATATTCGTCAAATCGTACATATTATTGATTTATGGCGGCCATCTTGGTTCACCATATTTTCAACAATATGACTATCTTGGTTAATGGTCCTTAGATGCCAATATCATATGACTATGTAGGTGTTTTTGAGTACATTTATCAAGTTGTCGTTACAAGTAAGTTTCCACTAGTTTCCACTAGTGTTATGCCTGTAAAAGTATCACTTGTAATTTGGTTTTCTTCTTACTTGCGTTCACTTCTTGTTTGCAATTGAACAAGTAAAGTCTTAAACAAGGGAGAGGTACTAATGTGCCGGGGAAAAAGACAACTGCAATAAAATATTCACTTTCTTATTGTAGGGTATGTGATTTAGTGGGTTTACAATTCTATTTCTAACCTTTTGATTCAACTTATCGACGTATACGGCCCTATCTTTCAGTGGTTGATAAATGGATTGTTTTCTTTACTCCGTTCGGTTCAATTATTAAATTCTTTGATATGGCTCGATCTGGGAATCAAACGAGAACCCTCCAAGTTCGTTAGTTAGTCAGTCAGCCAGTCAGTCAGTCAGTCAGTCAATCAGTCAGTCAGTCAGTCAGTCAGTCAGTCAGTCAGTCAGTCAGTCAGTCAGTCAGTCAGTCAGTCAGTCAGTCAGTCAGTCAGTCAGTCAGTCAGTCAGTCAGTCAGTCAGTCAGTCAGTCAGTCAGTCAGTCAGTCAGTCAGTCAGTCAGTCAGTCAGTCAGTCAGTCAGTCAGTCAGTCAGTCAGTCAGTCAGTCAGTCAGTCAGTCAGTTAGTTAGAATTGCACTGCTCAGTGTACAATCAATTGGTTCAAGTCGATCCCGCCACTGACTTTTTTCCAGTTGTTGCACACTGGTTTGTTTTCCCTACTTCATTGCTTATGATGAGCACCCAGCAGAATGACAGTGGGTTCCGTTTTTAAGGTCTCCGGTAAGACCCCTCTTAAGGTGAGAGGCAGATAACCTACCAATAGTAAAGTCATTGCGTTTTGCAGCCTGAAGGGGAATTTCGGGAAGATAATAAACCCCTTCTCCAGTCATGATACATTTAGAGGGAGCCCGGTCTCAAAGACCGAATATGACGTCATCACAGAGGCTGAACGGACCGAGGCGATAAAAGGATAAATGATGGAAACGGACAAAAAGCATTGAATTTTTGGCAAAATTTCACTCATCACATTTAATGCTTCCAACCCAATTGGGGCTGTTTATGACGTTATTCTTAAATTCTTCAGATGGAAGGGAACAACTAGAGCCAAAAAAGGGGGAGAACACCGCAAATATTTTCACTCCTTTTAAACAAATTCTTTCAAAACTCAATCGTTAGTTCGTTAGTTGGATGAGATTGAACGACACGCCAACACGATTGTGTTATATAGTGTCTGCCACACAACTGAACATTATACACAGAACTCAACATATCGCATACACAGTGGTAACCTAAACACGCAGTGACACGCAGTGTAGTAAAAGGAAAAAACAATACTGTTTATCAGGAGTTGTGAGAGACGACTAAGCTTTCACGGTGTAGCGCGTTTGTTTTCGTTGGTACGAAGAACGCGCCGATACATACAAAGGAAATGTAGTACGCCTTCAAACCACGCGCGTGTAAGCACGGTTTTCCAATTCTCCTAACTGTAACGAAACCGGTCTTAAATGCAACTTGAGACCAGTCTCAACTGCTTTTTGCCAAACGGAATGCAGAAAATCAAAAGCGGTGTGTACGAATGAGACTACTCTTATGTTTAATAGTCATAAAACTAACCACATTATAACAACTGTCGCCCTACTTATGCTCTGGAAAATGGCAAGTGACGAAGTGCTGAATATGTCTATTCAGTAATTTGGGTGTAGATGTATCAATTTTACCCAAATCGCCTCATTTAAGCATTTATGGGCCAAAAAATTGCATAAATCCAAAAGAAAAATGAATCAAACAAAAAACCATCTCAGTAGCAGACCATCCGTCTGCGGCCGATTATAATGAGATTCCAATCTTCCCCTCACCAGATGTTTTTGGAGACAGTCGAGAGATTCTTAACGAACAAGCAAAGTTTGATGGGGAAAGGGCTTAAGTAATGTGACTAAATCAACTCACTTTAGAATTGCCACTAAGTACTTCTGTGGAATTCCACACAAGAAGCTTTAAAATCTGAGGAAAAGAGTATTGATTGGTACATATATCTGATGATTACATGCTGATGATGCAACTTGCATAGCGTGGCATAGTGGAGACGTGCCTTCTATTCTATAAAGGCTTATTTGTGAGGTATAAATCCGCACTTTGACCCATATACTAATACCATTAAAGAAGGTGACTGATTGCTTGTATAAACTGATAAAGGTTATCAATAACATCAAGTTTCTTTCGTTTTCGAATCTCAAAACAGACCCACGGAATTTAGCACAAACGCTGTGTTTACATTTCAAGAACGTAAAAGACTTATTTAGTGCCTTGTGCCCGCAAAACGAAATGTGCAATACGCTTCAATGATAAAGGTATTTGTATTATTACAGTTTCTAGTCAAGAATAAGCGAGGTGACGCTGAGCTATAAGCAGATATTCAGAGCAGAAATGCCGTTTGTGTCAGTAAGATTATATTTTTCAATAACTTCCTTTTTTGTTTCAATTTGGTTATACACATGAATGCTTACATGATTTCAGTAGTTATGCAACCCATCCAGTTCAAATTCTAGCATCTTAAGTAGTTAAACCCCTCTCAACAATGTCCGAACTTCGTACTCACCCAGTTCAATGGCAAAAGTGAACTGAATGTCCAAATAAAATATAACTCTTTAAAAAATAAGTCTTGGTAACAGTTATTCACATAAACATTGTAATGAATTTGAACCATTATTTTAGAAAATATTAAATTTAATGCAATCTTTAACATGCAACGTCGTCATTGCGACCAAACGGGAAAGCTAAACTACTGATATCATAATGGTATAAACTATGAGGCTTATATATGTAGAACATATAGGGGTTATTGTAAGATAGGAAAACTTCAATGGTGAGAGGAAATGATTAATTAACATAAAACTAAGTGAATATTTGAACTAAAAACCAACATTCGGAACGACAAACAGCACATCATTTAGTGGCAACAAAACTAACTGCAACTTGTTCAAACGCCATTTGGACAGGAAACTGAACAAGAAAAGGTTAGAATGCATTAAAATTTATATACGTAACCGATGAAAATTGGTCAAAGTTTCCCTTGTCTTTCAGTATTGTCAATATTATGTCTTTGTTTTTTATTTTCATGTTTTTTTTTTTTTTTTCATTTTTGTATTTCGCAGGACTTGGTCCAGTGTAAATCTGCAAATGATTTAGACTGCAACTTGATCTGATATTTATGGAGACTTTGAAGCCATTTTGCGTGTGGTGTATCCTTCTAATTAGTTTGTTTTCAAAAGGTAAGACAACTTAGTTTTAAGAAAAACAATTACCGCATTTTGCCAACCATATGCAAATCATGCCAAGTGCATATGCTCATTGCCTTCGTTATGGGACAAACGTGGTAATGGTGTATTTGATAGAATACCTCAAAGGGATCCAGAATGATTTCTTTTAATGTTGACAAGTAAATACTTAACACTATTGACAGCATAACAATAAAATTAAGACACTATCCAGCCATGTTCACTATCTCGGTAAAATCTGCAAAATGATAGTACAAAAAAGAATTCCGTTGCCGTTTTTTGGATAACCGGGTGTTGTTTTTATTCAGTTCAAAAAGTATTTGCGTATTTGCATTTAGGAGGATAAATAGTGGATGTCAACCTCCCTCAATAAGACAAAAGAAACATCTTCTCATTGGATTCCTTCTTGAAGTTCCACGTTTTCATGCATTTCTTTTTTTTTTTCTTAAAGAATCATCTACTTTTACGAATGCCTTAATTATCTGTGACAATGTGTTCTACATGGACATTGGTGAAACTGAAGAAATATCTTGCGAATATCCATTGTCTTTCCAATCCGTCCGCTGGTATCGTGGAACGAGCTCCATTCCCATCGCACTTATTGATGGCGGAACCAAGCAATTGAAAGGAGGTTACGACATAAGCGTTATCGGTGCCTTGACAATAAACAATGCAACTTTAGAGGATGAAGGGAATTATACAATATCCGTACTTAATGCGTTTGGCGAAAATGAAAGAAATTCAATGAGCATCTATACCAAAGGTATTTAATATACATTTATCACTGAATTATAATGTTAAAGTTCACTCTGTCGGAAGATATTTTAAAAACCAAAATACTTGTTGAGGTGCATTTCAAAGGAAATGAAATTTTATAACCAGTTCCGGAAACAGTTAGCTCTTTAGATTTAACAAATAAAAATACTGTAACTAACTTAATTGTAACAGTCACTTTGTGGCTATTTTGGTTTCAAAAATATATTGATTCGTTTGAAACGTCTCATAGGCACATGGTTAACAAAGAATATTGATTAAAGAAAAGCTTAAAAACAGTTACAAGCCCTACTGTTTAAGTTATACTTTTTCTCATAACAAAACACCTTTTATATGGATTGGTTTTCAGTTTAATGTAATGGAAGCATCGCTTTTATCATTTTATGTCCCACAGTTTCCCTGGCTACTGAGCCTCTCTTGGAAAGTTGCCGATCATCTAATATCCAACTTTGTTTAAATATTGACCAAAACTACAGAGCAACAACATTAGTTTGCACGACGCACGGAAATCGACATGCAATAAATCTGGAGTGGTACACAGCAAAGCAAGCGGACTTTACATTGGTCAATGAAACTGCAACAGAGGTTTCCAAGGACGTAAACTCATCTATGTTTACGTCTTCATCTATTTTATCCTATGATCCAAATACATTCTCACTTCAGATCTTTCAATGCAAAGCAACGGGGGAGGTAGTAAAAGTTCCTCTTGACACAACAACATTGGTAGAAGGAATGCAAAATCCTTCAATATTAAGCCACAACAATATTTCCTTTGAGGTTAATAAACGCTACAAGCTTCGATGCTCGGATTCACTGTTACAAATTGGACAATGGAAAATTGTTTATCACAATGAGACCTCCCGAGTGCTTTTTGAAATGTACCCGGGACACATTAATGGTCTTTGTAAAGGTAATGAAAGATGCACCGTACTAGACGACGGATCTCTTGAAATCAGAAGCGTAGAAATATCGGATGAAGCTACATATGAATGTTTATATTTTAATGGATATGAGGATGGTTTGAATGTTATAAACATTACTGTTACAGGTAAGATCCAATGACATCTTAGTTCAACTCTCAGTCCGTGAAAAGGAGAAAAGAGTGTTAACTTACAAAACGACATTCACCCTCTTGTAAAAGGTTGCCGTACTGTACTTTTATTACATCTTGACCACTAAATCATGATATCGTCAAAGATTATCTATCCTTGATATCCCTTCACAATTGTTTCCTTACAATAGGCTGTGAAAAAAAAAATGAACTGTTAAATTTCAAGCTGGCTCAAAATATATATTTTCCATTAAATAGTAGCCTAGAATGGTTTGAGAAGACTCAATGTTCCCCAAAATGCCTCTTAATCTCACGAATTTTACTGCGTTTTTTTCGTTTTGTGTGTAATTTGACGCATTCGTTGGTATCACTCTGTTGAATATTTTTCAACTATTATCAAAAGACATCTCAACTAGTTTCTTCTAGAGGTTTCAGGCTTATTCAGACAGATCGCCGTGCATTAAATAAACTAAATGTGTTTCTAGGTTGAAGAAAAACTAAACCACATTGTAGTCTACGTCCCTGTGAGGAAATGAAAAGACATGTCTTAAAATTAGATTTATAATGTACGAAAGTGTTTTTTTTGGTCTTTTCATCTTTTCAAGTGAAACCGGATCCAGCTGCAATTGTAATAGAGGGCTGCCCAGGATTCAACAAATGTTCAATAAACGCAAATGAAGGAGGGGCTCTCACAGCATCTGTCTTTGGTTCTCGTCCACTTGTTGACCTCATGTGTAACGAAATGAACGTTACAAGCTCTAAAGCAATTTTATCTAAAGGCGAAAGTGCAATAAAGAGACGCGAAGACAACGTCACATTCGATGTAACATACACAGCAGTTTACGACGTTCCTACGTGCAACGTCCCTGTCCATGTAGTGTGTCAAGTTGCTCCTGGTTCCTACCATGCAACTTTGCCTCCTGTGGACATATATTTAACCGCAGGTACGTCCCAATGGTTATTGGAGCACGTCTTTCTATTTTAATCTTCATTTCACTTTTTTGAGTATAAATACCTTCCTTCATGTTGTTTGAAAAAGAGATCCTTTTCTACCATCTCGGCATCGATAAAAAGTTCTTTTTATTGGATAAACTTTGATCCCTTTACCATTTTCCATGTTCTTTGCAGTTGAGTCGAATACAATCGATGTATCATTGAACAGCTTGTTTTGATTTACTTTGTATTCCATGCTTTATTGATAATATCTGACCTTTTCTTATCGACAGTCGTCTACATCATTTCTTCATCATGAATGAACAAAATTCAGTTGCTGAGAATTGAATACAAATTCTCAATATTTAAGAATATGGCAAAATAACACTTGTTTTTTTACTGTTTAAACTAGTTTAAAAATATCCATTTTCCCTATAACTTTTATAAATCCAGGTGAATGCGACGAATCAAGTAAAAAGGTGGCAATCATCGTAGCCATGGTTATTGTCTTCATGGTTCTCATTGGTGCAGTTATATCTGCCTTTCTTCTCAGAAGGAAAAAAGGTGAGATCTCGTTAAATTGAGAATTTGTTCGAATTTCGCTTAAGCAACCACTGCGTCACCGATTTGAAAAGACATTGGTATAGTCAACAAGGTAAACCTGAAATTTCTTGTACATGTAAGATATACTCTTTACTGGTCCGTTTTGGAAAAGAACTTGAAACATCAATTCCCCCTTACATCGTGAAGAACATTTTTTTCGCACAGGATAAGTTCTGACTCATCAGTTAACATTCGTTCTCGTGGATAAATTGAATCAAGAACTTAACATTTTAATGCCTTTTTTAGTCGTCGAACGTTAGGCAAAATGTTACAATAAAATCTAACTTGTAAGAGGAAAAGCTGGGACGGTTGCTAAAGATTAGATGCTTTTAAAAAAGTTGTTAATGTTATAAATATGGGATGACAGCATCGTACCCTTACCATGAAGACATTACCTGGTGAAATATTGGTTGTATGATTCAACACAAACTTTTCACTCACAGTTGTTCCTATTCAAATCGTATAATCCTACCTCGAAAAACATGACACATGAATCCAGGTGGCCTCTAAGTAACCAATATTTATGCCTACGTAATTATTGATTGCTGCCATTGGATCATCTAACTGTGATTTTAGTGGCCAATATTTTGCCGCTTATTTTTTAGCCCAAATGTTTAATCAATATTGAACAATGTTAGTTGATATTCTTTTGTCTTCATGAAGGGATGAAAGATTCTCGTTTGAAAAGCATCAAAGAGGAGCATCACACAGACGAAGAAGCTGTTCCTTTGAAACAACAGGTAACCTGCTCTTGATTTAAACATTGTTCCATATTTAGTTCTAAAGGTGATATTTGAAGAGGCTGCAACTGATATTTACTTCTGTAGTTTCAGTCACTTCCTCTATTAATTGCCTTGGAAACATGACATATGTGAAACCTAGATCCATGTCCCGGACTTGATAATTTTATTTAATGAAAGTTACTTGTTCTTGCTTGGAATGTACAAGTGCAACTATGAGACCTTATTCCAATCTATTTGAAATATTGAAATATCTTTTAAAGCTAGTGATTAGTAGTACAGATGTATTGTTTGTTTCAGATTTGTGATGTGCTTTGTACTTGCGGTAATATTTTTCACAGATAGCCAAGTGTTACCCTTCTCCATAAAGACCGACTTCTCGAGGCTTTCGGAGCGCGCCAAGTAACTCTACATAAATTAAGCAATGGTCAAATTGTATGGCATGTAACTTGAAAAAGTAATGTACCCGCCTCGCTACATGGCATGAAAAGTTTAGCGACCATTCTCTTTTAGCTATACAATTGCATATTGCCTATGGAATTGTTTCAACATAATTTATCGCAGTTTACCTTTTATACATTTAATTTTTCCCCATAGAAAAACTTCAGAATTTTACTACAGGAACTTTGTGAAAAACATGGGGTGAGCTTTAACTTATGTTTCTAGGTTATACATCACACGTCGCTATCAGGTGTAGTAGGAATGTTGGGAATATTTTTCCTTGCCACCGTTTCATTGTGCTCAAATGTATTACAAAAGTTGCAGGGTTGGAGCTTCCACAAAATGTTTCTGAAACGGTGTGTGGGCTATTTAAAAAGGACCTTTTGCAAGAGCCACTCTCTCTTAGTATGCTCTGTTATGTACTACAGCAAATCTCAGCCGGCCGCTGCTAATGTCCTCTTTGGGCCGAAACGTTAATCTATAACCCTTACTTATCACCCATTGTGGGAAAACACAGCTCAAAGCTTTTCGAAGTATCCAAAGAAACAATTGATTATGTTTTTGAAGTTATCTTGTTGATTAAATATCACTATTTGACATTCCAATGCAGAAAGTGTCAAAAGAAGAGTATCAAGAACTTTCGCAACATAGGGAGAGTTTAAGTAAGGTAAGATGTAGATTTGTAATTAAATGGGAAAAAACTGGCATATGTAACGAGACCTATTTTGAACATACTTTCATTCAAAGTTACACCGATAATCTCTCCAATGTAATGCTTCGAAGTTCAAAATACATGATATGGTATGTAAGCTAAGACACACGGGACTCTTCGATCTCTTAGTCAGTTACCAGCTTAATTTTTCATTACATGGCTTTACTGTTAATTAATGTTTACTAATTTTGGTTTCAGATAAAAATCGAGTTTTTGAAACAACTAAAATGATAATGAGTATTATAACTGGTTTAATGCATTGAATAAGTGGTTTAGAAGTAAACATTGAAACAAAAATCCATTTCAATATTATAATTTCATTGCACGTTTGGGTCTTATATATCAGGAAAATGCTTAGCATATTCTAAAATGAAATGGTATACCGAGTATTTAACATAAATATTTGATAAAAACATGTTTTAATTTAGATTTCAGTAGAAGAATTCATCGCCATTTTGAGTAACAGCCTAAAGAATGAAGGGGTAAGATCGCTAGATCGTTTGTCAATCCAATGTGTATGGCACGCCAAAAGGCTCACCAAATATGATGTTCTAAAAATACACGTTCATGTACTAAAATCCAATTTGCGTCAATAAAACAATAAGCATCCCGCACCATAGCGGTTAGTCAAATGTATCCCACGCACAATCCCCTACACTGTGACGTGGGGGTTCAAATGTTGAACCAAAGCAGGCAGTTGCAAGTTGCAATCTATGCAATGTTTCTGTAATTGCACGGGGAACAGGACCAAAAAAAAAAAAAAAACCAACACGACCTGAATCAACATAAGTCCATAGAGGTGTCAATTACACATCCCTGGTAGATCTTACTTACGTCTTGCAATTGATGAGTATTTTATTTCCGAGCACTGAAGTCAATAGCTTACGTGTTCACATCCTACCATGGTTTCATTACCGCTAATTTAATCTTGTCTCTGAATCATATTAACTTATGAATCAAAAGTTATTGAAGCAGTTTTGTTTTTACCCATTCTTAAAGTAAATGTAATAGCAAAGTACAGGCACCTTAGAGATATATCATTTTTTTTTTCTTATGTGTTTCCTAAAGGCAAACATTACAGAGATATTGAATGAACTAATGTCACAAATCTTATTATACAGAACTGGCGTTAATATTTATCTCTTTTCATAGATTTCACAAAACACATTCGTTCACATTACTGGTAACCTTTTCATTACAAAGCAGGTAAGAGAACGTGTTCGAACAGCCTAATTAATCGTTGACTGTTGCCAGTTGCCACTAGAGTTATGATTAGGATTAAAATATTATGTCACCGACTTATTGTTGTTTAAAAGTCGTGAAAAAACATCGCAAGTAACTCCTCATCTTATACTAAGCTTATTTTTCCTTTTGCTATTTCTTGCATTCTATTTATTTGTGATCTTTACATCTGGAAGTAGATTGGATGGTTGCCAAGATAGTCGAGAAGATGAGAAGTTGAAAAGATATAGTTTTAACAGTCTACTTGGAATTTTCTTTTTCGCAAATACAGCTACCCGAGGGAAAGCTTCTAACATCTGTATACACATTACTACAAGATAAAACGGTAGGGTTTTTTAAACAATAAAAACCATTTAATAATTTTCCTTCAATATAACCGTGATGTCTGAATGATGATGTTAGACTAAACCCAGGGTTAAATTCCATTCGAAACCATTTGGAAAAGTTGAATGGTTCTGAATGGACCCGAATGGGCCCGACTGGTCTCAAATGAATTTTAAATGGTATATGAATGGAAATGTACATCTGAATGGTTTTCTGATCGCATAGCTGAATGGAAGGCAAATGGTTCGCGAATGGCTTTGGTACTCGCAAATGGTTCCAAATGGTTCAAACTGGAAACCATTTAGTGAATGGTATATATTATGTACATCAATGGAACATGTCCAGTTCAACATGCATGTACATGATGGAAATGGTCAAGTTGTCTGTTGGTTTAAGCCACCCTGGTGCAAATTCATTTGAAAGGATATGTAAAAGCTCATTGAAACAAATTTATAACCAACTGGATTTGATACATCTCTCACAATTTGTACAAGGTACAATTGAAGGTGTAGACAGGAAAATAAGAAACATGTGTTAACCTTAACCAGTTTAGATTCTTCTCAGCCCGAATATTTCCCTGATCATTTCCCCAGGCACATTTTATTTATAGGGATTTTGGAGGGGGCGGGGCACACTTATCAAATTTTGTGGGGCTCAAATGAATTGCGGGTTACAGTAAAGCCATCCATAGCAACTCGAGTAGGCAACACACCGCACCCCTGGATTTCCCTAAAAATTTTACCTTCAGTTTTCTCTAACAGTATACCCCCTCCTCTACCTTGGAAAAGATACACAGAGATACTGTAATGCACAGCACGGATATCAGCTGGAATAAGAAATTCTTCCTGTCATTCCAGTACCCGACTCATGCCCGAGACCTCTTGACTCCCTTCCCCACTCCACTTTCTTAGCCCGTACTTGATATCCTTGGATACCCCAACAACACTGAGAAGTTTTTGTTGTTGTAAGTTTGCATCCTGGAATCATCTGCAGTCCAGAGGCACAACCTCCTAAATTATTGTACTCATTTCTTCTCTCCATTCTCCTCCCCACCCCACCATGCTGATGCATATCTTTTTTGCCTTTCAAGTCGCCCATCTTTATGATAAACGTGACACTGAACAGGATCAAAGCACAATGCAATGCTTGTTTGAATGGAGCTATTACGTAATAGCTTGGCATGCACACAATGCATGGTAAAGCAGTGCACCATACAAAGCTCACAGATGCTGTATACCAATGTGTACATCACATGCACAGTACAATGTAACATAGTAGGCGCGGGCACAGCTAGTACAAGAGCTACTGTACTTACAGAGAGGCTATGCAGTGGTGTGCAGTTGTCATGAATTCAAGAAACGTGAAGTGAAGGGGCAAAACTGCTTTCCTTAGAAGAGGACTTTTATGAAATGCTGAAGCACAGTAAGTAAGGAAACATGTTTTTAAAGTATTGCACCAGAGAGACCAATAAGCAATGAACAGATGTTAGTGAAAATTAAGAGCTAAAGACTGCATCAATGAATGGTTGCTGCTGTGTTAACAGTCAGGCCTAATGTTTATAGTAGCGGTTCCACAAGACAATTAGTAGCACTAACTTAGTACTGTAGTAGCATACAAAGACTCGCGTCAATTTATGAAGCAGACCTTTTTAGGGAGGCGGGAGGTGGACATATTATAGCCTGCAAGGAAAAGAGGGACAGACAAATTATATGCTCTTAGTACACGTAAAACCCTCTACAAAGAGAACCAAGCTTAATTTTATTAAATCCAAGTCCATTAACCAAATTTAGGCTTTTGAAAAGCATTACTGGCCTCGGCCTAGTCATACTCAAAATAGTTGACCCCAGATCATGGTAAAATTTAAAGTTGGAGTAAAATGGGTTTTATTTGGGGGGGGGGGGTTGGTCATGAAGACTGTCTCTTTCCTTTTGGGTGCTGACTCAGAAATTACAGGAAGGAAAAGGAATTCCTTTTTGCATGTTTCCATCGTTATCTGTATGTACAGTTCTGTAGCATCGGGCCTAAATGGTAAACAGGTACACAATTTGCTGCAGACCTAGACCTATATTTATTTGTGTACGTATGATAAATAATTAGTTTTCGAATTCAACTAAGTCTCCGTATATGGCCTCTAGCAAAATTTGACTGCAGGCCTAGGCCTATACCACAGTCCCAAACAAACAGAGATACCGTCTTTAGTAAAACAAAAGCAGTCGCCCAGGCTTTGACAAATCCCCGCCGGACAGTCCGGGACAAGTAAAAAATCATTCGGGCAACTACCATGCTCAATGTTGCAGCCTGCTGGGAAGTACCCCCAGCCTTAAATTTTTCAGTGGCGCAAAACAGCATTTGCACTTTTAGACTTCAAAAATTATATGTTCTCATCAGGTTTGATTTGGACAAGTAGATATTCATGTGTCTATATTGTTTTTGCATATGAGTGCGTATTACATCATTTTGGACATGATGAACTGTTTTTCATGCGTTTAAGTTTGTAACAAACTTGCAAAGCATCAATTGACTTTTGAATTTGAGTGAAGTTGTACTCATATGGGCTATTTATGTTGTTCTTCATTTACCTTGTAAGTATCAGATCCCAACCATTACATGTAATATCCTTCAACTGGGTTGCCAGCTGCATGATGTGCTATCCACTCTTACTGTTCTGTAAGCTTAACAGAATGCCAGATAATAAACGTACACTCTGTTGCAACTATAGTTAAATTCTTATGTTTTAAATAATTTTTGGTTTTACAGCAACTGTGCAGTATTTTCCATCCCGAGCTTGCACTAGAGAAACCATTGGCAGGTCATTTGTGGGTGGTTTCCTGTTTAAATTATTTGAAACTGTTGAGATGCATAACATGATGAACCATTCACAAACCATTTGTGAATGGTTCCAGTCATTACATTCAAAGACCATTTGCATACCAGACCATTTGAAGACCATTCGCAAATAGTACCATTCAACACCATTTGGGACCAGTTAAAAACCATTTGCTTACCAGACCATTCGCAGACCATTTGCAAATGGAACCATTCAGGACCATTCAGATCGGTCCAAAAATACAGTGTGAAAAATACCATTCGGAACCATTCAGACCATTCGCGAATGGTTTCAAATAGAACTTAACCCTGGGAAAGGAAAAAAAGTAGGCTGCGATCTCACCCAGTGTTTGAAGAATACTGCTGTGGTGGGGTAGTCAGGGGGCAAGAAGGCAAGTTACTCGGGAGCCACTTATAGCGGGGTGCCAAGTCGAAATCGCTCCAGGGAATGTGATATTAACATGCAGCGTTCAAATGTTACTAAGTTTCTAGGTTGATTCTCATGTTACCTGGACTGATCATATCCAGTAAGTTAGAATGAAAGTCTCAAAGGTGTGGAGATACTTAACAGATTTTGACAACTTCTTCTTAGGAAAATTTCGGTTTACCTGTATGATACCCTTATACTCCCTTATCTCACTTATTGTAATTTAATTTTGGAGAGCACGTATGCTACAGGAATTCAACCTCTCTTTATTTTACAAAAAAAAAGGGTTTTTAGATGTATATGCAACTTAGACTGTCGTCATAATACTGCACCTCTTTTCGCTAGTCTTAACCTTCTTAATATTTATGATTTAAATCGGTATCATATCGGGTTGTTTATTTTTGACTGGCTTCATAACAGAACCCCTTCAATATTTAGTAATCATTTTCAGTTTTGTGATAGCCTTTACCCTACCCTTGTCGTGCTTCCATCCAGTTTATCACTCCCCTTTGTAGACTTAGGTCATCTCAACTTAATCTTCGATTTATAGGTGCAAAACTATGGAATTCTTTCCCTTGGAAGTTACTAACTGTAAACACCATATGCATTTAAACAGCAGCTTAAAGTTCATCTCATTGGAAACTATCTTTGAACTTCCGTCTTTAATCTTCCGTGTTTTTGTTTTTGTCGTCCCTTTTGTCGCGTACTCTGTTTGTTTTTAAGGGGTGTTAATACACACCAGCTCCTAGGAGCTTTTGGTTGCCACTCCTAAGTCTGCTACCTTGCTTTGTTAAGTAAAGTTATTATTTCATGGTGAGCTTAAGCATGATAATCCTTACAAACTGTAATTTTCGTTACCTTTACCACTCTCAGAATGTTGCTATTTATTTTTTATTATGGTAAGAAATTGAAATTAAGCCCTACTGAACTGAACTGAACTGGAATTTTGGACCTACTGTTTTCCAGGAGATAAGGGCTGGGCCAGTGGAGTAAGGTATGACCCAGGTCAGGGGGAACACCGAATCTCGTTTGGGAGCTCGACGAACTTCAATTTAGCCCCCCCCCCCCCCCACTGACGATTTCCTTGATTTTGCTTACGAAAACATATTTTCCAAGGGAACCTAACATTCCCAATTTTCCTTGAAAAATGACTTCTAATTTTCACCGTATTACAACATTGAATTGCCGATATGAATTTGTGCTGATTGTTCTGCACTAAATCAATGTTTATTTCTCCTTTGCAAATAAAGCACCTTTTTCAATTTTTCTGCTTCTAATATTTCTTCAATGAACTGTATACGTTAAAAGGTAGCCAAACGTTTTCAGGAAATATCCCAATATCATCCGATGGCCTTCATGTGCAAGATGGTATTATCAGTAAACTTAACAACACAAGTCACCCATGCGACTTATTTGATTTTTCTCATAAGAAGGTCAAGTTCTTTACTAAAAGCCACAGCATCTGTTATAGGATTATTTAGTTTCCACCAATTTCTTCAGAAATACAGATATTTGGGAAAATGATTCACCATTTTTAGTTAATTTTCAATTTTCTAAGGACACTCTGTACAATTAGAGTGCTTTTACACTTGACATCGAGCAGGGGATGAGATTGGAATCCGAGCCACCCTTCGAGATCAAGTTTGTAGTGTGAAAGCTCTCAACATGAGCTCCGGATCAGATTCGGAGATTTTGATCCTTACTCGTTGGCAGATCAGATCTGGCGCAGGTGTTAAAAAAACTTGTGTGAAAGTGTGAAAGTTCGGATGATAAAAATGACCCGAAATTAACATGACGTAGGCGCAACTTCCCGTTTCTCAAGCGAAATATCATTCACAAAAAAGCGGAGGGGCTGCGACACAGCCTGCACTTGCAATAGCACTGCACGCAGTGTACTACATACTATACTCCCAGGTCGAGTCATATCAAAGGCTTTAAAAATGAAACTTTCGTTGTGAGTGATACTCCGCATACGCGATGGAGTAGGGAAAACAAGCCAGTGAGCCACAACTGGAAACAAGGCAGTGAACGGCTCGACTTGAATCAAAAGGTTGGAAACTGGACGGCAAAACCCCATCTAACCAGGGAGTTGTAACTCCCTGATCCAAAAAACTAACAAACAGAAACCGTTTGACGTTATATTAGTGACTGTCTCTGACTTCAAACGACTGGTCTTTTCTAACTTCAAAGAATACTGTTTTCTCGAAAGTTTTTTTTTTCCGAATGTGTTTTAGAAAAAACCTATCCATTTCCTTCTTCTTATCTACGCAAGGTTTCGATATTTCCAAACTGTTTTTCATACTTCGCGTGAAAGAATGTTAGTTAGAGAAACATTGCATAACCGGACCAAACAGTTTTCTATCATAACGAAGCCGAACTTAAAGTTGTGTCTGTCACTCTTTAGTTATAACTATTAACTTTAACGATAACTAAGAACGAGGTCCTGGATAGTCGAGTTCATTGAGTCACTCCCTGTTCATTGATCCCTTGATCTTGGTTTGATTCACCGCTGGGGATTAAGTGTGAAAGCAAAGCCTGATCTCTGGGGGAGGATCTGACCGGCCTGATCTGTACCCCGTCAAGATCAGCTCTCAAGTGTGAAAATTGTCTTAAAGAACCCAATCACCGAAATCCATCACTCCGATTTTTGCTGAATATTCATCTTAAGAGACAGATTACCTATTAATGCCCCACAGTGTGGTGGAAGTTCCATTCAAATCGGAAATAAACTCCTCGAGATATCAGTAAATGAAGTCAGTAGATTTGTGTACCAAAGTGAGTATAAGAAAAGGAGAGCTTGTATAACTTTCTCTCATTGACAAGGGATGCTTTGTTACCCTGTCCCTTCAAACTGTTGTGTTGACCGTGATGTTGATAGTAATGGGACCTTTCCTTAATAAAAAAAATGCCCGAAATTGCAGCGTGCTTTGCGCACCTCAAATTCTGCCAGTCAAGACCAACCTGGTGCTCACCGCCATTGTCTTGTTGTTCCCATTTTTTAAATGTGTATCAAGTTTTCCCTGGGTTACCAATGGAAGAAAGGAGTACGAACGGCAATTCCGTTTCTCGTCCGGGAACCACAAACCCTATCTACGTCCTGCTTTGTTGTGCATATACTAACCTCCGCGTCACTGAAATGGTCCAAGAGTTCATAGGACCTCGCCCTGGTCTGTTTTACAACATGACGCACCTATGCCACGTGTAACTTCTGGAGAAATTTGGTACACCTCTTCGTCACACCCGGACAAAAATGACTAAGTAGTACAAGGTGCCGCTCACGGTTGAATAGTTAGTTAGCTTTTCAGTAAATCAGTCATTCAGTCAGTCAGTCAGTCCCAGTGCCAGTCATTTAATCAGTAAATAAGATGGGATTTCACGAGACACAAAACCGACATGAGTGTTAACAATTGATAAGTACATGATCATATTGTATAATATCAACAGATAACGATGTGATACATATCCCGAGTATGAATTGCAAGAGAGTTTTTTTTTTTTCTAATTATATTCACAATGAAAAAGGTTTTTTTCAAATTCAAGAGTCTTCTACTTGTACTTAATTAACCGTACATTTAAAATCGGTAGATACCTTAGATAAAGAATTGACCACATCAGAGTTTAACCCTTTACCGTTGTGCTATAATCGGGGCATTGTCTCTCTCGTTGTTGTTGTGGCCAAATTTTTGGGTAGCTACTCGCAGTTTCGAGTTCGGCGTGAAACAGTAAAAATGGGCGACAACCTCGCTCTCCGTATGTGTCCAAAAGGACCCAAACAAAGGTAAAGGGTTAACCTGTCTTGAGTTCTCTCTCACTCTCTCACTCTCTCTCTCTCTCTCTCTGTGTAACCAGATAACAAGAGAAGATCTCGCATACATGATAATGCAATATTCCATGTTATACAAGGTAAGTTAGCACGTTTAACGATCTTCCAACATTTTACTCTACGGTAAGAGATCGAAAGGGTAATTCCATTCTTGTTTCACCAGTAAGATTCATTAGAATTAGTTACTGATACTTATATGTTATTCTCTTTAGGCTACATCTGATGTGATGAAGGGAGTTTGGTTGCACTTTTCGATATAGCTACAATGTGGCAGTTACAACAATGAGTGCTTTTTATAACTAATGGTTGTAATTTCAATGGCCGATTTATTGCATTTTCAGTAGAAAGTTGAATTTCTAGAAGCTAATGCAATTAGCCAATTATGACCTTAGAATTCTGGTTGTTTCCAGATGGATATAAAAATCGTATCAAAAGAAGATGAAAACAAAGAAGGTTTGGTTATGGTAAGTTTTTAAAAATGTCCAGTGCTGAAATGTTACAATATGTCATCTCCAAATGTGTGAAAAATAATAAAATGCATATTCAGTACACACTTCATCGTTTATGTGGAATTGTTTACTCTACAGCTTACATACCCGTATTACCTTCAAGAAATCCACACATTAATTAAGAAGGTACGTTATTCAATTAACTCTTTTTACAAAGTTGCACATCTCAATAAACTCTTTATATTTTTGCCATTTATGTTCGTAGTTAAACAAATTTGGTTTCAGTCAAAACAAAAACACATTCCCCAAATGGTCCTGTTTCACTCAACTACAAGCTAAACAAGATATGTTTCGAATTTCGAAATAACTGAACAATGGATATATAATAGCTTCATTTGTACCTTTCCACATCAAATAAAGAAATAAATTACTACAATATATAATAGAAATCCCCCACGTTTGCTTTAAACAATGATACTAAATTTAGATTTGTAGATTTGTTAATAAAGTGTATAATCCAAATTTTACTTGAGATTGTAGAGTGAAGGAAACTAGAAGTTTTAAAGCTAAAAATTTCAAATGTGTACATATATAAAATACCGTGGATAAGAAATTCTTTTATTCCCACTTCAATCTTCATGGGGCATTCTTGACCCGAGATGTAAAGCTTTGAAATTTATTCACTTGAAACAAATAAGTCCAACGGGCAATACTTTTTGACATTCTAATTTACAGCTCATAGTACCTGTTTTGTTTTCCTGTAAAATTAAAAAATGCGTTTATGCCCTTTAACACCTCCTGTTCTCTTACCGGTTAAAGAGTTAAAGTGCTACCAAACTTTGGTATACCGTGCAGCAACGTAAAAATAAAGAATAAAGAAAATATACGGACATCATAACTTACGAAAAACATCTGCAATGAAATCACAAGTTATTGCCCATGGTAACACTTGGATTTCAGTTAAAAAGCTTCAGCTTTTTATATCGCCCTTTTTTTAATTTGACTTGACAAAAGCACTCTAGAGAGGTGTGTCTCTGTTAGTTTTATTTTTCCCATAAACAGTTATACTTTTTTTGCTCCATCTTTATTGTTCTCTCATGTTCATTTGTTTCGAAAGCATTGAACTATATACACTATATTTACAGAACATATCCCAGTCTATGCATAAATATTGTACACTATGCTTACATCATAAATTTTTTTACATATACGGTACCATCTTAATATTTCTTTTGAAATTACCTGGAGAATATGCACTTAATTAATACTTGACGTATTCATATATGCACCTATACATATACACACACGCCTGTACACAACTACATATATAAGCATTCATACATACACATAACGCAATTTTTGACAAAAAACCATACCTTGATTCATACACTCGTATCTTTTCACATAAATGCATGGTGATAATTATATTACTCAATCTATTTCAATTCGGATACTTAACATTATAATTCAAATGGCACTTCAATTTTTTGCTTAAACACAAGATGATAATTATATTTCTCCCTCCATTCATCATTCCAATGCGTAACATTATTATAAATGAAAAAAAAAAATATCACAAGCTTGTCAGTTTGCTCCCAACAAATATGCTTAGCTAAAGAGAAAGGGACATTCACTAAATGCATCTCTAAACTCGTTAATAGTTGAACCTTTTCGAAAACTTTTACTTGAAATATACCTTTCCACTCTAAAATGAAACTTCAATTTGTGAATAAATTTATTAAGGACAGGGGAACCCCTATTGATCTTTTTCTCGAAAATGTAATACTTCATGTAAAATATCAGAAAGTTATAGGGATGCTTAAGTAAAAGTGAGTAACCAAAGAAAATATCACGTTTTGTGAAACAAAATTGTCTGCCTAAAACCTTCTGTTCAACATCCAGAATAAATTCCGATGTAACCTCACACTCCCAAAATAAATGCTCTATACTTTCATCCTGGTTCCCGCAAAATGTACAAGAGGGGCTTTCAGTAAGATTCATGCGGTGTAGAAGGGTATTAGTACCTATGATCTTTACTGAAAATACTGGATTTTGGTTTCCCGAACAGATGTAAGAGATGAAGCTCTGGTTCCACTTAGAACACGACGTAGGAGCAGTACATACTTTAGAGAAAATCTGCTTATAAATAACCCGAGACATATTGGGGGAGTTTAAAGCAGTCTCATAGCCATGACCATAATCTAAGTCAGTTGTTTCGTTTGCAAACCCTTGCTTCCAGTGAACCGGGATAGCATGAATAATTCCATAATACTTAGTAAAAGGGAACACAACAATATTAAATTTTCTGACAAAACAGTTATAAGAAAGTAGTTCATTGTTATCATCAAAGACATCTTTTACATAGATCACATTCTGATTATATAAGTGATTATAAAATATTGTCTTGTTATTTACCTTAATGTGACTGCTGTTCCAAATGATTTGGTACTTGTAGTTCTCAGAAGGTTTCCTAAAAGATTATAGTGCCCAAGCAGTACACACTTCATTAATAAATGAATTTGGCGTTCTAATTTCTTTTGTATCAAAATTACATTGGAATAGAAAGGATTTTCCTTTACCATGTAAATTCAAATCAAAAAATGTTTTCCATGAACCCTTAAATTCGTTACAATAACGCTTAATCCAAGAACACTTTAAGCCACTTAGAAAGGTTGAAAGGTGAATAGCATTAAGCCCCCCTTCCGAAACGGGGGCAACTAGCGTACTCCTTTTGACCTTGTCCCTTTTACCTGACCAACTAAATTAAAATATATAAGTTTCTAATTCCTTAACAAAATTATGGGGAGGATTTGGGAGAACTTGAAAGAGATATACTAACTGCGACAAACCAAAAGATTTTACAAGAGTTACTCTCCCAATACAGTTATACTGTTGCAATAAATATTATGCTTTAAAGATGAAACTGGTAAGGACGTAAAAGAAAACATTTTAGGTTTGGAGCGATGTTATTGCAAGCAGTTATTCAATAATCGTCGTACAAAATAAACTATAGGGTTAGTACTGTACTAGACATAGTGGTGGCAATCACATTCTTGTTCAAAGGGTCATTGAATCGTACCTTTTTTTAAACTATGGCAACGTCTATATCACTTTCGAAAAGTTCATGTGGCACAATCAAAACAGTGGATGATTCTTCCCTTTGCCAACACTCTAATATTATATTTTGTTTACTAACAAGAATATAATAAAATGAAATTTCAGTACATGCATTGCATAAAATGTGTACTAGTTAATAAAATAGTGATCTTTGAACGAAAAGCACTTTTGTGGTATATCTGTTTTGTTCATTTGAGGGCCAACATGATTTCAAGCTGTATCAACGATTTGAAGATATATTGAAAAAGAAAATTGTAAGTTACGTGATTCTGTTTAGATATTCTTTTGAATTCCTTTACAACATAAGCACAGTTCTGACAACCTCTTATTTACTTAAGGTATGCCCTTAAATTACCGATTTTTAAAACTGAATAGTCACCAGAAATAGGCTTCAGTTGCCGTGTGAAAGCATTTCTAATAAGTCAATAGCTTGTACTGGGTTTTTTTTTTCGATTGTTGGTTGCTAGAGTTAGACGAAGGATCCACACCATACTGTGTCTTCTTCGAATATTGTCGCTAGTAAAAAAATGGGTGCGAGTCATACGGAGAATTCATAAAGGAAATCATTGCCAACCCATTAGAGAACAAGAACCCTAAATTATACGTATCCAAAAGCGCAAACAAACGTCCGAAATCCGTAATGAGGGCAATTTCAAAATATTTTCCACACCTCTGCGTTACATCATGGACCGCCAATATTTTTCAGCGCACTGACTGTTCCCAACAAACAGAGATCTGTTACGCCAATGGGATAAGTTGTAGCATATATACACAAAGGTATTGGTGTTGTTGTGACGTCGACGAGGCGAATCATTCCATAAGTATTCTCCTCGAACTAATATATGATACTAGCTACCTCAAACTAGCATTTACTCGGTTGCAAGGTTGAGCTCGAAAACATAACCTTCAGTTTTCTTGGATATTATAATTCTACTACTTTTTTAAGTCTCTTTCCTATTGATGGGGCTAAAAAGTTTTGGAATCTAGCCTTAGATGTTGCTCCATCAAGGATCCGCGCCTACTTTGGTGACAAGAATGATCACAAGGTATGTCCATCCAACTGGCGTGATTCAAAACGTGAACAAAAAAAAATTGCTATGACGAACGTATGTTTATGGAAAAGAAAACTTTTATTTTTAATTGCGATACTTCTTAGCAACTAACTGTGAAATTATTTTGTTTACAGAATAGGAAAGGTTTGTCTATATTTGAGAAGAACAAATCTGATCTAGAAGAAGATCCATATGAGATTATTTCTATTAGAAAGGTAACTATCTCCAATATTTATTTTTTATTTGCAATTCCATATGTTAATGCTAAGGTAAATGCTCACTTTAAAAAAAAAAAAACGTTCTTGATTGACTGTTTTAATAGAATTGTATCGATTCTATTCTTTTTCAGGTTAAGGGGTTTGGTTAGTAATAAGCTCAGTGGTTAGCCAATAAGTACATTTCTTTCTAAACAAGGCTCCATTTCTATGAGTACTCAATGTTGCAAAATGCCACCAGTACGATTTATTTAAAGTTGTGATGAAACTTTACACTTTATGTAGGAAGAAAATGAAAAACGTAGTTATACAGAGGACAGACAGAGCCAACATCAAGAGAGCCAAGAAGGAACTGTGGTAATAATACAGAGCTTAGTACAAACTTTAGTAGAATTATTTTAAGTGCACTGGCGATGAACGCTTGTTATAAACTTGAATTTGTAAGTCCTATTGGTTTGAAGTAAAATAGCTCACACATACTACCGTTTAGTAGACACTTTCTAATGACGCTAATCAGTTAGCAGAAATGTATTAACCGAAAATTTAAAAAGCGACGATGAAAATGGTACGCGTTATTTGTAGAAGCTTTGTAGAATTTGTGGAATCTCATCCATAAATAGAGACAAGCACAAAAAAAAAAAAAAAAAAAAGAAATACAAGTGTGCATAATATATATTGAACATTTAAGAAATGTTTTTCAGAAACTAAATACAACATGATTTATTCAAATGGTTCCAGTAGCTTTCAACGATATTCTACATTTCACGAAGCGGATTGTATATACAAACACAGTAATCACCCCAGCCAACATGCCTAGCTGAGCAACAACTGGGTTTCATCTGGGCTACTTGCTGCGCCCCAGCTGGGGCTCATCCGTGTTTGTCAGGTGTTCCCACGTGGGGCCCAACTGGGCTAGCCTTTCCCAGCTGAAGCCCAGCTGTGCCCCGCTTCAATAACTGAAGCCTAGCTGGACTTCAGCTGGGCTTCAGCTGTGAAAGGCTAGCCCAGTTGGGCCCCACGTGGGAACACCTGACAAACACGGATGGGCCCCAGCTGGTAGCCCAGCTGAAACCCAGTTGGGGCCCAGCTGGGCATGTTGGCTGGGACAGGTTTTAACTAGACAGAATGTTCAACTTATTTAAACTGTTACAAAAGTCACTTCAGATAAAACTATATTAAACTGATTTTGTCTAGAAAATATTGACCTTACAAAAAACTGCATTATATTTCTGCAATTTTGAATCTATTAACATGTCATAGACATCTATGTGTTAATTTAATATTCCAACAACTTGCAGGAAGAAGAAGAACGAGGATCCCACAACAAACAAGCGGAGAACAATGACGACCAGGAGTATCTGTATCAATTTGTTACCAATTCGCCAAAGGTGTGATTTCCATTTCTCATTCTGCCAAATATCTACTCATCTATTCGACATTTATTGTGGGTATGATTGTCACAACTATTAAAAGCTGCAACCACTGCGTTTGCTGTAGTTACGCGTAAATGGAGAATTCGCAAACACGTATGTGTTATTGCTATCTGTTTAGGGCAATCTCTACATATTTTAGAAAACGACTGAACTTATTTTCGGAAGTCTAACTAAAGACTGTTAACGATATATTGCTGGTGAAGCTCAACGCGATGGGCACTGTATACACGTCTCAAAACAGTGAAGTGTTCTGTTCTTAAATTTTAGACTTCAAATGCTCTATAACATTACCACGCAAACTTGCTTAGTATAAATGAGAATTACAACTTATTACAATCTCCTTTTACCAACATTTCATCCTTAGAAACCACAAAAACTAATAACGTAAGGTAAACAGAGTCTCAACTTTATCAAATATTTCATTGACAGTGCCCTTACTTACACAGTTTTAAATTTCTAAGCAACATGTTTTTCGTGAGCAGAAAACCAAGTGTTTTATTGCTACATCTTTTGTGTATCCCGCAATATTCCCTATAACCCAAAGGGTTTCTTTTTTGTTGTTTTGCATGAACTTGTCTAATAGGAAGACAATGGACAAAATGAGAACCATCACTTTGACGTTATCAAGGAACTCAAAGCGAAACAATCCGTAAGTCTAGCATATTAAGCCTTATGGGTCTAGATTTCGAATTTATGTCCAATGTTTGCCCAATGAAAGTATGTAGCGGCTTTATAAAGAGACTTACTTACACAATTTTCTTGATGAACGTAGTTCAAAATCCATACATGGTTTTATATCTGGGTAGATACACATGGTTTTATATCTGGATAGATAAAGACTTTATCCGGCCACGTCAAGCCAAGTAAAACATCCCAAAACCCATTGCATTTTATGTCAGTTAACTTTAACCTTGCTACATTAAACCGGATATACCTCGATATTTTTTATTCATTATGGTCCTAATTTATGCGACCATATCGTATATTTATATGGTCATAATAACCAGATATAACTTAACTGTTATTATTCATACCATATAATTTTGAAAATCATTTTTTTAGATTACTTCGCGAAGCCTCGCTCGATCTAATGTAGTAGTTTTAATACAACATGTGCGCCTCTAATTGACTGGAATCACATTCTTATGTTTATCTTCACATTGTATTTACCCATACTTGCCCTCTTAGGAACAAATTGAGGAAGAAAATGATATATATGACAATGCCGACGAAGATGATGATGAGGATACAATGAAAGAGGTTATTTAATATCTTATTTACATTGTAACCTTCCAATTCTTGGAATGTAGGGTTTCAATAACGCAGGTTCTTAAATTTTTTGTCAAGTTCTTAAAAAAAAATAGTGTTTCGTTTTTGTTGTGATTTATTGAAGTACCGTATCTCAGCAGTATGCTTAGAGAAGAAATTATTGTGAAAAATTGTTGACTGCACAACCCGGCAATCTGGGGACATTATATTTGAATAAATGTAAAAGGGAAGTAAATTATTTCTTTGCTCTATTATTATTAATTATTATCATCATCACCACCATCACCATCATCACCACCATCACCACCATCACCACCATCACCACCATCACCACCATCACCACCATCACCACCATCACCACCATCACCACCATCACCACCATCACCACCATCACCACCATCACCACCATCACCACCACCACCACCACCACCACCATCACCACCAGCAGCACCATCACCACCACCACCACCACCACCACCATCACCACCATCACCACCATCACCATCACCACCACCACCATCATCATCATCATCATCATCATCATCATCATCATCATCATCATCATCATCATTTATATCATTTATATTATTTATATCATTTATATCATTTATATCATTATATCATTATATCATTATATCATTATATCATTATATCATTATATCATTATATCATTATATCATTATATCATTATATCATTATATCATTATATCATTATATCATTATTTCATTATATCATTATATCATTTTATCATTATTATTATTATGATTATTTTTATTATTATTATTATTATTATTATTATTATTATTATTATTATTATTATTATTATTATTATTATTATTATTATTATTATTATTATTATTATTATTATTATTATTATCATTATTATCATTATTATTATTATTATCATCATTATCATTATCATTAATATTATTATTATTGTCATCGTCGTCGTCGTCGTCGTCGTCGTCGTCGTCGTCGTCGTCGTCGTCGTCGTCATCGTCATCAACAGGAGAAAGTGGCACATCGTCTTTAGCGAGTTTTTCTTACATTGTGTCAATGGCTGTTGTAACTTTCTTACAGCTTTTTATGTTTTGTTCCTGGTCGAAACATATTATTTTGAAGTAGATTTAAGCTACATTAGCCTATAGCCAACTTACGTTTGATTTAACGCAGTTACAAACGGGATGGTATATAAAATACCACTAGTAAAATTTGAAAATAGGCACGGCATATGCGGAAAAGGGTAAGTTTTACACATTAATCAAGTAACGAGATGCTGCTGACTGGTAGTGGAAGAACAATGTTTACATTGAAAGGGGTTTTTTTTTCTTGTTAATAGCATTTCACCGTATTATTAGCTTAAAAACATGATTGTGCTATTGGTCACTCTAATCTTCATACCATTTCCCCTACAAGCAGCGGTTCAACAAGAAAGCTGGTGATGAGAATGCTGGGAACGAGCGAATAACTGACATGTCATTCGAAGGAATTGAGGTGGGAGACCAAATGTCATATTCAAATACTTTGTATGCTGTAAACTTTAGGCCTACCGGTTAAGGCTACCCCTTTAGAAATGAAAGGCTCTTTTTAAAACAGTTGAAACATTAATGCAACTCTTGGTATTTGGGGAAAACAAAACTCTAGGTATTTTAAAGTAAACGGTTGTCTTTTGCCTAACTTAGGTGTACCACCAGGTGTTTTTAAGCAGAGCCTTCACCTTCATATATAAAATCGTTCATGCGATAGCATATTTGATTTGGGTTTGATTTCTTTCTTTGAAGTCTGAAATATTTCATTATAGAGTTTCTATAAGTAGATATTTTTTTATGCAACAGAATATTTCCATTGTGTTCGTGGAGGCGTTAATATGCAGTGTCAACGACAATGTAGTAAGTAAATTTTAATCACGGGCTCATGAAATGGCTTCAAATTTTAATCAACCCTTACTGTTCTGAAATATTTGAGTAGCGGGTTGGTAAGTGGTTAAGAGTAACTTTTTATATTTCTAAATGGAGATTCCAAGATGCAGTAAGTGGCATCATTTTGATTGTTTCGTATCTTTCATGTTAGAAAGCTCTACACGAAAAATACTTTTCTGCCCTAAAAACAAAGGTTATTTTTACCGTAACAAGCTGCCAATATAAAAACTAAAATTGCCCAAATTAAATTTTTTTTCGAAGAAGGACTCAGTTTCTTCTCACCCTTCCATCAAATTAAAAAAGGACAAACGAGGACAAACGAAACACCATAATCTGTCTGTCTTTACTTGAAGTTATCAAGTAGACCTTATTAATAGCAGAGCTTTATTTGTAAAAATAGAAAAATAACAATCTTTAAATATAACACTTCTTTAAATATCCCCAAACCCTTCAACAAGGACTTTTTAGATGGCGTCATTTCATGTAAAAAGTTTGAATACCACATTTAAAATCGAAAGGAAAGATTTGTAAATACGGTAATTGGACTACTGTTTGTATTTATTTCCTTGTAAGTCTTAATAAACAAACAATCAATGTCTGAATTGAATTAATCTTTTAAAAATTCATAGCAATGCTAAACGAGCCCCAATGTGTTGCAATAACCACAAAAGACAAAAAGTAAAAGTCTGGGCTATTTTCTCTTAATTAGACTGATCTACGGCGTGGAAGCCGTTTTAACCTGTTCTAGTTAAGAGCACGACTGTGCATTTATCCTTCAAGATGTATTTTTATAACACCGGATCGGTAACCTTAATGAGAGAAATATTTTTTAAAAGACGTTGGCTTTCATTGTCGTGGTTTTGGATAAAGGTGAAAGTTTCAAATTTCGAATTTAATATGTCATCCATCCTCTTCCACTGTTTTGTATTTTGCATCTTTAGTTGGACTATAAAGACTGTGAAACTATGTTGCAAGCTGGAATAACGAACCGACAGGTAAAAACGGTTCACAACTTTGATCATAGGAATTTGGAAATAAAAACTTCGATTGTGTCAAAAAAAAAGAATCTTTCATAAAGCATTCAGTACAACGACCGCATGCAGGCTTTCCGCATAACTGTACTTGAATTTTGGGTATAGTCCTATCTCAATTACACTGGCAATAAATTTAACTTATCTTTTCTTAACAAACTCAACTCGGGTCGGATATATAGCAGTTTAATGTATTGTTCCCCTGGTTGAAATGCCTCTTTTGTTGAGTTCCTCTCCGGTCAAAAGCAATTGTTTAAACTGAAAAGAGGGAATAGTATTTAATGGTTGACGGAGTGAACTCCTGAAGAAAAAAGACATTTTTGTAATAATTTTCTACATAAGTTCATTGTCTTTGTCAACATACAGATTGGACCAAGCGAATGTAAAACTGCGTTTGAAGAGTGCTCATATCGTGGATGGGTGCGTTTTTAAATATTTATTTTAGCATTGTCCTCTGTAATGGAGTGCAGTTCTAGAAAATCAAACTGCAGTCTAAACAAATCATTATATTCGTAATTGCAAAATAGTTACAATAATTCAGAAGCGAATTTTCATTTGACATCTGTGTGACGCCCTGTATGGTTACATTTGAAAGCATAAACCGTGACAAAACATTAAAAGAAACGGCATCGTACAACTAAATATGCAAAAGTTCCAATTTTAGTTATATATCGATTTGTACCCAGAACGTTTGACTTGCTTCTCGATCTTTGCTTTCCACAGATATCTGGTTCTGTACAACTCCATTTCCTTGGACAGGGGTTTTGGATTAACGTGGTAAAAAATAGGAAAATGAATGTCTGTTAAGTTTTGCAATTTGCAGTGAGAGATCCTATATGGAGCTAAGGTCTTTTTTGTGAGGAAAGCAATAGGACTGAAAAGTCGTCCTCATTTCAAAATTTTTAAAATAATTGCAGTGGTCCAAAACCAAAATGGTTTGATTGCTGGTTACCATTCACTTCATGAATACAGTGGGCGAAAAAGAAGCTTATGAGTAGTGACAAAATTCGGAAAAGTAACAATGACTTTTTAGGAGACTTTATGACTACCATTCAGTTAAATGCTCATATTCTCTATTATGTATTTTTTGGTATAAAAACAAAGAAATGTCAACTTTGAATGCACTAATACAAAATTTATAACCCTGTTTTCCAGATAAGAAGACGCAGAAAAATTGTTCATTAGTACAATATATGTGTTGATGAATTTTTCAGCAGTGCAATCTTCATGAAGGTGGAGGCCACTGCTTAGTTAAGATGTATTGGCATTGTGTTACTATTTCTGTCCAATCGTTTTCTTCTGCGTTGATAACAAAATATGACACAGGTGTCCTTTGGTAAATTTGATATCTATTTCTTCCTTCATTGTTTCAGTTCAATGTTATATTCCAAGCGAGAATGGTCCAATTTTATCTATGTATGTAACAAGACTTTCGGAATGATTTTCTAGGCTTGACAATTATTATTTGAATTTCAAATTTGAACACTTTTCCTCGTTAAATGCTTTGCTATAAGCTAAATTTTTTCTCATATGGGCGCTCCCACACTAATTGATTCATACATCTCATTTAGGTGCATGTACGAGTAAGCAAAGTTAACAATTTTCTTTCTTCTTAACTTTCATAAAAGTTGAACATGACAACTGAAGTTCTTTCTGGAAAGAAGAAAGATCCGTTTCTTCGAAAGTATAAAAATATCTTATTCCAATGCTTTGTTCTACATGACAAAAGCACGAGAGACTAGAGAACTATTTGCCTTCTCGACAAAACATTCAACACAACTTATCTTTTTCAACATGAGTCAGGGCTGTAAAAAGAGGCACATGACGCAACAATGGGAAACATGCCGATATGGTTTTGAAAGTAGCCTTCACGCGTTGCCTTCCAAAAGTCAGTATGGTCTGGTGACTAATGCATCCTCTGAAGCAGAGTATGATGTATATGATTAGAAGTCTAAAACAAGTTAGGAAATATTTCATTATAATTGGTTTAATTTCATTCAAATTTTCATTTTTACTAGATGACAGCACTCGTATGCATGGATAAAGCCCTGCATCTGTTATTTCAAGAGAAGGTATCATTATATTAATTTTTATAACATTTTGAAAACTGATAGTTTTGCTGTTCAGGCTATATTTCTGTAAATTATATCCACGTTGTCTCATTTGAATACATGATACCGAAATACCTTCAATGAAAGCAAATAAATCACAGCTCCATTATATTTTGTATGCATTTATACTTTGTCTTTTTTGTGTCATAAAATGCCAGGGTGAACAAACAATTAAAGATCATGAGGAACGATTGCCATACCTTTCATGAGTTAAAATTAAATTGACCATGGTCATAACTTCTTTTGCAAAAGACATTGACCTTAAATTGTAAATTATGGACAGGCCTAAAAAGTTTATTTAAACAAAATGGTATGCAGCCGCGTACGCAGAATTTCTCGAAAGAGAAACTAGGTATGTAATATGTTAAGCAAACGCGGCCCTAGAAGAGGGGTCTGAAAAACTCAACATTTTTCATATGGGTTTCTTTTCAATATGTTGGCACGTATGCCATTTTACCACTATTTTGACAAATTGTTAGACTTTTTTACAAATGCACATATTTTACGAACCAACCTTAAAAGGTATCAGTGATCGCCTGCCTGGATGGGGATCTTTGAGGACGGCCCCGTCCCCTTTGAACATTTTTGTAAATAATGGGTGTCTTTGTCTTGCGATCTGTTTCGCTTTGTAGGAAAGGGCGTCCGTGAGGGTGATGGTAGCCCAAGGTCCCCTGCTTACGCCAGTGCTTATATTAAAAGGGAGAATAATAATCTTGCATCCGTGCCACTATCCGTACTTCCTTATGTGGTTTTTGAAATAATCTATTCTTATAGGTCAAAACAGAGATATTCATCAATTGGCTCTCCAACTGCACGGAAAGGAGAGTGGTAATTAACTTACATTTTTATCACAGAGAGAGTTTTTAATTAAAAACAGTTTTTTATACCTGCACGTGAGAATATGTAACAAAATATTGAGTGGGGCCATTTTATTACGGCTTTTCAAAAACGAAAGAAAAATTAAATAAATAAATGAATGAATGAATAAAATAAATAAATGAAAGAATGAATGAATGAATGTATGTATGTATGAATGATCGATCGAACGAACGAATGAATGAATGAATGAATGAATGAATGAATGAATGAGTGGATGAATGAATAAATAAATAAATAAATCAAAATATCAAATATCTATGCAGATCAATACAGGCCCACATCTCTGTTAGAATTAATATATGTCACATGCGGTAGGCTACTATATAATCTCGATTGCATTTCTCGCATTACAGCATATATCCATGTCAACTAAGAACAACTGTAAGATCATTTTTTGTTTTTTTGTTTTTGTTTTGAAAAATTACTCTTTTTATCTGTAACTCTAGATGCCCAAAGAATGTTTTGGACAGCGAGTTGCAGATCACGTTCTGGTTAGTTGACATTGTTTTCATTTTGACAGCATTTGTGAATTTGCTTTTATAAAAACGCCTATTGCAGTGTAGAATACCGCCACTCCCAAAGCGTATTTTGTTCATTTGGTTCTTAACACTAATTTCATTTGTTTTTATTTTGTATTTTTTGAGGGAGGTTTATTGTGTCGTTGTATGAGCCTTAATATTTCCTTCTTTTCTATTTTTTTAAAAGTGTATTGAACCACCATAAAATGCGTTAAGTTTTAATAATTCAAAGTGCAGTACAAAACAAGATATACTGATAAAGTTTAAATGACGGGATAATCACTTATATCTTTGCGTTCATTCTAGGGGAAAGAAATATTCTGGTTCTATTTCATACTGGCGTTGAAAAACACCCCGGTGGTAAGTCATGTTTATCCACTTTCCCAAACATCTTCAGGAACATGTGTGGAGGATTTAAGATGCAACCATACGAAGAGAAAATTTTGCAATTAAAGAAACACTGCAATGGATTGACTTTTCAGTGATGTACAAACCTACGGTCATTAATAAATTTCCACTTTATAGATATTCAAACTTTAGTAGAAAACGTGTCCACTTTAGTTATGTTACATTTAGTTGTTGTATTCATTTCTCTTACTTTTCTATTCACCCGGTAGACGGAAACCAGTCTTGACCCCGATTTGTGTAGGAGGGTATTCGACATTGTTATTAATAAAAGCGCTGTAAGTATTGGTACAAAAGTCTTATATCTAATTTAAACTAAAAGAGAAACCTACTTTAAACAAATTGATTACAATCATTCTCAAATAACTAGACTTTCGTAAAATTTTCTCCCTCAAGGTAAAACACAAGAAACTTAAAGGCTGGATAAGAGAAATGAAAGTAAGTACTTCCTACTACCTTGAACTGGCTACGTAACTTTTCCCTATAAAATGTTACGTCAGAGGGTTGTAATAAATATTTATAATTAAAAAAAACTCGAAAAGGACCTTAATGGTTGTCTCTGTCAAACACAAATAAATACATTTATATAATGATGTCATAGACTGAGTGGGTCTTGCATTTTACTATGATTCAAAGTAAACTTTTATGGTAACCGAAAAATACATTTTACACTTTTGTATTTGGCTTGCGAAAAGCAGATAACTTTTGATTAAGCGACATTGTAAATTCCAACCCACACTCTTACTTGGCCGTAAAACCTTTTGTTAACTGGATATTCCGTTGTCATCAACTTATTCTAAAGGATGTGGTGTGACAAGTGTCTCCTCCAAAATCTGTTTGGGCACATAATGCAATTTTTATAACTGTATTTGAGCGCCAAATATTTGTAACGAGTATTAATGACGAAAAATTGCTTTGCATTATCAAATGTGACATCGTTGAAATAGTTATTTCTTTTCCAAATGGAAATTATATTTGTTATTGTTACAGATAGATAATGTTTGTTCCGCAGTATTACATTGTTGCAACGATTTGGAAAAGCAATAATTATTTCAACGATGTCACATTTCACGTGAGGTATAAATAGAAGTTTCACATATTTCAGTAACCATCTCAAAAATATAAATGCAGATATGGTCCTTTTTGAAAGGTAAGCTCAGAGGGAAAATATGTAGATTGCTAAAATAGCTTTCATTTCCTTTATTTATTTAGACGAAACACTAACTATAATATAAAAATAAACATTTTAAAATAATTGAAAATATGCTCAACATAAGTTGTCTTTTCTCAATTTATTCACCCGTTAGTTATATGCCTCTGTTAAATTCATTTTCCTCATACAAAACTCAGGAAGTCCTTCCCTGTCCGTCCCTGTAGCTACATCATCAGTGACAGACACAATAAAAAGATATCTAGTTTGAAATAGCAAGTCCAAATTTGACGGAATTGTGTGCCTATTTGACCTATGCGTTAATTAGATAAATATATCACCTGTGATGTTTCGATCAGTGGTTTGGACATAATGCAACGCCTGGTCAAGTACGTTCATTTAGTTGTCTTCTCTGGCAATAAGTAACAAACAGCTACATTGCGTGTTTTTTGTAGGTTTCGAAAGATGACAAGAAAATATTACTTGGTTATTTAAAGGTAGGCGTCATTATAATTGGATGAATTCTTAATTTCTTGTTAAGATTAATATGATACAAGGCCTAAATGAACCCTTTTTAATGATTATATATAATCCATTGGTATGAATATAGGTTATTTTCAAACTCATTTTGTTTAGAAGTAGATATTACTTCAAACTCATTTTATTAAGTAGCAAATCTAGTTTATTTGCGACAAATGCAAAGTGACTTCAGTGAACTACAAGTTACGCTGAATTTTAATTTTTTGAATGTAATGTTAAAGCGCCATTCGTTCATGTTTGTTTGTAAGACAGGTAAGCTACAGTTTAATATTGCGCTACGTCGGTTGTATGAGAGAGCACTCACATATGCTATGTACATTTTTTTCGATTACAGTCTTAGCCAAGCAGGAGAAATATAACTACAAGATCTGTAGAAGCTAAATTTTTCCAGCAAAGTCACCGTCTGGACCTGTTTTTCTGTGTTTTGTTACGTTCAGTGATGAGAACAGACGTTTTAAAACCTGATGAAACTGTTATTATTCTGGATGAGTTGATCAAATGAGGCCAAACAGTTCAACTTATGGACATTATGTCTACGCCCAGGCTGGAAGCAATTTATATGCAATCTGATGTTGTAATTGACACCGTCACAGTCTCTTCGTACTCTGAAGACATCTAAAGGGACTTCCATATTTTTGTAACTTTTGCAGCAGTAATATATTTTGCTTTCGAAGGAGTGGCCTACTTATGAATAAAATATTTGAAGTACAGTTGTACTGCAATGTATGATAGCTGTTAAATTTGCTTTTTTAACATGGCCAACAATTTTTTCACTTTTGGTACCTTTTTCTTCCACAAATAAAAATAATAATAAAAAAAATTATGATGCCTTTTCCCAAAGATCAACTTATTGCAAAAATGCTCTTGACTTTTCTCACATATCCAATAGAAGCTGCAAACAACGAGCTTTTAAAACACTTTCCTGATGAGCAACACAATATCTTTGGGACGTATCGCCGGATTGAAAATTCAAACTCTTTGTTCTGTACTTTAACACAAGCAAATTCTTTATTTTTTGCTCAATTTCTTCTTTCTTACTTCTTCTTTATTCTTTCCATTTCCTTACTTCTTGTTTCGTCTTTCTGTTTTCTTTGTTCTTCTTTCCTTTTTATTTTTCTTCTATCTTCTTTCTACTCTCTGTTTTCTTTTCCTCATTTCTTCTTTTTTCTTTCTTCTTTTAGACGACATTAATATGCAGAGAGTCAGCCTGTTACTATTGATCACTATTGATTACTATTGATTTGTAGAGTATTGCAGTAAATTAAAGTGTTTGTTTACGTTAGAAAGATCAAATGGCAACGGAAAATAAAAACATGCACAACTCTAGCTTGTTTTTTTGTCTGAGCATTTTTTTTTAATCCCAGTAACATTAATTACCTTTCACTCATTAAATCCTTGAATGACTTTGACACTAATTTGAAAAAAAAATAAAACTAACATACCTAGCCTTGTGGAATTTTTCATCATTTACAGGCTACCCCTCAAGTAGCTTCTGCCTGGTCCCCAATCACTCTGGAAACAGCGCCGTCTTATGTATTTTTGATTCCTTGCCGTAGGCAGGCAAGGAATCTATGCGATGGTGATGTCGTGTGTGTGTGTGTGTGTGTGTATGTGTGTGTGTGTGTTTGTGACACTTGCTTGTAAACACGATATCTTCAGATAGGATTGCCCGACAATTTTCATACTTGGTATATAGATTTGTCATGTTGAGAGGAGGAACCCTATTGTTTTTGGTGGAGGTCAAAGGTCATTTGAGGTCACCAGCGGTAAAATTGCGAAAACACCGAAAATGGCTTGTAAACATGATATCTTCAGTTAGGAGAGACCAACACTCTTCATATTTGGTATATAGATTTTTCATGTTGAGAGAGAGAAGCCTATTGTTTTTGGCTGAGGTTAAAGGTCATTTGAGGTCAATAGCAGTAAAATTGCGAAAACTTCGAAAATGGCTTGTAAACACAATATCTTCAGATAGGAGTGACCGACACTTTTCATACTTGGTATATAGATTCGTCATGTTGAGAAGAAGAACCCTATTGTTTTTGGTAGAGGTCAAGGGTCATTTGAGGTCACCAGCGGTAAAATTGCGAAAACACTGAAAATGGCTTGTAAACACGATATCTTCAAAAAGGAGTGACAGATACTCTTCATATTTGGTATATAGATTTGTCATGTCGAGAGAAAGAAGCCTAGTGCTTTTGGTAGAATTCAAAGTTCATTTGAGGTCACCAGCGGTAAAACTGGGAAAATCCCGAAAATGGCTTTTAAACATGATATCTCCAGATAAGAGTAACAGATACTTTTCATATTTGGTATATAGATTTGTCATGTTGAGAGGAAGAAGTCTATTGTTTTTGGCTGAGGTCAAAGGTCATTTGAGGTCACCAGGGGTAAAATTGTGAAAATTCTGTGCCTAAAATGTAAAGAAAATCTATCAAGCACTGTCAATTTGAAAGCAGGTAAGGTATTTGATGGCAAGGAATCACTAAGCCTTTTGGCTTTCTGGTTATAATTTGTTGTCTGCGACATTCGAGCTGATTTGTTACATAAGTCTACCAAATTGCCACCTTAATTTGGTGTAAACACGTATTTATTAAAGAAATAAAAGTTGTCCGAAGTCAAAGATTCAATATTTCAAATATGAAAATATGCAAAATCATTTGAATTGGTAAGAATTTTTGATTTGCAAATGTCCTGTAATCTAAAGTCCTCCTGACTCTCTGGCAAAAGGGCAAAGGGTACAAGGAGCTACGTCCTCTGAAGGACAACGCTTGACCAACCTCACAACCCTCAGATCATTTACATCGTTGGTTTGTCTAACGTTATGTTTTTCGAGAGGTAAGAAAATACCCACCTGAATTTTACACGAACGTTTTGGAATGTCAGAGCACAATCTAATTTTTTCATCATAAACAAAAACACCACTTGCATTTTTTCATCATAAACAAAAATACCATTTGCGTGTTTCTAAAACGCTTTCAGTGCTACTTCCAGAGATACTCAGTGATGCCATCACTTTCACAAACCTACATTTAGCTTGCATCCAATTTTTTTTTTATGAATCTTTAGTATTATCATCCCTCATGGAAACTGCTTTATCAAAGTTTACACAGTTCCTTATTTTAACGAATACAATTAAGGACAAAGGAATAAAATTATTAAACTTAAGTATCTAAGTAATCTTAGGATCCAAAAAAAAAAGTAACCAATCTGTCTACATCCGTGGGGTAGCCGAAGGGGGGGGGGGGATCTGGGATCGGGAAGATTAAGTTAGTGGGATGTTGGAAATCGAACATGTCAACCATAAAACGGTGGGAAGTTGGTGAAGGGGGTCCGGTGTGTCCAGGGGTAGGATAGAAAAAATGAAAAGTTCTTCATTTACAAGTGTAATAATTTTTGTTCGCGAAAACTGCGTTGCACCAAGCTTACGGCACAATTGACACAATGTGTTCACGATGAAGAAAATTATCTCTGATTCGAAGTTTTGATTGACAATGATGCTTATTCTAATGCAAATGGGATGATTGCGTTCCAGTCGGAACGTCGGTATAGGCATATGCGGGCACTCAATCGCCAGACGGTGAGAGGGAACTCCGACAAAAAAGTCAGAGATTGAAAATCAGCAAAACTTGCACGTCTTGTTGAAACATCCTTCTGACATTTTTATCATTTTACGCGTGGGTTCGTGAAAAGGTAAACATTTTCCCATGAAGAGTATAAATGCTTTTCCTTCTTACAGCTTCTTCATGGCCCTAAAAAGAACTTCTGAATTTAAAACTGGTTACTCTGATTAAATCGAATGTACACAAATATGTGGTTTTTTAAAGACTCTAATACAAGAAAGCAGTGGATAACACCATTTGCATCTAAGCTCTTGAAACAAAACCTGGAGTCTTCCATGTTCTAAATAAAGACTATCAGTTACTTTACCCATGCAAGATTGGTAGATAACTACAAAGAAGCATATTTACATAGGCCTATTTTACTTTCAAAATCATGTATACTTTTCCAAGTAGGTGTGATGGCTGAGGACAAATAGCATAAATACGACTGCACATTACAAATCAGTTTTTTAGAAAGGGCTGCTGTTGTTGTTAAAAACGTCCCGCTAGATTTTAGCAACAGACTGTTAGCAACTTCTCCTTGCGTTGCTTTCCTTTACAGTTTTTGCGTTCATTACATTGGAAATCTCATGCTTTGTTTCTTGCATCGTCGTGTGTCCCTTTCCCTGCAGTGTCACTTCACGATCAACCATATGCACAGTTAAGGCTAAATATACAGGCAACCACAGGTCTGGTGCTGATAAAAAAAAGCTCAATAGCTTATAAACAACTCACGATTTTACTTTATAGCCCTTCCTTAGGGTTTCCTGATGAGTATTGTATAAGTTTTTTTGTACATTTAAAGTTGGTCTTTAATGGGAATAAAGCACTATATGTTCAAACATCACATCCACAACTCTTTATTGGAATGGTATTGTATTAAGAAAGTGATTCAAATGTTACTTACATAGAAGCAATAGCAAGTGAAACTTAACTCCAATAAACCACATGATTATCAACTCTTTGAATGATCTGACTGAGTTTTCTTGGAGGGACCCTTACACAGTCAATTTTCTGTTTTAGTGAAAAATGGGTTTTAAATGGATCCAGCAAATACATCCGAAATGTAATTTTTTATTTTGTTTAAGTCTTAGAACGTGATTAAGATTTTTTTTATTATTGGCAAGGTTTCCAGCAAAGATATGTTTGTGAAATATGTCAAACGGGAAGTTTAAGTAACAAATTTTTGTCATGTTTGAACAAAGAAACCAATTTACCCAATGTGATAAAGTTTCCATTCAAGTTCGACACGTATTTGTAGGGATGTCAGCAAATAAAGTTACAAGATTCTTGCTCCAAAGTAAGCGTGAGGGTAGCAAACATTTTATCACTCCCTCACATTGACAAGGAATGCCTTCTTTCCTTTGTTTTTCAGACTGTTTTGTTGACTTTTATGTTAATAAGAACACGACCTTTCCATGGGATTGCAAAGTTTGAAAAGATCCCATGTCACGTATACAATCACATTTTGATAACATGTGACTGCAGATGAAAAATAGTCTGTAAAGTTTAAGGAAAACCAAAAGACTGTCCACTAATGTGGAGATATATGTTATATGTGCTTGTTTCAAGTTCACTCTTTGCTGGAAATGTGATAACTTGGCATGTTCATATCTTGAGGGTCATACATCGGATGCCAAATTGATGCAAATTTCACCAAGTTGATCAGAAAAAAGTACCGCTCTAACACATCAAAACTTGGTGTTAACCTATTCTTTAATAAGTAATAACGTTAAAGAGTGTATGAAAAGTAAATATCCGCCCACACAGGTTAGTAGCATGTCCCCAATGCTTTGCAATGGACGGGAGGTAAAAATAATAGACGACTATTCAAGAAAAGTCCCTTTCGTTACGCGACAGCTCCCATCCGGCACCCAACTTCAATATCCTCTTCAAGCACTTATTTAATCCTAGTTGGAGATATTTAAGGTCAAATAGCAATCCCCAGAACGCATAATATTAAACGCGAAAGACAGATAATCAATAGATCAAAATTTTAACTTCCGCCATAAGGCCTTTGACCTTTTTAACCGGAATATCTGATACTCATTTTCCCGATACTTCTTTTGGTGAAGGAGTTAATATTTTTCAATATTTTATGTTAGTTAACATAAATAACATGAACGTTGCCGCATGAAACTAAATGGATACAATTAAAACAAAACTGAAAGCCATTTCTAACTTATTTTGCACCTTATTGTACTTTAAAATGGATAAATAAAAAAAAAATTTTTACCACACAAATCGCATCGTCATGATCAAAGTGCTAATAAAGGTTATATTGTTTGAAAAACTCAGTAACGTGCAATTATCTAATGTTTTTACAGTTCTTTACATGACGTACACACTGACAGGTTCTTGTTTTGATTATATCAAGGCATTACTTGCAATGCTGATCTTCGAGTGATTCTGAAGGCTGTCATTTTGCTTTCAATAGAGTCACGCTTAAACTTTCTCCTGAGATGAATTTTGTTTTAGCTCTACAAATGTTCTTCATCTTCTATATGGCACTCCTATTTCGAAACCAAGGTAAGTGGAATGGAAAAAAGATACGTGACTAGTTTTTGCTTCTCCCAAAATGCTACATGTAAAATGCTGTAAATAACACGAGTGTAATATTTTGCCCCTGCGTGGCAAAGCGAATAATCCAAAACGTTCGGTGACTTGTTGAATGTGCACTTGTGCAAAGTGGGAAATGCACTTTTTACGCAGATATGTTTATCCTAGATCTAAAAAGTTGAAGAAGGTTAAAAAGATTTATTTTACACTGTTAGTTAGATTAGATGAGCAACTTTCCTCCACATTAGATTTCATTTGTCACTATGTGAAATGGAGTTTTAAAAGATCGGGTTTTACGATTTGCCAGTACAACAGAGAGAGGACGATTTGTCACCGTAAAAGGATCTTTTCTACATAATAGACGTGTTGGAATTACGTCATGGATTCGCCGTCATTGAAGACAATTATGGCAAATACACGACTTTGTGAAGAACATTCTGTTCATGTACTGTGGTGTGCGCGGTGTGAATACATTCATCGAGCAAGCGCGTCGTGTGCGGTCTAATGCGTAGTAACGTGTACTCAAAACGGCCGCCGTGAAGCATAATGAAGTCACATGAAATGCCTTTTTAGACTGAAGCATACAAAGCTCGACTCTCCCATCGAGTAATTTTAAGAAAAACGTCAGACAAAACAAACGACTTTTATCATTACATGGCTGATGTCTTAGGATTTGTAAAAGCGCAAATGATTAAGACTGTTATAACAATTTCTCAGCCATCATACTTACAACATTTTGTATTTTCCTTATAGAAATAAAGGATTCCCCACGTGTAATCCCACTTTTGATCAACTCTTCCATCAAATTAAACTGCAGTTCACCTAAGAACTCTTCTACAAAGCACGTATGGTGGTTCAATGGGAGAATTATTTTCGCTAACATTTTCACCCCAACCGAAATAGGAATTTTTAACGTGAGAGGAACATTTGTGAATTCAACATTCTCCTATCTACACATTACTGAGTTTTCACAAAACAACACAGGGAACTACACTTGCCGTGATGGGAATTCTGTAAATGAGTTCTACGCGGTGACAGAAAGAGGTGAGCTTATATTGACATATGAAATAAATATTATTTGGAATACAGGTAAAAAAAAACAACAAAGTAACTTTTATTTTATCTTCTAAACATCTCTAGTACCGTAAGGCCAAAAAAATGACAAATTATGAAAGAGATTTTAAAAAAACTCAAGAAATCCATGCTCTACTAAGGTTATTCACGAATCATTGTACTTTAAGGATTAAGAATAGCAAACAGCTAGTTATTTAGCTAAAACGAAGAATGAAGCCAGCCTTTTCTGAAAGAACTGAACAATTGGGCCTTTTTTGTAAAAGAAAAGCTGTAAATCATGGCACATACATGACCTACTACACATTCAAGAAAGATATATAGTCATGTAATCATTCTCTAGTGGGTTCATTATAGGTTCTGCTACAACAAATATTTACTGCTAAATCAAAAAAAAAAAAAAATGTGCAATTTTTAAAAGAGTACACCCAGAACTGCTGCAATAAGCAGAATAGAAAAATTGTTCAAGTATGACTCAAAGTGACAATTTTGAGAAGTAAGGGTTTTTCATTAAAACCAGTTATTTGTTCTTCGGTAGTGGACTTTACCTTCTTAGTGATTTCAGTTGTGTTCATACATAATATTCTCATAAAAGAATAGGCAAACCAAAAGGAAGGTACTCTCTACCTCCGAAAAAGAGAAACATCAGGTCAGTTTTAATTTACATAACTTAATGTTCAGCTTACAAATGAGTGATGTTGAAAATATTCCATTGTTTCCTTAACTTCGTTAATTTTTTAAATTAACGACTCATTTCATTTCAATTAAAACAGCTACGAAAACCCCACCCACTTCGCGTAGGTGGGATTTACAAACTGTAAATTCATATGATAGTTATTTGATTTAACATTGAAATCGGTTTTCAATTCTCAGATTCTGACGAAATCATTGAACATTCAGACACCCAAACGGACCAGACAGAACACAAAGGTATTACTTTGCAGCAGTGAACGCTTCTAGAACTTTACATTTAAATGATTGAAATGTTCACAGTTTTCGTTTATTTGTTTGGTATCTGCTTTCTTCTAAAGTGTGCTTCAGACAGGTTTAAGTGAATTATTGCCTTGCATAAGGCTACTATAGTCCTAGCAATGCATTTGCTACATTCCGTAGAACTATGTAATTCATTAAAACACCGACAATAATATTTAACTGTGTTTTATCAATTTTCAGATAGCGGTCTCATTCAATATATTTTGTCTAATCCTGCCTTCACAACGACTTTGTGTTTTGGTGTTGCCTTCGGCTTACTCTGTTGCGTAATAACAATCATCGGCCTTGCTAAAAAATTGAGAGGTCGGTTTGCACCCCATCTGTACAATATATATATACTTAATAGTTCGCATCTTTATTTTAAACATGACAATTTAAGGAAATTTTCCATTTAGTCATATTTTAGTAACTAACAGTTATGTAACGGTAACTTACTGTGACATGATATCAAAAATATAAATTTTTTAAAAAATATTCATTTTTCAGGGTCTATGAAACATCGTTCTCGGTAGGTGCCACGTTTTTGAAACTTTAATTTGAGTTTTAAACGGTAATCGCTTCAATATTTTATTAATGTAAGCAAAGGGCATAATTTAAAAGTATCCTTTATAAGGTTATGTCCTATTTCTTTGTTACTAAGCTACGTCCACGAGACAATTTTATCAACCACAGTCGAAGAAGAAAAAAGTATCCCGACAGGTAAGACACAAACTCTAAATCTTCATGTTTCCTATCAAATTATGCTAAACCGTGGCTTTTCGAAGAGTTTGTTTGGGACACGTTATCAAATTTCCATCCCCGGGCTGAGAGATACATTAAGAAAAGATACATACAATACAAACTTATCGGATTTTGCAGAGATGTAAACAATCAATCACTTCTCGTGGTCTACGCGCAGTGGATGGGGTATCGTAGTTGTTTTTATGAAACAGGTTGAAGAAGTTTTACGGTTAAGTGTCTAACCCTTTGGGTTTACGTCAGGCCTGGGACGGCCTTGATCCAATTGTGGTTAACTGGTTGATTTCTTTACTCCAGCGCATTATCTGAAACTCATTTAACAATGACCACAGCTTCTATTTTAAACTATTCGGTATGACAAGGGGTAAATCTAAACTTCCTTGTTCGGCGGAAAGGCCGGGATGACTGATGAGAGCTTAGAAAAGCGGCAGCAATTTTGGCCGGGTGACATCATGGCTGTCCTAGCAGTGTGCCAGCATCGGTTAACCTAAAGCATATAAAACATATGTCAAATAGTGATCTCCCATACTCTAAAAAAAGTTGGTTAAAAAAAACTTACCAACACTGGTCACGTATGTCAAATACCTGAAATTGGTTAAAGTTTACCCAACAATGGTTGATTGTTGGGTTATCCAAGAGATTGTCTACCACTTTATTGGGGAAACAGCCCCTGTGGTAACCAAACAAACAAAAAATATTGGGGAAAACTTGACCAAATTCAGGTATTTGACATACATGACCAGTGTTGGTGAATGTTTTTAACCAACTTTTTAAGAGTGCAGATAGCCGTTAATGAAAAGAAAATTAGGAAAAGGTATTGGTTGATTAGAATTCAAGTCCGGCGTCACTATTGAGTAGCAGTTTGCCAAATGCACCCAGCCTAGTGCATCTATAGTTCAGACCTTCGACATAACCCAACAGCTGGCTGTACTTGAACTGAAAAATAAAACTGTTAATTTGGAAGCCCTTTTGTTTAGCAGCAGATTTATTACAATAAAACAAATCAACAAAGTGATTCGTCTGAGAATGTAATGAAATGTTGAATGAAAAATAGGGGCCCCCACCGTCACGGAGTCTAACCACAAATCTCCTGGTTACATGTTTGATGGCCTTTCAACATGAATTTGCATGAGTTGGAGGAATCCCCCCTAGTGGATATTTTCAGTCTTACAAAGTCGTTAGATAGATAGAAGAGTTTCACTTTATTTAGCCTAAATGTGGGCATATTCAGCCCGCATATTATAACACCATAACTTGAAGAGAACTGCTACCCTGTGCAGAAAAAATGGTGTTTTTTGGAAAGATCTACGAAGATTTTCAATACTTCCAGGCAAAGGGACAGCTTTCAACATCTATTTTTGCTTTTTATGATTTTAGCAATTTGGAAGTTACCTTGTGGAAAAAGTTAAACACAAATTAAGTCAATTATTGAATTCCAATCTCTTAGAGTGAAAAGGTGTTCTCATTTAAAACAACCACTGTTTGTAAATTCCAGAAGCACATTATAGTAAAACGTTGGTATTGTTTTTCGACAGAGACTGATTCTTCGAGTGAATATGACAAACCCGGAATAGCGTTTTTCAGTTTCAAATGTATTTCCCTACACTATATGGTACCGTCATGCCGAGCAGTACTACGTTTTGAGGGAAGATTGCGAAACTGCGATCTAAAAGTGAAGAAAGTCTTAGTTTCTGGCCTTGCAGGTAAGCTGCAAGAAAAATTCTGTCCAAACTATCGTTTTTAATTTGGATTAGTGAAATCGGCTTATTCTACTTAAGCCTGTTGCAAAGAGACGTTATGGAAGTTTTACACCACGTAGAAAGAACATAAACTTGAGCTATAACACATTAACATATTTATGTACATTTAATCAGATACGGAAAACGGTTTGAACCAGAAGATGTGGAAGAATTATGTCAATGCTGTGATTCAACTTCAAGGACATGATAATCTACTGGAAACCATAGGTTTATGCAAGGAAGGTGGTAAAGATTTTATGCTATCTATACGATTAACACTGCTTAGTGCGTTTAATACTTCAGCGAAAGAGTAATCTACAAGAAAGAAAAACTTTTTCCTGATATATAATAACCATGGAACCTTGTTCATTCTCACCAAATGTCTTCCTACTATTTTTATATTTCATTGCGCTGTTTTTAATAGTGTATGCCAATGGTTCAAACCCCTGACCCCAAAAGCGGCGTACATTGTTAAATAGTATCAAAATCATATTATTTAAATGTTGTTTACTCTGCCAAACTATTAATGTTAAACAGAAAACCAGGAGCAAAATTTATTCCATCCCATTAACATTAAACACTTGAAGACACTTAAGAATCATCCGGGGTGCCTTATCTATTAAGTATTTTATTCAGACAATCTTTTTTTCACAACTTCGGGTCTCTTTAAATTAAGCAGTAATGGGTAAAATAAACATCAAGATGACTCAAAACACGGGTTTTCATCATTTTACAGCCATGGTAAAAAAAAAAAAAAACTTACAAAATAAGTTTGTTATCCTGGACGAAGTGCTTCAACACCCTCATTGTTCTTTAGTAAATTGACTTCCGTTCAAAAAAAAAACCCAGTCCCAAAGAAAGTGATGATTCTCTCAAATTCTACGCTTTATCGCACCAGGAAAGGACCATAGGGGTAGGATAACTGGTGCAAACAACAGACTTGTAGAAATTACGCAGATCGAGAATTAAATGATCTAGGCAGATGTGTGTCCACATGTGTTTGGTGTAGCATGTGACTTGATAACTTGTAGTTTTAGAAGGCAAAGTGTGTGGAAGACCCAGATTTATGTAGTTTACAGTAAAGGAATGTTACTAGGTGACTAGTAAGCACAAAAAAGTACAATAATGCGATTACAGCTTAGGGTGCAACACAATGTTATATTTGTGTCACGACGAAAGCGTCTAAATCCCTACTACCCTCAGATTGATGTTTGAAAAAAATAATAATATTGTTGGTTATTGTCAAATCTACAGTTCAGGTTTTCAATGCGTTCCGGGTTTACAGATAGCCTTTTTATATAAATACAATTTTAATTTTTAGCAGGAGGATTATTTGTTATTCAGTATTATTACGACACAACGCTGAAGCTCCATCTTTCGTCACTATTTCACAATTCGGAGGATTGCACGAACCTTGAGCAACGTTCTTTTATACAATTTGCGAGCGATATTATCAAAGGCATGGAATTTCTATACTCCAATGAAGTAAGTGGTGGACCCTTCGATTGTTTAACACAATTATTTGAAGAGTGATGCGAAAGCTTAGTATACCTTTTATTAATCAGACTCTAACATAGTCTTTTCCATCAACATACTTCATTCGTTTCTGTTAATAAAGAAAAATCAAAGGAATATGATCACAGTGGGAATATTTTACCTCACTTTCTTCAAAAGTTTTTTCTTTTTCATTCAATCATCGTTTTATGATAATATAATTTTAGTTTTCGACAACTACGCTCAACTCCATTTTGCAGTGTTTTCATCCTGGTTTGGCTACTGAAAAAATTCTAGTGAATGAAAGTTATGTGTGCAAGCTTTACGAATTCTGCAGTCACCAGGACGTAAAGACGTTTAATGAAGTGAACTTCCCAAAGGTATTGAATCCATTTATATAAATGTCTTCTAAGTGTTTCGCGAAAACTTAAATGTTTTTGTCGGATAATGAAAATTTGTGAAATAAAATTCGTTTCAGTACTTCAATAGTTAGCCCAGTGGTAATGAAGATGTTTTCGGCACGGAAGTTTTACAGCTTTACAGTCTAGTCTATCGGCACTCCTTGCTTTCAGCACAGATGGCCTCAAGCCGGAAGATCCACATTGATCATTTTTTAGTAATTTATACAGATTAAAAAAAGTTCAACATACATGAAACCAAAAGTCGTACCGAAACTCTGAAGACAATGATTACTTAAGTAAGAAAAATGCTGTCTCATCTTAATCGCATCCAAACTGTTAAAACAGTGCTTTGTTATATTCTTTACCATACCTGTAATAAAAACATACACTTCATCTATTGGCTCTGAACGAAAATAGTCTTTCCTTTTATTTCTCAGTGTGAAAGTATGTTAATAATTACTCTCGCCCCAGAATACCTTACGTCAGGTGAATACACATCCGCCAGTGACATATGGTCACTCGGTATAACTCTATGGGAAATATTTTGTGCCGGTAAGTTGAGTAGAAGCATAGACAGTTCGTTCTTGTAAAGATGCATTTAAAAAAAAAAACACGACACAGTTAAATTGTATGGAAGTAATGTTATGGTAACCAGAAAATCAAAAGACTTAGTGATACCTTGCCGTAAGGAACGCTTACTGGGGATGTTTTGCTTTTGACCTCTGGTGACCTCCTCATAACCATACTGTATCAATCCATCAAATAGTGTACATGTAGGGAATATGGGACAGTGAAAGAATTAAAGTTAATTCACAAAAAATAAAAAATAAAAGATGCAGAAATACGAGCAGATGTTTTTAATCGTTAACATGTTCTCTATGACAAACAGAAGAGGGGTATTGCATGCATTCAAAACCTGTAATTTAAATGTAATTAACCGACCAAAACAGAACCCTTGACAATACAAACAAAAGTTAGCGGGGCCCTTTCCTGCATCATTTGGAACCCTGCGTGCCATATGGGGCTTTCGTTACTTATACCCTTCTCATTCTCCTTCCTCTCCTTGCCTATCTCCTCTGAAGCTTTACCTTTCCGACCAATCTTTCCTTTTGCCCTTTTCTCTGCCTCATCAACTTTGTGTAGATACTCTTTGGTCGTTAGCTCTTTAGACTATCTTAATTAGACTGTTCATTTGATTGTAGGCTTTGTACAGTTGGAAAAGGTTTCGTATCGGGGAACAATACTGTGAAGGTGCTTGGTAGGTACACAACTGCATGTGTTTAAACTGATGCACCTGGCGTTGCATCTTCAGCACGTTTTATCTGTAGTACTGGCTGCCTGTGTTTCTGGCACTTCATCCCTGCCTAGAATCTGCCAGACCTGCTAGGTGTTGTAATTTACCCATACCAGTTAGCCTAGGCTTTGTGTAATACAAATTGCCTAGGCTATCTCATATCACCTACACTCAAACACCGCATATAGCCTGCGGGGCAATCCCTATATAATCCCCTAAATCAGAGCGTTAAGCAACTTACACGATGTATGGACAGCTGTTTACAATGCCAGCTAGCTAAAACTACTAAAACGTCCCAGCGCTGAATCCCTTACGGCCTTCAGCAAGACACATGTGATCACATGTTTTATAAAGTTCTCGAATTTGAAAACCCAAGATTCATATCTTGTCATAATTTCTGCATAATCCGTGGAAATTCTGAACACTTCTAGAGGTTTTGTCCCTGAGGTTTCGAAAAGGTTTAGGATGTATGCTTTTGTCTTCGGCGACTTCAAAAGACATCCACTAAAAGCAATAAAGTTCTTCTTGGTAGAGCAAATCTATATATTAAATATGAAATGCGTCGCTTGTTCCTAACTTGAGATATCGTGTTTACAAAGTTACTGGTTTTGGCAATCTGATGACCTCAAATGGCCTTTCAACCTCTACTAAAAATCATTAGGTTTTTCTTCTCACCATGACCAATTCATAGACAAATATGAGAAGTTTCTGTCATTTTTATCTTGAGGAAACATTTATGATAGGTGTCAAAAAATACACACACCCACGCAAGACATCGCTATCGCTAAGATTGCTTGTCTGTGTGCGAGAAAGTAATGTTAAATACGCATTTATTTTCTGTTTCATTAATTTAATAAATAATTGTAATCGACTAAAAAAAGGAATACATGATACAATTAATGTTTATATATATATATATATATATATATATATATATATATATATCTATATATATATATATATATATATATATATATATATACATATATATATATATAAATATATATATTACAGGATTATGTATTGGTGCTCAACACATTTAATGTTATTTCGCATCTCTTTTGGTTCTGCATCATTTTTAAATTTTTATCTCAAAAGGTGAAAATTTCCCAGAGAAAGTCGACATTAAATTTCTCGAAAACTTTCGGTCAGGTACTGTCAATTTACCAAAACCCAAACACTGTCCACCACTACTGTGAGTATAATCTCTCGGAACATAAGATATGACTAATATTAACCTTAAATGAGATTTCTTGATACCGTATTTGTGCATAATAAATATAAAAGTCACTGTTGGCCCCTAATAACGGTTTAAAATGTCTTTACAATTTCCAGATTTGATACATTGGAACTATGCTGGTCTCCAAGAAGCAGCGATCGCCCAACCATATCAGAGCTTCGAATAAAACTTTGTGAATTACATTCACAATTAGAGGTAGGCAAACGATCGCCTCAAAATATTAGGAACAATACAATCTTTGAGCATGTAACTTGAAAAGGCGATTGATCCATTACTCCGCTATTTAATCTGAAGACTATTAACTTTCCTCCATAAAGCGTTTTAGGGAAAACTGTAAACCACTTTGAAATAGGAGTATTAGTATCGCACCTCCATTTTCCACAACTTATAACTGGTTTGATGTCATTTCGTTACAAATTATCTTTTGCCCTTCAACATATTTCTTCTCCGGATCACCGTTTTCTCCGCTAATTATAGTGCCTGGCAGAGGTCATCGTTTTTATTTAAATTTAATTTTGACATTTAGATATTAACCATGTTTAGCATCGCCAACCATCATTCGTAATTGCTTTCTACAGTACACAGATATACGCAGCCAAATCGATAGAGGGATTTACACACCTCATGTATATCAAATGTTGGAACCACAGCATGGATGAGAACTCAACATGGTATCTTAATGATTCTTATTTTTAATACTCTAAAATGTCACACGGCTCTTACTCTGTCTTGCTACTTAATATCTCTAACTGTTGGTTGCTGCTAAATATATTTTAAATCTGTCATAGCTTGTTCCATTGTTTACATGTTAAAATTTATCCATTTAACTAATTAAGCAACGTTTTAAGACACCAGTGTTGCACAATATTTACCAAATATTTTTCTTCGTTAGTGAATTTCTATTTACATAAGTTATATGGTCTTGACTATTGCATGCTCTTCTTCAAAGCAAGTTTTACAGAGAGGGTTATCTTGCATACTTAGCCAAGTTATCCCATAGATATTAGAATGAGGTTACGTTTTTTCGTTGTTATCTTCGTGAAATCAAAAAAGGAATACAAAAATTGCAGTTTGAGTAGTGAAAAATCACATCACAAATAATTTTACAATCAACTATTTTAAAGTGAGTTAATAAAAGTGAACATGTTATACCTTAGGTGAGGAAATTTTTGTGAACATGGGAGATGCAACATTTGAAAAAAAAAATTGTCGTGTTTATTTATATTCATTACAATATGTTCACTAAAGCTTCAAGTTTTAGATGCACTTTTAGATCAAAATTTTCCAGAGGTCACACATTGAAATTTTAATGCAATTAAATGAAAAAAAAATGTTGTCGCACTTTATAGTAGTAATAATTCCATAAACTTAGGGCGAATCTGAGAATTCATCCGACCTTTAGAAATTTAACTAGTTCAAGATACGAATATTTAGAAGCATGTGATTGTGGTAAACTTCTTCTCAGGCAACGATCTTTTAAATTTGGTATGTTTTTCGGACAAATTCTTTATTTCAATATTTCACAATTACAGAGTGAATAAATGACGAACTCTCTTTTTTTGTCTTTGTATAGAGAATCCTCTGACCTACGTCAGAACGTTTACTTGCTTGCTAGGAGATCTTTCTTCTTTCTCTGTCCCAAACGTTAGCACTAGTGGGATCGATATTGTGAAAAGGAGAATACGAAACTTACCCACCTTCTGCAAAGTTCAAAGGGACATGAAGGCATTAGAAATCTCGACCAGAATGTATTCAGATATAGAGAAACGAAAACTTGAAAAAATCCAGCAAATACGTCATGTTCCTGTACTTTTTGGCAAACATCTGTGCTACATGTTTGGGGAGAAGTTAACGCTTTTGTATATCGGCTACAGGCAAACCTTCTTTGTATTCTTCATTCGGGTACAATAGTGGGTTAACTACCGGGAGGTGAGGCTCGTCATGAAATTGTCCATCCCAGAGGTACTCCCTCCACAAGCAATCGGAGATATTGAAAAATAAAAAAGATTAAAATATAAAGTAGGAATAAAAGTATGATCACATTAACTAAATTTGTATCATTGTACGCTTGCTTGATTCATGTCGCCTGCTTATTCTGCAAAGACTTGAATTAAAAGAAAAAAAGCTTCTCGGTATTTCAAATTAAGACTTCGTAACCATGAAATGATCTTTTTATGGGGACACACTTCTATCAATCAGTATGGTCCATGAAAAATTTAGCGGAATTGAAATGTCCATGTCTCCATATTAGCGAATTGAAACTTAACAAGCAAAATGTGGGTAGTGATATATTTATGCAAGATAGTAGTTCCCTGTTTTGCAAAGTGGAGTCGATATCCATACACTGTACATTTTGTGAGTACGTGTGGAACATCTAAGCAGACGCTTCGGCACTCCTATTCATGATGGTGAAATTTGTGTGCTGATGAGCGCTACCACCTTTTTTTTCAAAAGTAACCAAAATATGTTCTTCGGCTCACCTACAAACGACTAATGATCACTATCCTCTGGACAGGTCCAAAACTTGCTAGTTTGTAAGTACATGTTCTGATATTCTCCCTTCTCACAAATCTCCCTGGAACTTCGGAGATCAATCAATGTAAGATGAGCTCAGTTTAGTTTAAACGGATACTGATTTGTAAAAACGTCATATGACGCATGATGTTATGATTCAACGGTGCTACTTTTAAATAAAGGGAACATCTCAATCTGCTACGTCGAGTGACGTAACGACTTTATATGAAAAAGACAACCGTGCGGCATTGAACAGTCGCGTGAAGACCTTTGGTCATTTTTTCCTCAAACAAAGGCATTGTCTAATAATTGTAAGAAGTTTTTATTTTAAATGGAAAACTTTACCTCAAGTAGGATTCGAACCAGCAACCTCCCGATTAAATGGCGGATACTCTGACCACTGAGCCATTGAGGCCTGTGTGATAAAGCACGGACAACTAATTTTCAATACTGTTCTCGATTGTTACGTTAGAGAAGTTACACAATTTTTCATTATACGATTTCGATAGCAAAGCTTTTAAAATGCAGTTTTACAAATGAGGTAAGTTTAATTTCCTGCTAATGACCTTCAAGTCTAAGGTTATGCAAATGGTTATTGCATTAACGGGTCGTGCAATTCCTGTGATAGTTTTTCTGAATCCGATATGTTACTTTCATTTTCATCAACAGTGAGTAACATCAAACAGTGGTTGTGTGCAAACAGGCTCAAAATAGATGACTCTAAATCTAAATTTATTGTATTAGGAAGTACAGCTATGTTAGCAAAACGTCACATCGATGAAGTTGATTTCGATGTTCGATGAATCTTCATTGCATCGATCCGATATTATTAAACGACTAAGAGACTTCAACTCGACCAACACCTCACTCTCCCAAATAATATTTCTTCTAAGGTCCTGATCGCTGCTCATGGGATGGACAACCTCAGGAAGCTATGAAAATATCTGGATGTGTCTTCTGCCCTTAAAAAAGCAAACAGCCTTATATTTTCCTATATGGATTATGCAAATTCGCTTTTTGTTAACTTACCTAAGTCATCATTATGGTCATTGCAGTGTATACAGAATTAAACTGTAAAAATCTTTTTTTTTTAAGGAGATCAAAGTTTTCTAGCTTCACAGATGCTCTCAAACAACTTTACATTCACATACATGTCCGTGCCGAGTTCAAACTTTTAGTTCTCGTTTTCAAATGTTTCCATAACGTAGCACATGATCATCTGTCGAATTCAATTCAGCGATGCAAATGCCACTATTCTACACGTTCCTCTTCTAGTGATTGTGTACTTCATGTGCCCTTCACGAAAGCTACAACTTTTCGTGACAGATCTTTCAGTGTCGTGGGTCCGAAATTACGGATTAACAACCTCCCAGAAAAAGTGAGGGACTGTTCTTCTATCGAATCTTTCAAATTCTTAATTTAAAACGCATCTGTTTACTAGAACTTTTAATTGACTGAAGTTTAATTTGTTTGTTTCTGGTTTTGTTCTTTACTTGCGTTTGTTCTGGTTGTAAAACGCCAATGAATGCTTAACTAGTAGAAATTTGCGCTATTTTAAATTCAGTTAAACTTAAACTTAACTGATTACTTAAATATAACTGGTACCGATCTCATTCTAGGAATTAAATATTTGCCTGAATTGAATGGAGTGTTATGTTTTTGCATATATCGCTTTTACATTCCTCTCCCCAGGGGTGGCGCCATCGGTGGGCGGATAAAGTGGGGGAAATGCCCCGCCCCTCCGCGGTTTCGTCAAGGATGCCTAGGAATAAAAAAAAAATATATTAAATTAAAAAATCTTAAGGGATTTTACTGGTTGGGTGATCTTGAACATATTTTTTTGTTTTGAAATGCTATTTTAAACATATCGGAATCCATTTTCAATAACTTCTTCTTAGCTCCGTATACCTCATCCCATGTACCTTTGCCTATCTCCTTCCGTCGGGGAAGAAGGGCAATTTCCTTCGGGGATGCCAAAAATGAGCGCAAAGTACTACAGGCACTGTATGGATGATCATGAAATGTGTTTTTTTTTTCTTTCTGGTCTTTTTTTTCTGCTGTAACGCTATTTTAATGCTTACCTGAATCTGTTTTAATCACTTGCTCTGATATCCCTCCTCCCTTCTACAATCGCAAGGTCATGTTACCGTCGGGGAAGACTGCCCTCTCCCTGTCGTTGAGAAAATTATGTTTCGTCTGGGATGCCCACGATATACTGATAAAATATGCCGGTCTAATAAACTTCAGTCACCCGGACAATCTTTTTGATTTTGCTAACTTAAATTCCTGGCATATTCTTCCAGGAAACTCACAATTCCAAATTTTCCTTAGAAAAACAGACAAGAGGTTTTTCATGTTGATACAGTGTCAAATGGTCTGCCATTTGGCCTGCCCCGACAGTTGAATTCTGGCAACGATAATGAAAATCGGCGCGGGCGCTTCAACTACCCATGATGGTAAACAGTTGTGTGAGGATGTCTCCCATAAGTCTGACTAAAAATTCCTTTGAATCTATTTTGTACCGTGGCATATTTTTCAATAGTTTGGAAATAAAAATCATTCATATTTTGGGGTTGGGTAACTTGCAATTTAATACAACGAAGATTCAAAGCTCTGGGAAATATTTCCAAATTAAAGGAAATGGACAAAGTTGAAAAATACGTTGAAAAAATCGGCTTGTACTTCTGCCATGTCAGTTTTTCCTTGTACAGAATCGAAAAGCACCTCTTAATTGATAATAAATTGCCAAGACTAATATTCTGAAGGAAAATTCCTCTTGGTTCTATCAGAAGCAAAAAAATCACAATCATGAACCGTTAAATTAAAAAAGGACAAAATATGAGATGTAAGTTGGTTTCTAACATGTATTTTTCTAACAACTCAAAAGATACACCTCCTTGAAACAAATTAAAGTAAAAATACAAAACTGACAAACAGTGATGTTTTGAGCGACGCAGATATACATAGCTCGTAAATGTTTTCCCATTGCTACAAACATGATAATACAGAAACCTACACAATTTTTTCACATTGCTGCAAATATGATAACACAAAAACCAAAGGCAAAGGCACGACCACTGTGTGTATACGTAGGTCGTTATTATTTAAAGCTTAATTGAACCATGAAAACATCAAAAAGACAGCATAACAACTAAGAGCGATGTGTACGTACGTACCTCATAATTTTTTCCCATTTCAGCAAACATGATAACACAAAATTAACACCAAAGCCCCGACCTCTGTATGTATACGTAGGTTGCTCTCTTTTCAAATTTAAATTTAGGAATGAAAAATAAAAAAGATGGTAGAACAACCATTAGCGATGTACATGTGTGTAGCTCATATTTTTTTTTCATTTATGAAAACACGATAACACAAAAGCCAACAGCAAAGCCTAAATTTCTGTACTTATACTAAGGTAGTAGTTATTTGAAACTTGAATTTAGCCATGAAAACATAAAAAAGACAGCGAAACAACCAAAGACCCGACCTCTGTACGTATACGCAGGTTGTACTCTTTTCAAATTTAAATTTAGCCATGAAAAATAAAAAAAAAATGGTAGAACAACCATTAGCGATGTACATGTATGTAGCTCATATTTGTTTTTTTTTTTTTTTCATTGTTGAAAACACAATAACACAAAAACCAACAGCAAAGACTCAGTTTCTGTACTTATACTTAGATATTAGTTAATTAAAACTTGAATTTAGCCATGAAAACATAAAAAAGACAGCAGAACAACCATGAGACTCGACCTCTGTACGTATACGTAGGTTGTAGTCATTTCAAAACTGAAAATTTTAATTTGGCCATTAAATCATCAAGATGACAACAGGTATGTAGCTCATATATGTTTTCCACATTGATGCAAACATGGTGTTCCACATTGCTGCAAACATGATTACACAAAAGCCAACAGCAACAGTCTCGACCTATGTACGTATACGTAGGTGGTAGTCATTTTTAATCATAATTTAGCCATGAAAACATTAGTAAGACAGCAGAAAAACCATGAGCTATGTACACGCACGTATCTCATAAATGCTTTTCCCATTTCATCAAACATGATATAACAAAACCAAGAGTGAGGTCTGGACCTCTGTACCTATAGGTAGGTTGTTGTCATTCCAAAATTAAATTTTGCCATGAAAACATCAAAAAGATTGCAGAAAAACTGGGCAGTACATATACGTAGCTACTAAAAGTTTTTTCTACTGCTGCAAGCATGATAACAAAAAACGAACAGTTAAACTTCGACCTCTGTTTATAAACGCAGGTCATATTTATTACAAATTTTGATTTAGCCATAAAAACATCAAGAAGCAGCAAAACAACCACTAGCGATGTACATGTACGTAGCTCTTAAATGTTTTCCCATTGATGCAAACATTATCACACAAAAACCAACAGCGAAGTCTCGACCTCTGTACGTACACGTAGGTCGTAGTTATTTCAAATTTTAATTTATCCATGAAAACATCAAGAAGCAGCAAAACAACCATGAGCAATGTACATGTACGTACCGAAAAATGTTTTTTCCCATTGCTGCAAACATGATAACTTAAAGACCAACAGGGAAATATCGACCTCTGTACAAATACGTAGGTCGTAGTCTTTTCAAATTTTAATTTAGCTATGAAAACATAAAAAGGACAGCAAAACAACCATGAACGATGTACATGTACGTAGCTCATAAATGTTTTTCCCATTGCTGCAAACATCATCACACAAAAACCAACAGCGAAGTCTCCACCTCTGTATGTATATACGTAGGTCGTAGTTATTTCAAATTTTAATTCAGCCTTGAAAACATCTTAAAACAGCAAAATAACCATAAGCGATGTACATGTACGTAGCTCATAAGTGTTTTTCGTATTGCTGCAAACATGATCACACAAAAACCAACACCGAAGTCTCGACCTCTGTACGAAAACGTACGTTGTAGTCTTTTCAAATTTTAATTTCGCCATGACAACATAGAAAGGACATCAAAACAACAATGAGTTATGTACATGTAAGTAGCTCATAAATAATTTTCCCATTCCTGCAAACATGATTACACAAAAATGAACAGTAAAGTCTCCACCTCTGTACTTTTAAGTAGGCCGTAGTCATTGCAGATTTTTATTTAGCCATTAAAACATTAAAAAGACAGCAATACAACCACGAGCGATGTACATGTCACACTGCCTGTCTGAATAGTTTTTCGCTATTTACTGTTGATAACCTTACCTGTATTGTCTGCAATCCATTCGAGCATAATGTTTCCTATTGGGAAAATGCTCGCAATCCATTATTTTCAGATCATGAGCCTTCATACCTTAAAAGTAATATTGGTAAATGTACTTACTATGACCACAATGCTATAAATAAAATGTTAAAATGTTCTATAAATAATTGTTTGTCATTCTATCATGTCAACGCTAGATCCTTGATCAGCAATTTTGACAAATTACAAATCTCCCTTAATTCAAGTAATAATTTATTTACAGCCATTCGTGTAACTGAAACTTGGTTCCGGGATAATGATACAGTGTATTCTTTGTATAATCTGCAGGGCTACAAGATTGAATATTCCTCTAGGGTTGGAAGGGGTGGTGGTGGTGTTGCTCTCTATATCAATGATAATTACGAGTATCGTGTCAGACCAGACTTGAGTGTATTCTTAGAACGGGTCCTTGAATCTATTTTTATTGAGCTATTGACATCTCCCCATTCCTCTGTACTGGTTGGAGTGATTTATTGCCCAATAGGTATTAATTCTGATGTTATAGAAAAGTTGACTCCGGTTTTCGAATCTATTGCAGCATCCCGCAAGGGTTGTGTTCTAATGGGTGATTTTAATTGCAACTTAATGAATACGGATGGTGGTGACACTACTAAGCTTATGAATTTGGTATTTTCTAACGCTTTCGAAATTCTCCACACCCTTCCTACCAGAGTCACTGCAAATTCAGCTGCTCTTCTTGATATCATGTAACTCAATATTAATCAATCATGTACCCCTGGAATTCTGGTAGACGATATTTCTGATCATTTTCCCGTTTTTACTATTATTGATTCATCTTACGAAAAATAAGAAATACTGAATCACACTGTAGGAAGTTCACCCAACGTAACATCTCACATTTTTATGATGTAATTTCAAAGGAGAATTGGCAAAATGTGTATCTTGAAAACCATGTTGAGGATGCCTTTAAAAAATTTGTTTCCATCTTTTTTCGGCACTTTGATAATTGCTTCCCAAATTCTCAAAATCGTAAGAATGATTTTAATAATAGTACAAGCCAGTTGTGGATGTCAACAGGCATTGCAAACTCTTGCAAAACTAAGCATAAGCTTTACAAGAAGTATGTTCAAAAACGAACTATTGAGAGTTTTACTGCTTACAAAGTTTTCCGCAATCGCGTTACCTCTGTTATCAGAGCTGCAAAGAGATTTTATTACAATGAAATGTTTGATAACTGTAAAAATGACATCAAGAAAACAAGGTCTTCCATTAATTCAATTATTCATGGCAAGGATAAGGATAAGCCAATTGAGGAAATAAGTCACAATGGTGCCACTATCCGTGACTCCCTTGGTATTGGTAATGCGTTTAGCGATTTCTTTACTTCTGTTGGTACAAGAATTCAAAGCAGTATTCCTGAGGTTTCCACTACCTCCTTTGGTCATTTTCTCAGCTTTCCAAATCCAAACTCTATGTACCTTGAAACTACCAACCATTACGAAGTTCTCCGGATAATCTTAAGTCTTAAAAACTCGGCTGCAGGTCCTGATGAAATACCTCCTAAAGTGGTAAAAGCTGTTGCTCCTCTGATAAGTGATCCTTTATTAACGTATTTAATCTATCGCTTCAGCAGGGTATTGTTTCCAAAGCTCTCAAAATTGCCCGTGTTATTCCTGTATTTAAGAACGGAAATGGGAACGCTGTTAGTAATTATAGGCCTATATCTGTATTACCATGTTTTTCCAAAATTATTGAGAAGTTAATGTTTCATAGATTGTGTAATTTTTTAGTTAAGTTTGACATGCTGTATGATTTTCAGTTTTGTTTCCTTCCAGGTCGCTCAACCACACATGCTCTTTTACCCTTTACCTATTTGTTGACCAATGCTTTTGAAAAGAAACTTTTTGTTTCTGGAACTTTTCTAGACCTCTCCAAGGCATTTGATTGTCTACATCATAAAACACTTCTAAGTAAATTATCCTACTACGGCGTCCGAGGTGTTTTATTCAATTGGTTTAGGAATTATTTATTCGATAGAAAACAGTTCGTAGTTGTTCGTAATGTACATTCAAATTACCTACCTATTAATTGTGGTGTCCCCCAGGGCTCCATTCTTGGGCCTCTTCTCTTCATTATCTACATTAATGATCCATGTAAGTCCAGTGACAAGTTACACTTTATATTGTACGCCGATGATACTAATATTTTCTGTTACCATGAAGATTCTAAGACTTTGATGGATATTGTTAGCATTAAAAGTACGTACATGGTTCTGTGCGAATAAGTTATTACTGAATGTAAACAAAACTGCATCGATTCTTTTCAGTACTCCTAATAGGCTGCCAGACCCTTCCATCCGTAGCATTGATTTCTGTGGCACTGAGGTCCCCCTTTGTAATTCGGCTAAGTTTCTCGGTGTCTTCATTGACAGTCACCTCACTTGGAGTGATCACATTCAGGCCATTTCTAAAACCATCTCAAAGAACGTTGAAATTATAGCTCGACTACGCCATTATCTTCCTCGTAAAATCCTGCTTACTCTGTATAATAGTCTGATTCATCCACAATTATCCTATTGTGCTCTACTATGGGGTGGCACGTATTGTTCCAGGATTTACCCTCTCTTAGTTCTTCAGAAGAAAGCTCTACGTCTTATAGCTAATTATCATCCGTCTCAAACTTCGTGTGAATTGTTTATAAAATTCAACATTCTCCATGTATACGATATTCATCGCCATCAAATTGGTATTTTTATGTACTCCTGGTGTAACAATATTCTGCTAAATATCTTCAAATCCATGTTTCACTTTCGACATGAGACACACACACACACTTTACACGTTCCATGAATTCTCTTTCTACTCCCTCATTTAGGCTGACATCTTCGCAGCAAACAATTCGTTTTATCGGACCCAATCTTTGGAACTCCCTCCCACTTAAAATCCAACGGTGTCACTCCTTAAACCTCTTTAAGAAATCCCTAAAACTTTTTCTGATGGGTAATCGTAACTGACTCTTCTTCCCAGTCTCCCTTCTTCCCAGTTTCCTCTCTCTGATTTTCCTGTTTTGGGTTTTTTTTTTTTTTTGTTGTTGTTTTCTCTTTCCTTTTGTTAACTCTGTTTTTGTTTTTGTTATTGTTCGGAGGGCTCTTTCACAAGCTTTATGGAGCTTTTCTGAGTTTCCTACTGAGTTTCTCTTTAGCTTTGTTTCGTTGTCTTATTTTTTGAATTGTGTTGTAAATCCAGAGAATGACTCAAATAAATGTTGTCGAACACAAACACACGAACTCATGTAAGTAGCTCTTAAATGTTTTTCCCATTGCTGCAAACATTATCACACAAAAACCAACAGCCAAGTATCGACCTCTGTACATATACGTAGGTCGTAGTAATTTCAAATTTTAACTTAGCCATGAAAGCATCACGAAAACAGCAAAACAGCCATGAGCGATGTACATGTACGTAGCTCATAAATGTTTTTCCCATTGCTGCGAATATGATAACACAATAATGAACAGTGAAGCCGCGACCTTTATAACAATACGTAGGTCGTAGTCATTTCAGATTTTAATTTAGCCATCAAAATATTTTAAACGACAGCAAAACAACCATGAGCGAAGTAAATGTACGTAGCTCATAAATAATTTTCCCATTGCTGTAAACATGATAACACAAAAAAATGAACAGTAAAGCCTCGACCAAGATACGCATACGTAGGCCGTGGTTATTTCAAATTTTAATTTAGCCATGAAAACATCAGGGAAACACTAAAAAAAAAAAAAAACCATGAGCGATGTACATGTACGTAGCTCATTAATGTTTTTCCCATTTCTGCAAACATGATAACACAAAAAAATGAACAGTAAAGCCTCGAGCTCAGTACGTATACGTAGGTCGTAGTTATTTCAAATTTTAGTTGAGTCATGAAAACATCAAGAAAACAGCTAAACAACCATTAGCGATGTACATTTACGTAGCTCATAAAAGTTTTTCTTATTACTGCAAACATTATCACACAAAATCGAACAACGGAGTCTCGACCTCTGTACGTATACGTAGGTTGTAGTCTGTTTAACTTTTAATTTAGCCATGAAAACATCAATGAAACATCAAAACAACCATGAGCGATGTACCGGTACATGTACTTAGCTCATTAATAATTTTCCCATTCCTGCAAACATGATAACACAAAAATGAACAGTGAAGCCTCGACCTCTGTACCTATACATAGGCCGTAGCCATTTCAGATTTTAATGTAGCCATAAAGAAAAAGGAAACCGCAAAAGAACCAAGAGCGATGTACATGTAAGTAGCTCATAAATGTTTTTCCCATTCCTGCAAACATCATTACACAAAACCAACTGCAAAGTCTCAACCTCTGTACGAATGCCTAGGTCGTAGTCTTTTCAAATTTTTCAATTTAGCCTTGAAAACATCTTTAAACAGCAAATAAACCATTAGCGATGTACATGTTCGTAGTTCATAAAAGTTTTTCCCATTCCTGCAAACATTATCACACAAAATCGAACATCGAAGTCTCGACCTCTGTACGTATACATAGGTTGTAGTCTGTTCAAATTTTAATTTAGCCATGAAAACAAAGAAAACAGCAAAACAACCATTAGCGATGTACATGTACGTAGCTCATAAATGTTTTTCCCATTCCTGCAAACATGATTACACAAAAGCCAACAGCAAAGTCTCGACCTCTGTACCTATACGTAGGTCGTAGTCTTTTCAAATTTTAATTTAGCCATAAAAACACCAAGAAGCAGAAAAACAACCATGAGCGATGTACATGTACGTAGCTCATAAATAATTTCCCCATTGCTGCAAACATGATAACACAAAAAATGAACAGTAAAGCCACGACCTCTGTACCTATACGTAGCCGTAGTCTTTGCAGATTTTAATTTAGCCATGAAAACACCAAGAAGCAGAAAAACAAACATGAGCGATGTACATGTACGTAGCTCATAAATGTTTTTTTCCCATTGCTGGAAACATGATCACACAAAGAAATGAACTGTATATTTGTCCATTTGGACAAAGATTACAATCTACTTGTCTTGTTCTCTGTATTTTACTCTATTAAGTGTGCCTTTTATACCATGGGAGCAAATGTGAGTATTAATGAAAATCCAATAGTAATGTTAAGTATTTTTTCTCTTTTTCTCATTTGCATTAATCATCAGAAATGGTATATAGGTCTATAAACCATTTGCAAGGTTTTGATTTTTTAACCTCTGATGAACCCAAAGGACCTTTGACCTCCAATAAAACAATGGCGATCATTTCCTCAAAATGGGCAATCCACATGGTAAGTATAAAGATCCCTGACAGTAACCCTTCATAAGAAATAATGTTCACAACGATTTGACCTTTTCATCTCTGGTGACCTCAAATGACCTTTAACCTCCACCAAAAACAATATGAATCATCTACTGAATGTGGGCAATCTACATGCCAAGTGTGAGATCTCTCGAAGTTTCCTTTCTTGAGCTACCATGTTTACAAGCGGGTATCACACACACACACACACACACACACGCACACACACACACACACACATACATCCACACGACATCGCCATCGGATAGATTTCTTGCCTGCCTTTGGCAAGGTATCAAAAACAGCACATTTACCGCACTCCTGCATTTTCAGCTGAGGATTACAAAGTTACCCGAAGCCTGCCTTGTGTTTTTTTTTTTTTTCGTAAAAAAAAAAGCAAAAAAAAAAACAAAACATTGTCCACAGCCTGTTACATTAATAGTGGTTGACCAATTTTAAATTCTGTAAGAGCAACCAGCTGACATTTGTAGATACTGTAGCTAACCCTGGATTCCACCTCAAGTTTGGGGCAATATTATTACCCAGTACTCAATGACAACTTTTCATAGTCATGCAGTCTCCCCATGTTCCACTCTGCATGTTCTGTATCATCTACATTGTTCTACTAACTGTATCTCACTAGTACATTTTACTTACCACAGCCTCAAGTGATGGACAGAGCTGTTACCCAAAAGAACCAACATGCGTCACAGAATGGCATTTCATGCATCATATGATAACAAATGGGGAATGCAACACAATTTTTTGCTGTTGGCGCATTTGCATCAGAGAGAGTCAAAGCTCTTCATTCCTGTGATTATTTTTGCAATCCAGTACACTTTCATTAAATATATATATATATATATATATATATATATATATATATATATATATATATATATATATATATACATATATATATATATATATAAACAGTTGTTTCATGGTCGTCCGCAAAAATTTTTACAAGGGGGCGGGGGCAAAGTCATCATGGTTGATTGAATTGTGGACACTATCTAAGCGGATCGCCACCATCGGTTGGCGCGGAGCGTACAAGAAAATTGTGGGCCTTACAAACCCTCCAGATGGCCGGAAAAGGCACTTGGCGGGTGTCCTAAGCTGCATGTACCCAGCCTTGAAACAGGAATTTCACCTCTGTAAATTTTAGATTTTTAGAATTTTCAATGTCTTAAATTGTTGAACGGAAATCTTCCTCTCGGTCAAGGCCTCGAACGCCTATGCATGATAAAACTTACAACTGTCAAACAGCCTATATAACAGGCATATATCCGTTACCCAATTATGAATCATACCCCCCCCTCCCAAAAGAATCATCTTGTATAAACCAGTGCCCCCCCCCCCCCCCCAAAAAAAAAATCATCTTGTATATCGCAGTTACATCCGCGCTTCGCCACTTGACGCATTTATCAATAGTTGGATGCCGTATGCAGACTACATACCTCAAAACTAGTACAATTTTTACATAGTTCTTACAAATACAAATTTCCCATAGATTTCAGAAATGTTGGTGCCCAAATTAAGTGAACAACTCCCCCCCCCCCCCTTGCGGACGCCCATGAGTACTATAGTAGGTCCCATAATGACCAGCAGATCTCTTACCTATGCACAAAAAGCCTCTCCGTCTTAAGAAACATACAAAAGGGGAGGATACGGTAGCTGTCATTTTGCTGGATCCATCCCATCTACAGTAGTCATAGGAAATACAGAAGGATAAAATGCTGTTCAAATCTTGTAGTACTGTGCAACTTCTTTTCCGAATGCGTCCCTCTACAATACAATGTACGGATCGAAAAATTATTACATACAGCTTACTGTACTCCACGTGATTGAAAGTGCACATCAAATATATCAGGCAGGGAATTTGAGTGCAATTGTACACCATCACTCACCTCTCATCACTGTTAGGGGTGTGATTTTCCACCACCTTAACAAGACTGATATTATACAGTAGCTCATATATAACAACTGTATACTGTAGAACTTAAAAAAGAAAAACACCTGCAATACCACACTCCTTAATTTCCTGAGGATTGTGATTTGTAGGGTTTTTGTAGCACATCTGGAAATTCTAAAAATCAAGACCTGATGTTATTATAACAAATAATAAAAGCATTTCTCATACAGCACAGCAACAATGCCTGATTGAGTAACATGTATAAACCTGAAAGTAATGAAGGAGTCTTATTCCCAAGTAAAGTACCAGCAGGTGCAACTTGAGAAAGTGATGGGCTCTTAATTGTTACATTTGAATATGCCATAAAGCATTGCCATGACCCAAATTGAAATCATCCTGTGGGGCTAGACACTCGGATTAGACTTATGCCTTGTGTTATAGTACTTGTTGTGTATACTGCACAGAGACACAGGAGGGCAGTCCATGTGTTTTTCTCATTTTGTGTATCTTTCACTGTGTCCAACAACTCTATGGGACTACCAATTGCTGGATTAATTACTTTGATACAGTATTCTTGTCCATATTTTTCCATTTCTTACTTGAATTCCCTGTGTATAAGAATCAAAATCTTTACAGTTCATTAACTTCTGTTAAAGCTACATAAAGCTTGTATCTGGTCAATGAATTGAAGGCCCTGTGCTGCTAAACAGGAAGGTTACTGGTCCACTAAAACATGTCATAGTTTCTTTTGGTAAATGAGTATTACAAGAAAATTCTGCATGAGCACTGCAACAGTAAAGATTATGAACTCAAGATAATTCTTCAAAATCATTCTAGGAACAAAGATCTACAAACAGGCCCCTTTTCTCCACATCCTTATCGAAACAGGGATTAATGTAGCATTCAAATTTTTCATATCAGTTTTAAAGATTTTGGGGTCTTTCACACATTGAAGGCCCTGTGCTGCTTAACAGGAAGGTAACTGGTTACTGGAGAGCGTGGTGGCCTAATGTTTTAGGCAGTGGACTTGTGATCTACGGATTTCGGCTTCGATTCCCACCTGAGTCATTATTTTGTGTCCTTGAGCAAGATGCTTTATCTCGATTGCTTCTCTCCACCCAGGTGTTAAATGGGTACGTGTGGGGTAGCTTGTATAGTGAGGCACTGTATGTGGCTGCTCCTATGGGAAGTCCCCAGGGGACACGATGAAGTGGCATTAGGCCTTGCACGAAGAGCAAGGGATGTGCACTTTTATAGTGTGGGTTTGACGAGTTACCAGTGACCAGGGGTAATGATTGTGAATCGCTTTGAGATGTTGAACATACATATAAGGCGCTGTATAAATCCAACTATTATTCATATTATTATTGTCTGTGAAAATGCAAGGGTAATGCACACAAAAACAAAAAAAATGCAACACAAATTTTCGTTTGTGTAACAACTTGGCCTGTTTTTGTGGCAAATTGCGATGCAATACTGGATAAATTATTCCCTGCGAAGTCATTTCAAATTGCATACAGCTACAGTACGTACTGTACCTTGAATGTTTTGCCTGCAGAGGCACTTTTGAAGGCACAGATTTTTGACACAGACACTTGAAAATTTTCTTCAGAGGCATTTTCCTTCCTTGTAACTTGATTTTTCCAAAGTTGGATCTGAAAGTAAGACAATTTAAGTAAGATGGTTCCGTTTTTGATTTGGACTTTTGGACAGGGATTTTTCAGACATGCATTACAGTTTAGACCCATTTGCCTGAAATGTTGTCACTGTACTACAGTAGAATGCCCCCAACTTACCAAGTACAGTACTGTACTGTAGGAGGTTAAAGCTTGGCATATTGAACAACTGTACAGTACCTCTTGGAAACCATATAAATTCCAACCACGCAAGTTCATTGACACCTGACAGAAAAAAAGGAGAGAAAAAAAAGAGGAAAAGTCTGGTAAAAAATAAGGGACTGAACTTATACTGTACTATAGTACAGTACTGTAACTCCCTTATTCCCAACAGCACTGCACACCCACATATAACATTATAGGCCCACAGTAATTCCTCTCAAGAGATTAGGTTATCCCATTGTAAATTTGGATTCCAATTTTGTTTTATTTTTTATTATAGTTTGTCAAAAATACAGTAGTGATCCTAAACCTAATCAAGGGTATCTATATACTGCAATAAACTGTAGCCAATACTTGTAGCATGCTTCTGTACAGGTACAGTAGTTACAGACTTATAGTAATTGCAGACTGCAGTAGGAGGGGCTAAAGCACTTACTAAGGCAAAATCCTTGGAAAAATGAATAAGTCTAGATGTCCATGTGAGGGTTTTGTTTTGCCCGCCAAGGCCACTCCCAACGCCCTCAGACACACACTTGTAGAATGACATTAGGAATCTTTTTCAACTCACCCTTAAGGGGTATAGGTCATTCCATGTCAAATCACCCAATTTTTGAGAGAGTTGTCCCCAAAATATTTGTATGTGTAGACAGTGATGAAAGAAGCATATCCTGAAGATTTTGGCGAAATTCCTCAAACTTTGACCGAAATAAAATTCGCTGAAATTTCGCAAATCAGTGGCAAAATGACATTTTCGAATTTTTGTCAATTTTGAGGACCAATTTCTCAGCAAATACATAACCCACCAGCCTGTATTGATGCAAACATAATAAAACTATCCCATAGAACTGGTTCCTGTAATATGAAGCTTTCCAAATGTTGTTTTGTGGAGTTGCCGCATCCTAAAGTGACCAAAATTTGCATTTTTGACAATTATTGTCACACGATTGGTCAAGTTTACGGATTAATAACTCTGTAAGTGCAATGCCCAGAGCCCTGTAATTTCTGGAGATAGTTGTCTGCAGGCTTCGATAAATTCATTTCTTATTACTTGTCCATCAGGCTTGGGATTCCCAAAGTCTACTTGTCCGCATGAATATGCAATGAGTCCATATCTAATTATCTAGTACTAGCCATTAAATTTCTATGTGAAGAAGACATCTGTGCTGCTTGCCCAACGGGCTATAATATTGAGCAGTTCACTTGTCCGAGTCATTGTTCACTTGTCCCGGACTGTCGGGCGGGGGATTTGTCGAAACCTTTTTTACCCCAAAGATGCGTCATTTTGTGCGTCGACGCAACTTTGCAAGGTGATTGATAAAAAAACAAAGGCACCCACAACTGTTTAACTTTAAGTTTTGTAAGAACTTTGCAACCCAAATAAACATCCAAAATACAGTGACCCTCCATATCTCTGTCAGCGATATTTGTGCCCCCAAAATGCTCCGTATGCTGAAATTCAGTAAAAAATAGCATTTTAAGGCAATATTTCTTCAAATTGAAACAAAAGAAATCCCTAAAAGTTTCATTCTGTTTTTTCTTTTATTTATTTATTTATTTTTTTTTTTTTTGGACCAGACAACTATCTCCAGAAATAACAGTGCTCTGGGTATTACACTTACAGAGATGTTAATCCCTAAACTTGGCCAATCATGTGACGAAAATTGTCAAAGATGCAAATTTGGCCACTTTAGGGAGTCGCAACTCTACAAAACAACATTTGAAAAGCTTCATATTACTGAAAACTGTTCTGTGGGACAGTTTCATTATGTTCATATCATTACAGGCTGGTAGGTTATGTATTTGCTGAGAAATTGATCCTCAAAATTGACAACAATGCCAAAATGTCATTTTGCCACTGATTTGCGAAATTTCAACGAATTTTAATTTGGTCAAAATTTGAGGAATTTCGCCAAAATCTTCAGGATATGCTTCTTTTATCACTGTCTACACATACAAATATTTTGGGAATTTTTTAGTCAGTCGAGCAACAGCCTCCAGTGATTTTACATGGAATGACCCGATTATCAATGTTTGTTTTGGAATGGAAACCTCCCAAAGTTGGCTTACTCCTGCAATTCGTCTCCCATTGACTTAACACGTGAATCACTTTTCACTCTCTCATGGAAACATGGACTCAGTCACTCACTGCATCCAAAGTGTACAGAAGGCCAACGGTTGGCTCGTAATAACATGGATTGGTGGAATTTCACACATGCAACTACAGTATTTAAGAAATATTCTAACTAGAACTGAAGATGAAATGTCCCGGAAGCTATGCATGCTGAATCTGTTAAATATCCTTACTTGAATCTATTGAAATCTCAACCAAATAGACATCTTCTAAATTTCACTTTTAATTTGTGATATGTTGACTGTAGCCCTTGAAAAGGGCTTTGTTCCTTACATGGCCTAGGCCCATTCCTCTCACAACACAGCCCTTGCACAGCTACCTGTAACGTTCACAAACTTATCCACTAGCCAGAACAACAAAATATGAAACAACTGGCTTAGTCTGATAATGAAAATTGTACCTCTGATTGAATGAAAAATGCATTATTGTTGAGCACTCACCAAAATAACTGCAAAAAAAAAAAGGATCTTTTGGAACAAGATAAAAGCAAAATTTTGCACTGCATCATCTTGTTCTCTGCACGAGTAGCTGCCATTTTCTTTTGGTGTATGAAGGAAGGGAACTCAGTTGCTAAGGGACAGAAGCACTCAAGTCTATGCCGCATTCCATAGTGTAATATACACTTTTTATTGCTGCAGAATCAAAGATGGTTTTTTATATGAAGACAGCTACGCAGGTGAAGCATCATGTTTGACAAGTTTTCACGTTGTGTCCTTTGAAGCTTTGACCTCTACTGAAAACAGTTATCGAGGACTCGAAAACATGACGCATTGACTTACTGTTAGGGTCAAAATAGGTAGTGAAAATTCAGTCATTGTTTGATGAAGCTTTGTAAACACCTTTGGCAGAGAGGTAAATGCAGTGCCAGAGATAATCTGTGTGAAGTAATTTGCGAATATTTAATAATGTGCCATATCTTATTTGGGGACGCAAGAGATGATTGTCTAAGGGCATCCTGGCAAGTGGGTATGTTTGTCAACGTTAGCTGCGCCAAAGCTTTGTAGTAAGAGGAATGAGCCCAAGACATGTACAGTAATGAACACACAGCCCTGTTCAAGGGCTATGTTGACCTGAACAACTGTTGTTGTTAGTTACTGTCTCTAGGTAGAGATTGCAAGCAATCAAAGGGAGAGAGCAAAATACATTTAGACTTCATAGTAATGTTTCCTGTAATCAAACACTGGGTTTGCTGCATACTCCTGCTAACAACAGCAAAGAAAAATGGAACAAAAAAGTGTAAATTTTCTTGAGCTAAATTCAAAAATCAACCTATTGCTACGGTTAGGGTAAAAAGAAAATAATTTGGGCAAAGTAGGGAATAATTTATCCAGTATTGCATCGCAATTAACTACACAAGCGTGCCAAATTGCTACACAAATGAAAAATTGTGTAGCAGTTTTACGTGTGCATATCCCTTACATTTTAACAAAAAAATGTGTAAAAGACCTCAAAAATGTTAGAAATTGCTACGCAAAATTTGAATGCAAAATAATTACCTGCAAAGATTAAAATGTACCAACTGGTTTTGGTTTCACCAGTGTATACAAAAACAATGCATTTGGTTTGATGAATAATTCTACAGAAATGGTAAAACTGACGGTTATTTTGCATCGATCAGTTAATAAATAAGCATTCACATGAAGTGTTCAAATGTAAAGCCTTTTCGAACTAAGTTTGAACCAACCGCTATAGGCCTACTACTAGTTATAACATAAGTCTTTACTGTATTACAAGGCTACGGTACTCACCACATTAGGCTAAGCTACACACAACCATTCGTCAAATACAGCCTACAGTAGGCCTAGCCTAATTAACGTTAATACCTCACTGCACAGTTAGTGTAAATACTTACACAGCTCAACCTAACGAACCACTCTTCCACCACTTTGAGGGAAAAGGTGGAATTAAGCCACGATCTTCTTTTCGGTGTTAGCGGTTCGATGTCACCATTTCTCTTCTTGAACATTGTTTACAGTTTTCAGGATTGATTATGCCTTGTGCCGAACGTTAACGCTTTTTTCAGCGCAGTTACTCCCTACCGTTATTGCCGTGTTGCAATGCCTGCTATGTGAATTAAAGTTTTGACCGCCTCTCTGTATCCGCACATGCGCAGTAATATTTGCAGTGGAAGACCATACAAACTACTACGGAGGTGCTTAATTGCCATATACCAATTATTAAACACAATCAATACCGTGGGACGAAATCGTAATATAATTGTTAAAGCCTGATGTCAGTTAGTTACTTAGTATCGACATACTATGGAAGTCACGTACTACCTCGACTCGGAGGTAGCACTTCCATAGACCTATTTCCAAATAGCAATTACAATGAATTCTGGGATACGTTTCGGGTGTACGTCAATTTTTACCACAATAAAATTCCATTGAAAAAATGACAAACACCAAAACTCTATCCCACAATCCTTTGTAATTGCTATTTTGAAATAGGTCTATGGACACACCAACACGAATGTGTTGTATAGTAATATGCTGTTCAAATACTGTTCAAGTCTATCCTCCCATTCAGTCGCCTCTTACAACAGGCGGGGAATACCGTGGATATAATCTACAACCCCCAGTCCATAGGGGGTGCTGGTAACGATCTCCCGGGGTATGTATGGGGCTTGTGGTCAATAACCCCGATGTGGAATGGAAAAAAAAAACCAAAGTTACAAAAGAAACGATGAATCATCTTCTTGTTATCAGACTTATCAATGGGGGTTCCCTTGACTCCAGCCTCCCGTATTCCCTGAGTGCGTGGCCACGGTGGGGTTTATCGATTAGTGAGTGTGGAGTCTGGGGCGAGGGGCTCAGTTTCATGCCTGGAAAACAAATGGCACTTTGGAAGGTGATGATCGTAAATGCGTTGCGCATGCATATGTCCCTGTCTGTATTGATTTTTGTATTTATCATTTGACAATACCGTACAAGCTAAGTTATAAACTTCAACCTTTCCCGGATCACTCGTTCATCAGTATCTTGATTTCAAGTAACTATTTTATTGCACTTCACCGGAGTTATCGTGTAGGTACTACCCTGTAAAAACCTTAGGGTTGCCGGTTGAGCGGGTGGAACAATCCAGTAAGCCGCGTTCCTTTAGACCCGGACCTATAGCCTCTGAGTCAGGTGTATGGACAATACATTCAACTAGGCTGACATACGCACGTATACGTATGAGGTCAGGTTTAAGGGTCAAATTCAGGGAGGGGAGAACTGAGCAGTTTTCGCTTTTCGAAACTAGCCTGCTAGAACGAAATGATTGACTCCTAAATCATCTTGACAATATGATGAAGATGGATGGGCATGTAGTTTAAATGTATAGGCAAAGTGCCGAGGAAGCTTCTTTTCAAGGTGGGATGTTTGACTTGGGTTAGGACTGACTTGTGGGATGAATAGAACGGGAGAAGGTTGAACCCGTCTCCACAGCAGGGACTGATAAAGGATATTGAAAAAGGGCCGGTGGGTTGCCAAGTTCTATAGTCGTGGACCTGTGAGTAAATGAGAGTGAAAACCATTACCTGCGCCAACACCCGGCCGGATCCGGCCCTGTTGGAAATAGGCTTTGCTCTAAAGTTTTGAAGAGGGTTGACTAGCCAAGTCAAGCTCAGTTTTGGGATTTTTTCAAAAAGATTCAGTTAATACGTCACATGTTAACTCATTGAAGACCGGGCGCACTATGCTGGTTGATCAGCTTTCTAGTTCTGAGTGGCACTAGCAGTTACAGGTGGGATCAAGGCCCAGCCACGGCATTGAGAACGCCGGGCCTCCCATTACTTGTAGTGCGACGGGCCTTGGCATGAAGAGCGTGCCAACGGACGGTTTTTGCAAGAGACCACTCAGGGGAGAACCTAATTTTGAAACTTGAATTTGGGCCGCATTTGATAGTTGACATCGGAAAAGTTTTAGCTAGTAGGTTTAAACACATTGTTACAGAGACGTTAAATTCCGTCTAACTGAAACAGGGAGTCTATTGCAGGAAACTGATGAACAATAAAATGTGTAAGGGATAAGCAAGTTGCGCTTTCGACGGATACTACGTGAGAATAAAACTCACCTTTAAAATCACTACATATTTACCAGGGTCATCATTTACCCTGAGCTCTAGCAGGCCCATGTCGGACTTAAAACTTAATACTGGGGTGTGTGAATAGGCCTACCATATGAGCAATACATATAAGATTGACTACGTAGTCTCAGTAACTCAAGGATTTCGACCTCAGGCAATGTTCCGCAATACTTGCAACATTCAACATTAAACCAATTATAGGCCGCCACTTTATTTTAATTACCCTCGCTTCGCTTTTATTCATAACGTTACCCCCCTCCATTTTAAGTTTAAAACTTCGCTGAGATAACATGATCTTCTCTTGTACTAAAGACAAATTATAAGGTTCAGTATAGTCGTGCATATAAGAACAAAAATTCAGCGCGTTAAGGTTTCAACAGTTTCACCCAGCACTATACTTTTCCAGTAGACTGGTATGCCATGGTTTGAGAAAACTTGACCAGGCACAGTCAGTTTCGAGTCAGGACAATGCTACATAAACTCCGTCTTATATTGTAAATCAAGACTAAAAGAAAAAAGTAAGTAAGAAATATTGAACTTTGGAAAAATGTAGGTAACAGCTTTTAAACATGGGAAAATCCTGCCAAGGCTAAACTGATTTTCGTTTCGGATTCCGGCTAATCGTGGCTCATGCTGAAGATATTTGTTAGAATGCACTTATGCCGGAATGCTTACTTGGTTAGAAGCTTGAACTGCTCGTGGTCAAGCGACTGTGACTCGGGCAATATCAGGAGATGATAATCATCGTATAAACTGCCATGATTCACGTTCCGCAAATACTAATAGGAGTGACTCTCCTGTCTATTTGGTCCCGGGGTATGAAATTTAAAATATATAGGCTATTAATGTTGATATTATATTTAACAAACTAGAAGTGTAACAAGAAAACAAGGACTTCTTTTAGAAAGTTAATCTGGGTCACTAGACATATCTCCGCCTGACTACTAGATATTATGGTATTGTATCCGGACACACCTACATGATGTTAACCAGTAAGGATCCCCCTGAGTTGATCGATTTACATGTTAACCATAGGCGTAGGAAGTGGGAACTGAAGGAGATAGCCCCCAGTGAAAATTGAGGGGCGGAATCATGCTTCCCCCCCCCCAACTTCACGGGTAAGAAAACTCCTTTCTTTTTTTTACATTTTTACAATTCTCAAGAAAGGAAAATTTCCAGAGCGTTTTACGCGCCGCAAAATGCCAAAAAACATGCATTAGTTCTCTTCATGACCAGTTTGGTAAACTTTTTCGACCTCTGGAAATATCAGAAACGGATATTTACCATATGCGAAATCTTATCATCCCGAGACATCGGCAGCTATATATCGGTATTTCTGTAAACTGTCTTTCATAGAATTCCAAATTTTTTTCAAGGAAAGCTCTTGATTTTGTAACATTTTGTCTACAAAGGACAACAAAATTTCAGAAACCTTTGAAATGTAATTGGAGAGAGCCATTCTGTAGGCCTTAGATAACATGTGTAGCAACAACGATTCAATCGTACAATCTAGCTTCTTCGGGAAGCAGTCTACAGTTTGGTTTCGCCGAACGGCTCTTTTCCAGAGAGTCGGGACGACTTTGAAAAAACAATCATTCTCAGAATTGCCATCAACATATGGAAGGAAGTGCAGGTTCTGTAGTAATCCCAAGACTCTTTAAATTTCCTTAGAGGAAACCAGAATCCAAAACTTTCTGCAGTACAAGCCCCGGCTATCTTCTTATATTTGTTTCAAATAGTCAAAAGCGCGCCGCAATACGCCCCTGGTGCAGTGGGGTCGCAATTTTTCAACATTTTCTGTTTGTCCGAGCAAATTTCATATTCCAGCCAGGGAACCATTGGCCTACCGTACTCAAATGCTCTCATACACACCTGTCATCAGATATCTTTCAACCCTGTAAGTTGCACTGTGTAGATGGACTTTTTAGTTATTGAAGTGTAAAAATGTTATCAATGTTCAATGTTGCAAAACAGTGACGTAGCTACAGAAGGCGGGCGATTGTCTTCTTGCTCGAAAAAGGGAAAAGTTCGGAAATTTTCCATTTGAGACACCAGTCAGATACATGAAGGTTTTCTCAACTTTTCCTTCATAAAGTTCCGAATTCTTCCTAACAAAAGCTCCGTGTTAGTAATTATTAGTTTCAAAAAGGCAAAATTTTCGCCCTCCCTCATTCGTGCAACCCTTAATGCAGTGAGTGGTGGCAGTAAGTTGTCGCAAATATTTTGTTTTAAAAGGCATCAAAGTTTCAGGAGGTTTTTCAGTCACCGAGAAGTGACAGTCCTCACTCCTTAGATAACATTATGTAACAACAACGATCTTCAGTCGACTTGCTCTCTCAGATACATGCTAATAGGAAACGCAGATTCTTCGAATCCCTCAAATATTCGAATTTCCTTACAAGAAACCCTGAATCTAAACTATTTTCTGCAAACAAGCTCCAAAATTTCAAATGTGTAAAAGGACCCAAATTGTACATGACGTTCCTAATACAGTAGTACTAAGATATTTTTTATTTAAAAAAGTGCATGAAAAGCGAAAAAAAAATCACATTTTAATCAATGGACTAGGGTGAGGTGCATGGTCTTACATCGTTCTGCTCCCTTTTTCATTTTGCTTCCTACGCCACTGTGTTGAACAATAAAGTTAATATTTTAAAATATATATTAAGCACTACCGTACAAAATCGAGCAGCTTGAATAATACTTGCAGATTTAATATAATTCAAGACTGGATTTTCATTTCCTGAACAGTTTACGCACAAAATTACAACGGTGTAGCTGCTGCGACCTAGTTTTCATCCTTTGGTGTTACACAAAGATAAACACAAGTAACCCTTGAAATCTTAAGAAGCAATATTTGGGATCATAAAGAACTGTGCATTGAGGCCTACCACAATAAGAAATTTAGGCGTCAAAAGTGTCCGTGGATAAGGGAGGGCTATAGGGAAGAATGGGAGTAGAAGAGATGATTCCAAATGAAAATACTTGGTCAGGTCATTTAAGAGAGAGGTAATGATCTTCATTTGCGTTTATAGTTATTTTCTGTTTGCCAGGCACTTTTAAATCGCTCAAACCGTGTATACAGATTTAACTGGATAGACTGCTGCGTAGCAATTTGTTGACGAGTATTAGTTCTCATAAAATATGTCTTAAAATTCCGAGTTCTTATTGGAATCAAATTTTTTCTCATTTTTCCAGCGGGAACGGTAGTCTGCGACTAACTCTATCTGTGCGTGATGTCGGCCAAGAGTATGGTCGTTAAACGTTCCATATATCTTCGCCATACTAGCCTATGCTGGCCAGCGGCGTCGATTTGATTTTCAAAGTCGGGGGGGGGGGGGGGGATAGCCTGCGGAAAAGACTCTGTAGTAGCCGAAAGATGGCGCTCTCTGAAAACCATAATACAGGTCTCTATACAGTATAATATACAGAGTCTGCAAACCTTTGTCCAGTTTCCATTTACAGAAATCCCGCATTTTGCGGGACGAATTAGTAAACATGAGATGGTCACGTGGTGCACGAAATAAGTATGAATAGTGGTAATTTTTTTTTTTTTGTACATACATCGATACAACGAACGGAGAACAACCTAACTAGCTTTTGTAGGTGGAAAATGTGTACCAGGCCATACGTTCGCTGCATAAATATTACCTATTACGCGAGATATAATTTAGTATTCTCATTTTTGTCGTGACGTCACTTTTGGTGGTCGTAAATGAGATTCGATAGAAAGTTGGCAGGCTATTGTATACCGTATGTATGCCATGTAACTTAGTTGTTAATGTCGACTGCTTAGCAGTGAAGCCGTTGAAAGACTCGTATAGTATTATTTAAAGTAGCGAAAGTAAAATTTTTGGTTTTTTAACGTAACGGGGGGGGGCATCTGGCCGAATTTTTTTTCTCCTGTCCTGGAAAAGGTGTCTACAGCTACACATTTTTGCAGGGAGGGGGGCGTGGGTTAGCACCCACATTTTACAATTTTTTGGGTGTGAACACCACTTTACTATAGGGAAGTGTTTTGCGGCGGGCTGAAACTTTTTCCTTTTGCGAATACTTGAAAATATGGAGCTTGTATTGCAGAGAAGTTGGATTCTGAGTTTCCTGTAAGGAAATTTGAAATGTTGGGGGATTATTGAAATATTTTTATATTCTGTTGGCAAATCTGAGATTGAGTGGCCACAAAAGATGGCTCTCCGACGAAATTTTTCGGATCAAGAGCTTATATAGGAAAAAATTTGGAATTTTATGGAAGAAAATTTATGTAAAATATATCTGTAGTTACCGTTGTCACTTGATGATCTGGTGTCACAGAGAGCCGCTAATCTCCGACTTTGTCACTTCCAGAGCTCGGGAAAGTTAACCAAATTAAAGGCATGAGCGAGCACTCATGCCTAGGAATTGCAATTTTCGGCGTGCGAAGCGCACCCGAAAATTTAAATTTCTTTTCTTTGGAGCAACTAATGACAAATATAGAGCTCTTATTGGGGAGAATTTGGAATTTCGGAATTTTATGAAATGTCAAAACCACATTGTAGACTGGTTTCACAAATGGCAAATTTCGGAATTCTAGTAAGCCTATATTTCTTCAGAGCTGCCTGCCCCCTGTAGGTACGCCACATGGTGTCAGAGAAAAGGAGACCCAGATGCAAAATGGTGCTAAATGTTTCAATATTTTGTGTTACTAACAAAACATGGTCACGGAAATTGTGGCAAATCACTTCAACGGACTATACGGTCAATGTGAATTTAAATGCGGGGTTTACTCTATAAGTAAATAGAATCACAACGAAAACTGTGATATTTTGCGAAGGATTTGTACAAAAGTTCCAAAAATAAGGATTAATTTTTGATGAAGGAAGGTAACATTCATAAACTGATCAAAGCTCACTTCAATCTTCTGCAGGAAAATCACAGCTCGAGGAGGGGTGCATGGTACCCACTGGTATTACTGAGACACCCGGGTACCAAAATTCTCAATTAGCTCAGCTTTTTGATTGACAGCTAATTCGAACAATGCAGAGTGCCAAAGCTTATATTACACAGCATGAACGGTACTGAGAGTGTTTTGATAATATAAAGTGAGTATTTCTATACTCACCCTGAAGCAACAAACTGAGATTGTGTCTGGATGAGGATGAATTTCAGATTGGGAGGGGTTTCAGTAAGAAGGTTAGGAGAAGTGGAACTGTTTGGGGTGAGAGAAATGGGCCTTTAAGTATGACAAAATAAGACTGATGTTTTCTACATTACCCTTTGGTCGATACATCGATACAAGTGTTTCAGGCATCTCCATTAGGGGGGAGGGAGCCATCCCCCCCCCCCCATTTATTACCAAGTTCATTACACCATTCCCTACATTGACAGTTGTTTAATGTTGATTGTCAGTCAATTTTGGTGCACTAGAAGCTTAATCTGCATTTTCAAGTTCATATTGCATGCCAGTGATAAATTTATGCTTTGTTATGTCTCCTTTCTTGACCTTCCTGAATAGAACGGGTGTGTGAAGGCCAAGACCCGTTTACAATACTGAAGGTACAGTGTAATACCAACTAGAATGCGACCTTAAATCAACTATCTCTACCAAATACCCAACTATGTCGGAGATAACATGTATGCTTTACACCGCATGACAACCGGGTTAAGAAAGTCAGTTGGGGCTAACGAAGTGTTGGTCAAAGAGAGTGGTGCACAATTGACTGTCTGTATAGAGCTACTGTACTGTATGTGCTTAGATTTGCAGCTCACTGACAGGCTAATGCGTATATTAAAGGGAAGCAATTGTACAGCCTTCTAGACAGCACAGAAATTCAATATAATTATTCCAAGCAATGTGGCATCATTAAAGACCAATTTTATCCCAAGTCAAACGTAGTATGAGTTTTTCCGAGGCAAGTCTGGAAGGCAGTTGGGCAAAGCAGTGCAAAGCACCATATTTCTCCGAAATTACCCATAGTGCAACAGAACAGTGACGTAAAACCTGCACCTAATGTATACTTTTGTTTGCTATTGCGGAATATCATATATACTATACTGCACAAACATTCGTAACACTACTGAAGACTAGCACAACTGACCATCGTTTCATTCATTTTACAAATGTTTCAACGGTTGAGTTTGAGATAAAGGTTCAGATATCAAAAGATTAACTCCTTAAAAGCATATGGCTGCCTCTTCCGGGCCAAGTGCATATGATTTTGAGCCAGTTCGACCAAGGAAATCTCGAGCACCTGCGAGCGATGTGACCAGCACCCGCAGCGAACCAGCCGTACAGTCTATACAAGCTAACGTTAGACCAAGGGTCAGTACGTTACGTATAGGCTTATACTAGTATAGCAATACGTAGCCTATGCCGTATAACAATAACACCGATCGATGTGTATGGTGTCTTAGCCGATTTCTCTTCGCGATTGCTTTCTTTTAACTTTTAAGTGTCCACAAATATCCTACATTACTTACGAGAATTGCAAAAGGTTCGACTAAATCGCTACTTTTTTAATTGATTTCTTTGACCATCTAACTTGCTTTAAATCTTGCATTGCACAACGTGCCACTATTTATGAAAATGTACGTCATTTTTTTTTTTTCATTTTGAATCGCTGGGAAAAGTAGTGTGATTCGGACCCACAAATTATGAATTACAAAAAAAACTAAGATAAATGCTACAAACTACCCCATACTATGAATCGAAAGCCGGTGCCTTCAAGTTTCAATCGTCACAGTTCTGTCAGTGAAAAACTAAAAGTTTACCTCAAGTCAACGCAATACATGTGTTAAACAGCATTAAAATGAATTCGAACAGCCCAACTCCAGCTTCATAGAACATTCTTGAGCTGAGATAAAAAACTTATTTACTTTAAACAAATTAGGCCACTACCGTAATTTGTGACTTTCTTAATGTACACCTCACATTACCCGCTTTGTTTCCCTTTAAGATTGAAATTGTTTTTATGATCTTAAACACTTTCAGTTTGCTTGCACAGCATTTTGCGCAGAGAGAGTTTAATCAATTAAAAGAATAGTCTAAAGCCAAATTTATTTTTGATATGTTAAAGGGTAACATACAAGATTCTAAGCATTCTGGTAAAAGTTTTATTCATTTCCCATGTTCGGTTCTCGAGATATTAGCGATTGAATGGGGCAAATTTTCTACATAAAATGAACTTGGAGCAAGCAGGCGTGATGTCATGGCTTCACATTGTCGGTCGATGGTTTGCATTTATAATTTACCACCAATTTTATGCGACAAATATGTATAAATACCCGCATTGGTGCTTCCTAAGCAATAGGATTTTAAGAATTTCATGTGCCTTAGGGGTAAGGTCAAACTAACAAGAGGAAAAATAAAAAATTCGCCAACAGCGGGAATCCATGGCATTTCACCTGTTTGCTTCAAGTCCACTTAGGAGATATGTTAACTTCAATTGCTAATATCTTGATAACCGAACATGGGAAATGTATGGGACTTTAACAAGAATGCTTAGAATATGTTCCTCTTCAATATATGAAACGTAAATTTGGTTCTGGACAATGTTTTTTTTTTTAAATCACCCCGTGGGAGTAAGGTTGCTATCACATCTTAATGCAATTCACAGTTACTTAGAGTAAAGCAAAGAAATACAACGATTTTAATGTGAGTAGTATAACAATGGTATCACAAATTACTGGGAATGTAACATCTTCATTTGAGTGAATATATCCTACATTCATGATGTTCGTAGGTCGAATACCCAGTGTGCACAGATCGCGCGGCGCACTACAGCAAATACGACCTATGTAAAAGGGCATTACTTAAAGCTGTTCATTAAGTTGATTGAAATTCAACAAAATTTTCCAAACTTGTTGTCTTCACATACCAATGAGTAAGGGCCAAACTGAGACAATCCCGATATCCTACATACAAATAACTGTTGTATGAGGGAGACCCTAACGGTTTCTTCGGTTTTTATAAAAATCGTGAGGAGGCACTCCTACCAATTATGCACTAAACCGTTACAAGTCAGAACAAAAAAAATCTAAATTTTAACTTTTACCGCAATTCCTGGATACGAAACTTGACTCGTGCTAATTAAAAGCATTGTCATTTGGCAGTGCGTGACCCATTCAAACTCTGTTTAAGTACATTATCGAAATCAACTCAATAAGACCCTTTAAACGAAAAGAGGATTGGCGTCCTTTTAACGAACTTTCAAAAGTGCTTTCATATCATTTTACAGCCTGGCCGTTTTCGCTGCATGAGGAAGATAACTGGACCAATATTATTACTGGCACCATCGAACGCTTATCATCCTTGAAGCGGGGAACCCGGTCTTGACATACTGTACAGTGATGTTACTCGCATAACTTTCATCTATGACGTTTGCGCATGTGTGAAAAGCCTGTGGGCAGTTATTCGTCTTGTTTCTCTAAGTAACTATTGAAGACATTCAACAGAATGTTGTATAAAGTTACCTACGTCATTCTTATAGGAAAGATCTTTTACCCTCTGTCACAATACAGTATGTTACAGTATGTCACTGGATTGTTATGATCTACGGTATGCAATCATACGTTATGCGTCGCTCACATGAGCTCACATGAGAAACAGGATAAAGTTCTGTAGTTAATCAGCCCACAACTAATGCTAATGTTGCAATGTGTACCATGCGTTCAGTTTTTCAACCTCTGTCTCCGTTCTTAGTTCATAATGGATATGGCTTTAAAAACAATTTGTAATCATGGACATTTGGACATACAAAGCTCACAGCCCTCCGTTATGAGCTACGTAAATTGGCAGAGGCTGAAAAACTTTCATCAGAAATCGGCTGATGCTGCAACACATTTTATTCGCTCAGTTTGATTTTACCTCTGTTTCTGTACGTAGTTAATGATGGATTTGACATAAAAACCAAATTCCCATTGTTCTCGGTAATATTTGGATTTTGGCGTACGAAGTTTAAAAACGTTCGTTATGAGCTACGTACATTGGCAGAGGTTGAAAAAGTTATATCGGAAATCGGCTGATGCTGCAACATGTTTTATTCGCTCAGTTTTTTCAACCTCTGTTCCTGTACGTAGTTCATGATGGATATAACATTTTTAAACAAATTCTCAAGTTTCTGGGTAATATTCGGGTTCTGGGCATACGAAACTTTAAAACGTTCGTTATGAGCTCTGTACGTTTGCAGAGGTTGAAAAAATTATATCAGAAATCTGATAATTCCGCAACATGTATATACTACTCACTCAGGTTTTAAACCTCTGTATCTGTACGTAAGCCATAATGGATATGATATTAAAACCAAATTCTCACGTTTCTGGGTTATTTTTGGGTTCTGGGCATACCAAGCTTTCAAACCTTCGTTATGAGCTACGTACATTGGCAGAGGTTGACAAAATTATGTGAGAAATCGGCTAAATTGTAACATGTTTTATTCGCTCAGATTTCTCAACCTCTGTTTCTATACGCAGTTCATAATGAATATAATATTAAACCCTTCGTTATGAGCTTCGTACATTGGCAGAGGTTGAAAAAATTATATCAGAAACAGGCTAATGCTGCAACATGAGCAATCACTGCTGACACACCAGTCTTAACCGCAGTGACTATTGAAATAAGTACGACCTACGCATACGTACAGAGGTCGAGGCTTTACTGTTCACTTGAGTGTAATCATGTTTGCAGCAATATGGGAAAAACATTTATGAGCTACGTACATGTACATCGCTCATGTTTGTTTTGATGTTTTCTTGATGTTTTTATGGCTAAATTAAGATTTCAAATATCTACGACCTACGTTTAGGTACAGAGGTCGAGGCTTTACTGTTCATTTTTTGTGTTATCATGTTTGTAGCAATGGGAAAAACATTTATGAGCTACGAATATGTACATCGATCATGGTTGTTTTGCCGTCTTTTTAATGTTTTCATGGCTAAATTATAATCTGAAATGACTACGACCTTCGTAAAGTAACAGAGGTCGAGGTTTTGCTGTTCATTTTTGTGTTACCGTGTTTGCAGCAATTGGAAAATTATTTATGAGCCAAATCCATGTACATCGCTCATGGTTGTTTTGCTGTCCTTTTTAGTATTTTCATGGCTAAATTAAAATCTGAAATGACTACGACCTACGTATTGGTACAGGGGTGACGACTTCACTCTTCATTTTTGTGTTATCATGTTTGCAGCAATGAGAATAGCATTTATGAGCTACGTACATGTACATCGCTCATGGTTGTTTTGCTCTCTTTTTTATGTTTTCATGGCAAAATTAAAATTTGAAAAGACTACGACCTACGTACACGTCCAGAGGTCGAGACTTCCCTGGTGGTTTTTGTGTGATCATGTTTGCAGCAATGGGAAAAAGATTTTTGAGCTACGTACATGTACATCGCTCATGGTTGTTTTGCTCTCTTTTTTATGCTTCCATTTCTGAATTAAACTTTGAAATGACTACGACCTAGGTATTGGTACAGAGGTCGCGGCTTCACTGTTCATTAATGTGCTATCATGTTCGCAGCAATGGGAAAAACATTTATGAGCTACGTACATGTACATCGCTCATGGTTGTTTTCCTCTCTTTTTTATGCTTCCATTTCTGAATTAAACTTTGAAATGACTACGACCTACGTATACGCACAGAGGTCGAGACTTTGCTGTTGGTTTTTGTGGGATCGTGTTTCCTGCAATGGGAAAAGCATTTATGATAAACGTTCATTGGCAGAGGTTGAAAAAATTAGTAATAGCCTACCACTTTCTCAACTTTCGGGCTCTGTACATGTACGTAGGTTTAGAGGCGGAAGAGTCTCTAATTTTTTGTTACAAAACTTACAACAAGGAAAAGATTTCTTTCAAAGTTCATTTTTGTTAGTATTTTGTCATTGTTACATATTTTATACTGAAAACGGGTCAAGTGAGATAATAAAAATGACTAATTTTTCAATGTTGCGTTCTTTCAATCTTTTATCAAGTTAAAATGTAAGCTAGTTTTTAGTTTTAAGTAGAATGGAATAGGAGCATTTTTGATAAGGTAATATTGAAAAAGACACCATTTAAATGAAAAGTAAGTTTTTGACGATCTACAAATGAAGTTGTTGTTCATTGAAAAAAGCATAATACAAGAAATATAGATCTGATTAAATGGTCTAATTTTGTGTTTCTTCTGCCTGTCTTGAGATTTAGTTTGAAATATTGATCTTGTTATTAGAAGTTACCATCAAGTCATTAATTGTTAGTGAATTTTATGGAAGTTATTTTAAATGAAATTTAAAGTGCAATCCTCACAAGGACAAAAGGAAAAGGAAGGAGAATGTCAAGGAAATCCTCATTTTGGACTGTATGTCCTCAGTTACGCTATTTCATATTTTTTGGAAATATTTTCCAGGGCTCAATTCTTAATAGGGTAAAAAACACTGTACAACTCTGCTGTACAGTTTTTCCTCGAATAAACACAAGAACGTTACATCTAGTTGTAGCAGTACCTTTTATCTGGTAATTTTCTTATCACTTAGCAAGTTGTTTCTTTCTTTTTGTAGGTGAACCTTTCATTTCAAAGGAAAGCTCAAAATAACGACTGTCTTATTTTTAGTTACAAGTCTTGGAGATGCTTTTTCGGCTGTCTGAGCGGTTAGACTTTTTAACAATTTTTTGCAAGCTCAGCGCCAACTGATGGTTGCGCTCTCTTATGGTCGATCGCCTAAATCAGCATGGTGATATTCAGTAACCCCAACAAAACTACAGATCACTCCCTAATTAATTTTTCTCATAAGAAGATTAGATTCTTCCGTAAAACCCCCCGATTGTTCAGTTGAAAAAATGTTTCCAATTTCCATGGATACTACATACAATAAATAACCAAACCCAACGCTTTTAATCACCCCGACAATCTATTGACCTACATTTGCTCTTGAAAAGCATATCACTTAAAAAGAAACCCAAATTTCTCAGTATAACCGTACCAAAAAACATTTTTTTTCCCATTAAATCCCAAAATTTTACCAACAAAATGAGCTATTCAAATTACAAATCTTCGTTCAAAAAAAAAAGGGGGGAAAAAATGTTGACTTGTTGTCTCGTAGTAAAGCCTAGGTAAGTGGGCCTAGTACGACTAAATGCTTAACCCTAACATATTTTCAACTGTCGCCTATATAACATTTTTGATTTTGCCCATATGAAGGACAGATTTTTCAACTAACACTCCACCTTTTTAATGTTCCTTACAAAGGCAAAATTTTTACAAAAATAAAATTAAATTTGCCTCCAAAATAAACTCCTGATTTTTAAGTACTTGGTGTAAAGAAAACAAAAAATTTCGCGCCCTACGCGCGCCCCGAAATCTGCTTAGTCACGTTCCACCCTAAATAACTCAAAGCCTTTGTCGGGGCCTTGAAATGCTGGCATCATGTCGTGAAGCTAAGCCTCCTGTTGGAGAAATCCTGGCGCCACCCCTACCTCTCTCACAGTTAAATTTCGACCAGGAGACAAATTCGCTGTCTAGCCTTAAAAGTACCGCTCTTTTCTCCTTCACAGTGTAGTTACAAAAAAACTTGACCTCCTCGGAAAAAACTTTGCAATCTCTTTCGTGGCTCTCGATTTATTTCAAATGAAATTTCATAAACGGAAATCGAAGCCATCTTTTACAATCTTGCAGTGATCGGGCAAGACATTCGTTTTGCCTCAAAACAAATGTGTGCGTTTTAGATGTCATGGACTTTGCATTTTAGACCTCTTTCCAATTGAATTGTGGTTCAAACATAGAAAGATGTTTGCATCCTTATCTTCATTTAACAGTGTCCGAAACTGATTAACTAGATATTTGACAGAGAGTATTGTTACCAAAACGTAACAAAAATTTGTCAGATCGTACACTTAGATTAACATTCAATTTAAGGGGAAAGGAGGGGGCGGAATAATCGGGATGCCATAGTTTAACGGAGTGAATTCCACCAAGAAGTTTTCACTTTCGGCCATGGTTTGCAATCTAAGGTTAGCAGTTACATACTAAGGTTTCCTTTATTGCAGATGTGTCAGTCGAGGGCTAGCACATACTTGGTGAGTAACCTTTATTATAGATGTGCCTTTCTAGTGTTGGTGCGTACGTTCTGAAGTTTCCTGTGCTGTAGATAGGCCAGTCGAGGGTTAGCACTCACATGATTTCGTTCCCTGCGATGCTGATGTGGCAATCGAAGGTTAGCACAGACGTGCCGATGTTTACTCAACTGCATATGTTCTGGACTGACGCCAATGCCTGATACCAGAAGCTTGTGCCCAGCCTTCCCAGAACCATCCCGGTAATGATGACATTTATACATTGGCGTTTTATTAAACGGAAGATGGTGGAAATAACTGCAGTTATTTTGCCGTAATTCTGGAATCAAAGTTGTAGAGTAATCAGAGCAAAACGTTGAACCTAGATGGCCTCTGCTTCTTTCATGTGTTTAAAAGGAAGGAGCAGTCATCCCTAATTGAAGAAGTGAAGTAGACTGTCCAGTTTCATGATTGGCTGTTGCAAGTCATGTGACAATGATTTTTCTCTTCAAATGAGAAATTTACCAGAAATAACTGCTTGGTTTACCTTGAATATGCAATATGAAAGTCACAAAATGTAATTAAAGATACTTTGAAGAGAAATAAGATGAAAATTTAGTTTTTAAGCTTTTTCTTCAAAGTAAGTTTGGGCGACTGCTCTTTACCTTTAAAGTGCTTAGTATTTGCAAGGAAAGAAAGTTCTATGCCTGAACCAAAAAAAAAAAAAAAAAACCCGCGGCACGTTACAGAGGTAAGAGAAATGTCCTATTTTTTTATTTATTATTTAAAAGTTGAACCAGCACCATAACCTAAACAAGTCATCACAATGACTGACGAAAAAAAGGTTAGTCATATGTTAATGATATAGCTTTTTTTTTTATTTATTTTTTCTTTTTTTTTTTAGCACGGTCAAACAAATTTCATTTTAGACATTTTGCTACTATTTTTTTCCTTGGTATAACCATTCAAGAAATTACCCTAAAAACACAATCGACATAAATATTCAGGTTCCTGTTACTTGTTGCAGGATGAATAATTCATGGTGTTAAAACTTTTGCCAGAAAAACAATCCGTCGTGTTCTTTTCTTTTTGGGGTAGGGGTGTATGTCCTATGAGCTCTTACATGTGTACTTCCAAGATCCCAAACTGGTTACCTAGATTTGTTCGTCCAGGTTAGCGAACCTTAAAATATTTCAGATTTCATGATAGTTACCACACAAATGTTCTAAACGCTCCACGTCGCTCTAAAGGTATACAATCAGTAAAATACAACTTGACCAAAACAATTTCATCAAACAATATTAACAAAGTATATTGCAACAGGCAACCTCCACCTTCAAACATATAACTTTATCAACTGTGTTGAATGTATCAATGAGGACGATCCACATTGCGGAGTTGCCACCATGGCTTATCAATTTTTCTGCGCCAGTCACAGCTAAAACGTAGACCCAGACAAGTGCATTACTCCCCAGATAGGTACTGTGCTTTCGCACGTTACACGAAAGAGAGGTCAAGATTCTCCATGCACCCTGACCTACTATATATCGTACACTTTTATACGCTAAATGCATGAAAATTGTATTGCCAATGCACAGGTGAACATGTACTTTGCATCGAGTGTACCCTGTGCTGTGCTGGTCATAGCTAGTGTAAGATATTTTCCTGTAGGGAGGAAGAAACTAACAACTAACCACTGTTGATGTGCTGCAAACGCATCAGACGACGATACGGCGGCTCAAATGTGGAACTGTCTTTTCATGTCCGCTAGAGGCATGTTAGTTTTCAAATATCGTACAAATCCTTTTAAAAACAGCTGCGTTTAACAGGGTAAAATCTGCGATGCAAGTCTACTCTCAGGTTTTTACCAGAGACACTTTAGCAATGATCATCAATCCAGAATATTTCTACATAGGACCGCTTCGCTTTTTGAGAGAAAAGTAATCAACCTCCTATCCTCCACCTCCGAAAATCAAGACTGATACCAAACTTCCAATGAAAAGAAATGTTCCTACTCACATAGCTTTAATACAAGAACTTGCCTTTTAAAAGTACACTAAGTTAATCAGCAGATGATCTCAAATTCGGTGCGTGTTAGATGCATGTTCATCTCGTGTAGATTGTCATTTTGGTATTGAAGTTTATACATGTGAATGCAAATTACCGCTTATCTATATACAACTCTCCCAATTCAAGCCCCTTGGCTGCATATATTTAAGTAAAGAATGAAAAATGGACAAGGTCACTGCCCGTCCGACTCGTTACCTCTGAACTAAAGTGGGTCTGATCTGACGATGATGTTTAACTTTTGACTTTGGTATTTGCAAGATTCAATCAATTTCTTATCTTCCAATAGTGCCTTGCTTTTGATTTATCGCACATGCTGCCGATGTTGTCTGATACTACCCTTTGTACTTTGCAAACTGAAAGATACACACAAATTGGAAGTATACAAGAAATGTAAAATCTGTAAGTCCAGGATCGTTATGACTTAATCACTAACTTACATTCCACACATTTCATGGTCATTGTTCACCCTTACATAAGCGCTAGACATATTAAAAGAAAGACATACCTTAATTTTGTTTCATTTTAATTTGTGAATCTTGATCGTGTCCATCGTGATACCCGCCCTGAATTTTTACACGTACTAGTTGTAAGTAAGTTAACTCTTGTTGCGTCTCTCAATTTGTACAATTTTTAGTTTTTTTCTTTTCTCTCTTCTCCTTCTGCCTTTTTTTTTTCTTTTCTGTACATTTTGCGTAAGAATTAATAATCAGTTACATCAGAACGTCCTGGTGGGCTGATCTTCCTCCACATTCCCTTAAGGAAAAGTGTGTCTTCATATGTTCTCCTTTTAATGTGCGGACACTTGAATTTTGTGCGGCCTTATACGGTTTTGTACATCATTATTTTGCCTTCAGTAATTATTATTAATTACAAACAAGTAGAACACTGCAGTCATAGGTAATTAAATGGCAACTACCTTAGGATCTAGTTTCATGGCTAATGCTCATGAAACAATGCTTTACAACAGCTATTAGTCGTCCTTTCTTTATCTTAAAAGTATATCGTTACCAAGAATCGTGAAGGAGACCTGACATTTTTTGTAGATGAATAAAACTAGTCTAACGATATCATTCAGTACTGACCCACCCAAAACGAAAACCCACTGTGTTCAAGGAACTGGCAGGAAGGGAAAACCGTGGCGTTTTACTCTTCCCTCTACCCAACCCATTCAACTATTTTCAAACCTTGTGTTCGATTTTTATCGTACATGCTACTCATGCTCTCTATCAATACCCTTTGCACTTGACAAATTGAGAGCTACACAAAAACAGAATTGTGTAAGAAGTGTAACATATGTTAGAACTTTTATGACTTAATTGACCTACATTCAGCATCTTTCGCAGTTATTGTAAACCTTCACGTAGCCAACAGCCGTTTTAAATGAATCAAATCTATTGTGGGCGTTGAGTTAACATTCATTAGTCTATTTTTCTTCCTAATTTATCACATTATGGTGTACTTGAAATACTTATCTTCAGTCCTAGCGATTTTGGAGAGCATCAGATTTTGTAGAACATTATCTTTTCCATAAACGAAGAATTCATTTGCAAAGCGTTTCATAAATATTAAAAGTCTTATTCTCGTTTTCGGAGAACTTTGAAGCTCAGTCTCCAAAACGGAGTTTCTCACGGACTAACCTTTGAATGAAAAACTACACAACTGAAATAAATCATTTCACTTCTTTTAATGATTTGTACCCTTGATCTCTTGAAGTTACTTGTTTGATTCCTCAAGGGTTCATTTTAACTTTTTTATAAGTATTCATTGTAAGTCTATTCTAAAAGCTTATTGTAACAAATTCGTAATCAGCGAATATATTGCCCATATATATTTTTTTGATAGAAAGGCTTCCAAGAAACGTCTCAAGCCCAGATCCATTATAACCTGGGACGCACAAACCCGGTATGACCAGCTTAGCCAGCCAGTTGCGTCTTCATGGAAAGAATTTTCAAAATAATTTGTTACTGCCTGTATGTTGGGGTATTGGAGTTATTTCTTTTGCTGATTTGTTAAGTTTTGTATCTACTCTCTCTGGGAGGGCTTTGCTTTTCAAGCCCAGAAGGTTCCTTAGAGTGCGTCTATCCACAAAAGTTTTCAAAAACCCTGTATAAAAGTACATATCTGTCCCATTTTTTTCAGTATTGAGATAGGAAAAACATAAAAGAAATGAAATGAAACAAGGAAAATTTCCAGTTGATGCTTTGTTGAAGCAAGTTAACCTAACTTACTTTCATTACACCTTTCCAATTAATGTAGACCATAAAGCCATATCAAGTATGATATTACTTAATCGTTTAAGGACACTAACATTTTAAGCCAGAGTCCGTCATTAGTGATAGGAGAAAACATGAAATTTAGGCCAAATATAAACAGAATAGTGTTAGGGAACAACTGTTGTGTTCCCCACACGTTTCGCAAACGGTTGTATATAAGAATGTGCACCTTTATTATGCAAGTAATTCACTTGGACCAACTTCACAGTATTGTGTAAACAATACATTACACTTTGCATAAATTGAAGTATCTCGTAACACATTGTGTGGTGGACGACACTTGTATGTTACAAAACAATAACAACCATACGGATGAACCATTTTTGCCCTATGTTAGTGTTTTTTTTCTTCTTCCTTTCTTTCTTTCCTGGGAGTATGTTTTCACATATCTTACCATTCCTCAGCACTGGATATGAAGTAGAGTGGTTTTGAAACCAATACATAAGTGAAAGCAACCTAATACAGTTTTTGGAATAAATCAAATATCGTCAATGTTTAACCCTTTACCGTTGTTGGGTCCTTTTGGACCCGGACGGACAGCGCGGCTGTCACCCATCTTTACTGTTTCACGCGGAGCTCGAAACTGCGAGTAGCTACCCGAAAATTCGGCCACAACAACGAGAGAGAAAATAGTTTAAGGTCAAGGGGTCAATAGCCTACGGAAGCTCATGCTAGGCGTTCTACGTCCGCTTTTCCGCCCACTTCCGAGGCACGCAAATATATGCCCCAATTGGAGCACAACGGTAAAGGGTCAAACACAGGAGCCACCCCCATTAAACACCAAAGAGTCTCTCTGTTTTCATTGACAGTCTTCTCAACTTATACGTGTCCTCCTTGGAGGGCTAATGGGGGAAGGGAGACACTTAGGAAACAGCAAGCTATGGAACTGTTTCCTTCAGGTTTCATTTCAGTAAGTATGGAAGTGGATGCCCTCTATCTTAATTAATATTCTTGCAAAGGATGATTTCCCGGCTTAAAAGTTTTGTCTAAAATTATTTCATCACAACTTTTCTAAGAATATTATTGAATAATGGGGTTTGTTCTAAAATCATGATAACTTTGTAGGTTTAAGGTATAAGAATAGTGACAAATCTACTATTTAGTTTTATGATTAATGATGATGATATATATTAACAGACTATTGTTTAACTTAAATGTATATTCTTCACCTGTGTCATATGGAACTCCCCGTAAGGTATTTATAGCTGCATGTCATGGAATGGCTGTAGCTATTTAACTCAACTCGTATTTACCGCAAACGGAAATACCCCTCTTTCAAGAATTGACCGGGCAACCCGGGGAAGAGATGTGGTTTTTGTTATCTCTCTTCAGTGTTAATATAATCCTACCCATTCTTACCAAATTTTACAATGGACTTCATACCGGCTTTTGTCTTAGATCTTGAAAATCTCTCAATTGAATGAAAGTTTCAATTCTCGTACTCCATTAACCTTGGATTACTCCAGCCAAGTGAACCAATCACCTTTATAAAGTGAAGATGTTGACAATCTCCAGACCGACACGCGTTTCTTCCCATACACTTTATATTGTTTTCGGTCCAGTGGTTCAATTTTAATGCCCCACAAAGTGTATCGGATATGTTGCAATAAATTCAGGGATAACTGTATATGGCAAACCGGCTTACATGACATACCGATTTAACAACTACAAATAACAGCCAACGATAATGTCATTGTTTATCCAGTGGGCTATTACAAATTATCTAATCTCTAATGTTTACTTCCAGTCTCCAATTACCGTCCACTCGAAAATAGACTTAGGTCTGAGAGTAAGTGGATAATTAGTAGATAATGATCATGCAACCAGCAACAATTGACCCTTTGTTGGATTTAGGTGCGTCAAATATTTAACATTTGTCAACTGGAGTGTGACCCTCTGGGCTGTTACCATAGGTTCTTTATTTTCTAGTTTTTCATTTCAAGGGTGTAGCTATGAGCACATCCTTCCTGGATTGGCTTTCTCGCATTAAATACTAAGATGGCGATAAAATAGGCAGTACCAAACGATGGGTGTCCCCCATATAATTTGATCAGGTAAGACTATCAACACCGTATACTCTCCCTATGAGAACCTTCACTTCTAGTCAGCAAGCTTACATCAGAATGAAAAGCACGGTCAGTCAGTCAGTTTGATGATGTCAAGTGGATCAGTGTCTAACAAACTGGCCTTCTGACCTTCATCGTTTAGCAAAATTTACTTAATCGCATGAGAAATCTCGATGCAGTTATATAAATCAAGGTTCGGTCGATGAAGTCATTGCATTCCAAGCATGATGACTAATGGTGACTAATAAACCATTACCTGCAAATGATTTTAAAGGATTTTCCAATGTAAACTACCCCAACGTTACATGAGAAATGGCGGAATAGATTCGAACGTGCTAAACTATTACTTGCAGTACTTCGAGCAGTATCACGTGTTGTTTTTTGTCTCAAATTTACTGTGATAGAATTTGTTTTCTGTTAATCACATTGCAAGGGTTACGCATTGCAGCAGTACGGTAAGTGGGGTATCAAAAATAAGGTGACGCGATAAAAGTAAAACAAACGTACCATTAGTCAATGTACCGACACTTGTCAAACTGGTATCGCTTCACAAGTCCCCAGGCGTGCCTGTTGTCGTGTTCTCGTCACCTTGATCCACGCCAACATACACTTAGTCACTTCTGATGTAGGGATTACTGGCACCGCGCATGGGAATCTAATGTTATGGCAAGTCTGTCATGGTTTACAACATGCGATAATTACATTGTGGAAGTAACATTCTCAATCCTACCACAAATAAAGGTAGTGGATGTACACATGCTGGCGTAACGCTTCAACATTTCAACAAGCCAGTGGGCCCAAACTGAAAAAAAAACGTGACCTGCTCGACTTGAACAAATTGATTCGACACGTGGCGGTTAAACTCCGTCTAACCTAACCAACAATTTGCTTTTCTAGTAACATTCCACACTCTAGGTGAAGTTCCCCGAATAATCATGGAATGGTGACACTAACATGAAAATGTCTTCAGGATTATTATGTACAGCTAAATTCAGCCTAGTTACAGTATTTTAATTTTAAGTTCCACGTATTAGTATACCGCAGGAAACGATTTGGTGATTTACGGCAGCTAACGTTTAGCCTTATTCTAGCCTTAGCTTAATAGTTGACTACAACTATTTTCCTCTAAAACTATTTATAAGTAATTCAATTTCGACTTAGTCGATTGTAATTATTGTACACGATGAGTGCCGCTTCTCGAAAAAGCGAATATAAAGCTTATTTGGTGAAACCTGCTAAACAAGCTGATCAAGGAGTAGACGAAATATATGCCCGACGAAGAGGTCAAGCGGCCATTAGGGATTTAGCACCGAAAAGGCAGCCAGAAGTGACGACTTTACTAAGAAACACTGAAAGAAAAGTAGCGCCAACAGTTCCGTTTCTATTGAGAAAAAATCCCTTTTTTGGAGGGAACGTTGGAAAAGTTGCGATCATGAAGAGAAGTTACTTCTCACGCCAACAATTTTAGTATTCCCAGCTATGTTATCCCTAAACCTGAAAATTTCTTGACCCCCCCTCACGCTTTCATGCACAGACGCAGACCCTATAACATTGCTCATTTGGCAAAGTGGCTTTGTAGGGCTTTGGTACATATTTCCGTACATATTTATTTTGTCAAGGAGCTATACATCTTTTGACTTTGATGTCAATTTAAAAATAAGTTCCTCAAACCACTTCCTTTACTACGATCTCATTAAAGAGATACTTAACGTTTTATACGAAATATGATGTAACAAAAGTATAAGTTTTCTTCAGTACATGATGTGTTGTTTAAAGAAAAATATGAACTGAATAAAACAGAGTCACATGTTGGTTAAAAGCTTCGACCTTGAAGCTCCGCTCTAGTTTTTTTTTTTTTCAGTTTTTATTATTTCCCAATCGGAATCGGTTCTTTTATTTTCTATCCTCAACTCTATCCGGAAAGGAGTTACTAAACTATAGTATGACCTATCTTGACAGGACTTGGTCATACCAGGGACAACTCCCAGCTGGTCATGCACATGAACCACTAAACCACCAGTGTCCACAATTTGAAGCATTGAGAGCATTTAAGATGAACAGCCACTGTTGGGTATTTAGAGTACACATTATTTGATTCTAAACTTCTTAAAACGTATAACGATGCCCTTTTCTTTGTTTTTTCTTTACCTTTGTTTTTAACTCGGATAAGGAATGCGGTAGAATGTCATCGAGAGCAGAGAATCTTTGGTTAATAAAAGCAGCTGTAGTTGGAGGTGGCCCAGTAAGTTTGAAAGATTATTTACTATAATTATGTTTATTTTGTAAACACAAAAGTTACCCGACGCCTTAAAGAGAACGGCTTTTAGCTGCTTTAAGAAGAATCATTTCAAAATGTTCTTTATTACATTACGTCACTCTTGAGTATTAAACCAATTGTGATAAAAGCACTCACTTTGCAAAGTATGTCTCCGTGGTAATCAATTTTATACTGGGTGTGGGCCCACATGTGGCGACCGAATAAAAAAGGTTACACTGAAGTGGACATCTTTAAATCTTCTCATCACTTTCTTTGACCAAACCAGGTTGGGTCTCTTCAAGCATGCTACCTGGCAAGACGAGGATACTCCGTTGATCTATTCGAAGCTAGGGAAGGTTAGTTATTTCATAAAAAAAACATTACGTATACTTATTTAAACTGATTGGAACTGTGGGGCTTAAAGCTCCACTGTAAATCACAAACACACATACACACACATTGACTCATGTATATATATATATATATATATATATATATATATATTAATTACAATTACGTACTCGTTTGCACACTTACCTTTAGATGTATGTTTTATATGTATATATAACGTTTTAAATTTTTTCACTTTTAACTTTTTACGTTTTACCCGAGTTTTCATCGAACTGTTCTGAAGATTTATGGATTACTTTTGATATTTCGTGTGTCTGGTGTCCTCTGTTTTTGGTCTTAAAATCTTTCTTCGAGCATCACACCAATATATACATACCTTTTTTCACAAGCTTATTAAGCGTCAATGAGCCAATTGTGTCATATCTTGATTATGTTGCCAGTGTTAACTTGCGCCATTGTTTGTCTCTGTTAGTGTTACTTACTACTAGTAAAGTTAGTAACATTTCATATTTCACATCGATACCATAGTCTTCTACTAATTGCGAGCTATTACTTATTAAATAGAGTGTATTCTGTTTTGCTTTCTAGATATCAGAGCAGCAAAGTTCATGGTTGGGAAAAGCATTAATCTATCCCTGTCACTTAGAGGAAGGGATGCACTTAAACAAATTGGACTAGAGGTGAAGGTAATTTGAAAGAAAGAATAACTGTTCTTAACAAAATTAGTGACAAGAGTAATGGTTTATCTCCTCCCTCTGTGTTGTGCATTTTTTACACACATGTTGTCTACTATCAAGCATATATTATGGTCGAGGTTGCAGATGGAGTCTTTTATGAAAAGCGAGGTCTTTTGAAAATCAAAAAACAGAAGTTGTATCTTAATTATTTGCGACTTGTTATCAATTTCACGCTTCCTTATTCTAACCGTAGGATCGTAATAAAAATGTTAACTGTTATGCCGGAAAGAAACATCATGCTTGCATAAATGCATTTTGCACTTCGGCCGTTTCATAAAGACAGACAAGTATGAGACATTCGTGAAGCCAAAGTAAAATATTGTTTGATCTACATTGCTTAGAATGGTAGCAATAATCATTACAATGACGCATGCCATAAAATGGCGTTCATTGATATCATTTGATCTAATTTCATACCAAATTTTGATCGTGGTAACTTATTTCCCTACATTTCTGTGGGAATCTTTTACGCAGTGATTAGAACGTGCATTGATGATTTAATAGTTTAACTGCATAAGTTACTCAAAAACATCTTTAAATCCCCATATATTGGCGAAGGAATAATTCGTGTAATTCGTTTTCAAATTAATAGATCGTTCCTACTTTTACATTTTGGTTTGTTTTAGGTAATTGAAGAAGGAGTTCCAATGTATGGCCGAGGGATCCATAGGAGAAACTCGACCTTTGGAAGTCAACCATATGATATAAACGGACAGGTCTGTGCGTTTTACAAGTTCTGGATTAACAGCAACCATTTAATTTCATTTCAAATCAGCCTTCCGGTTATCTGATAATTCCTATCCTAACTTTTCTAAAATCAATATCCTAAATTATCAGATTTTAAAAATTGTTGTTGAACTTCACCCAAACAACTTAGCCACCTCCCGCCAATGTATAAACATCTTCGCCAATTACATTAGTAGGTGGGATAATTTTTAGGACGAATAGAGTAGTTAAAACAATATTTCTTGGAAAACCTAATCAATCTATTTACCGAAAAGTTCTATACAATGAAAAGGGAATATTAATTTACTTTACAAAAACATGAGAGCTGTGATTAAGCACCAAATCAATCCATTAGGAATTCATCCAAAGCGGTTTTTAGGGTCAAGAGCAGCCCCCTAAACTTATTTTGAACTACAGCTAAATCTGAAAATTTTCTTTTTATTTCTCTTCAAAGTATCGTTTGCAATATTGTTTGGCTTCAATATGACTTTAGTATTGAGTGTGAAAAAGCAGTGACTTCCAGTAATTATCACATTTGAAAGGAAAAACTTGTAATCACATAACTCTTAACATCTAATTATAAAACAGAACAGTCAACTACTTTTTCAAGTTTGGGTGACTGCCATTGCCCTTTAAATTACGAGTAATACATTTCCGATTTATGACATACATAGTACGGTGCTTACAATATTACGCACAACTGTCAAAATGCGATCATCGTGTTGGTAAAACGTACAAAAGTCTTAATTATAAATCTTACATTTGTGTAAACATCTTGTCTTTGTTACTTCCCTTTCCAGGCGATCGTGTCGATTAACAGAAGGAAGCTAAATGAAACCATTCTCACAAGTAAGACTCGACGAGGTTTTTTCCTACCAAATTATTTCTTTCAAATGAGCCATAGGTTTCGTGAGATATTTTAATACGCATTGTCTGGCCTTTCCTCTCGTTTAGTATAGTCTCTCGATCTGGCGCTCGATGTGGATTCCATATACCATCCTTTGAAGCTAATTAGAACCTGGTAGACAGTATAAATTCAAAGGTGTATCCAGCGGGCACTTAAGTCGACCAATAAAAAACTACTAAAAAATGAAATAAAAGCGAAACCCATTCTTTGTGTGGCATTTTCAGCATATGAGGTATAGTGAGGTATATGAAATATAACCTCCCTTCGACAAAAAGTTAATCATTTCTGGTGTACCATCTTAAATTAAACGTGAAATTCATTCAAATGTCTTAATACTATTAAAACGTTAGCATACCTATAGTTGAAACGACAAGCTGTCCCTATATCCTTAATACGGGACATAAACTTATGTGTCTTGTAGTAACTACTAGACACCCCATCCTGAAAAATAAATCAAAGCAAGGTAATGCTCTACCAAATAATAATCTTATAAATGGATATTTTCATGTTATTTCGATTTTCCCAAAAAAGGAAAAAAATAAACCTGTTCAAGCAAAACGCGCACTGGAAATCCGTCTTCTTTATTACTTTTACAACCGTTTCAGGCATAATGATATCTTTATAAACTTTCGTTTACATGTACTATGTTTTACCAGTCCTGAAATCAAAGTAAATCTATTAAAATCAGTTCATCTTACAAACACAGAATTCCGTGATCACTCACTTTTGCCTTAAATCCCAACAATTGTAAATTTTCTTAAGTCCCTATTTCGCACTGATTTTTTTCTAAGCGAGCCAAATTTCATGATTTGGCTTTCTCCGGAAAAACGAGATATTTCTGAACTGAAGGGTTAAACGTTTAATGAAATATTACCAGTTACCGACATTGTGAGAAGTCGGAGTTGAAGTGAGAACAGAACCAAAAAAAAGAATGAAAACGTTATAATTATTATTTCCCCAACATCACAAATCTATTAAACAAAAGTCATGATCATGGAAATGTGCAATCATGTAAATGAGTACTGTGTGATGCGGTCTACAACTGGTCAATTCACAAACCGACATATTTATTGGCACGTCTATTCTGACACTTACTGTTGCTACTTTTAATTACTACCTGAGACAAATTTGATGCATATATATGAGTAGTTTTGAATCAAACAATAGTCTGTAGTGCTGTTTTTTTAGCCCGAAGTATTTGCCGTCTGGTATTTCAAACCAAACTTTTTCGAGGCCTTCAAAATCGAAGTTTCAATGCAATGAAAATTCTGTTTCAGTTTAGCCAGTTGTATAGCTTCTGAACCGGGTTGAAAGTTGGTAACTCTTAGCGTGAAAGGATTATGCAATTTTCCTTCATATCACCTTTTCTTATATCTGCATTCAGATATAAAAAAAATTCAGCTATAAACAAAGTAAACAATATCTAGGCAAATTTGCGGAACTTTGTGGTCCGTTCCGTATTCAGCATCGACGTAGTATCTCTAATGAGCCAAAGACCTTAAAGGTTCAGTGAACTATTCTAGCCAAATTAATGGACAATTCTTCCCAGAAAGACGCCTTGGATTGAGCGTTTTCATGTGTCAATCTGTTAAATTGCATTACGTATTCATTAAAACATAACCCTTTTTTCGTCATAAAAAACATGTTCAAATTAAAAGTACTTTAATGACCAGATGATTTGTTTACTCTGAAGAAAGTGGAGTTGTGTGGTTTCTAATTCCTGCTAAAAGCTCCATGACTGCGTTTAACTTTTGCGACCCCTACACCCATAAGTCTCCTGACCACTTTCTCTCTGTTCACGAAGCACTCAGCTTTTCCGTTGGGGTTACATACCTGATGGAGTATTGTCGTTAACATAGAAATGGGTTTTCTTAAGTTACAGCGACTTTCCACGCTTCAATTTTGCGAGACGGGAAAAGGTGACTCAATAAATTTTTGCTTTACTCGTGGGAATACGCACAATAAAAACATATATATAGAAAGCCCTGGAATCATTCGATGTGTTTCCCGAAATCTCTTAACATATGGTGTCACTACCTTTTGAAACATCATAATCTCTCATGTTGCCCCCATGAGGTGACTTATTACACCTTTTTAGAAAATATGACCTACACGTCAAGCCAATTCAAACTCAAGCCCCTTTCAAGTCAATATCAGAACTGTTGGTTGTATCGGTCCAGACTGGAAGGGCTAGAGATAGACCCATGTGGATGTTATGGTTTGGAATGGAGTTTTCTAGATCGAATTTCTAAGGCCGAGTCAAACAATATAGCAACGTGGCCCGTTAACATGGACGGCTGATTACCCAGAAGAGTATCATAACATTATTTTAAAGTTGTTTCGTCATTATTTAAAAACCCTTGGCATGAGTTTACACAGATTTCATTCTACAGTTAAATTTTTCAAAAATCCCATTTACATCCTTCCCTTCAATTGGAATGTAAATATTCGGATATGTTTGACCACCTAGTGGGAATCATCCCGCTTTCGATGTCTTATCGATATATAGCTACAGTTTGGGTAGGAGCCTCAGGAAATTTTCGGTTTTGTGGCCGATGGCATGCGGCTTGTGAAAGCAATGGGGAGGGCGGGTTCCTGTTTACCAACTACAGAGCCCATCGTCGTGTCCCATTTTCCGGGTATCTGCGCTAGGTGCGTTCTCTGCGTAATCGAAGAAAGGCAAGGCTCTAGCTATCGGTAGCGAACGTATCGTGTTAAGGCAGTTTTGGTCAGTGTTCGTTGCCTTTCAAAAGCCAACCGGATCATTAAAATGAAAAAAAAAATGAAATTGTCCCGTCTCACTACTGTTCGACACTTAGGGCACTGGTAAACTAGTTACCTGTATTTAAATTGACCTATATAAAGGCGGTTTCAGGGGGCTCGTTTCCTGGACCTGCCGGGCTCTTCAGTAACAACGACCCATTTTCACGCTCGTGACGCACTTCCGATACACAACGAATCCCTTCTCCGTAACACATGTATTTGATACGCTTTGGGTAAACAAGTGACAATTTGAAAAAATGACAATACGATGAAATAATTTAACACAAAATGCTAATTGTCAAAGAAATAATTAAGGAAATTGTCCATATTGTCATTCAACTGTACACTTTTATTTACCCCGACCTACATACAAAATGAAACTAGTTTTACAGGTTGGTAAAAGAGTCCTTACATACTTCCGGTGTCTAGCGAAAGCAAAAATGCCTCAATTTTCGTTTAATACCCTACAAGGACGGTAAAATAGTTGGCGACATCATCTGCATGTATATTTCCTGGTATAAGGCCCAACTAATTCCAACGTCCACATTCATAAACTTTGAAACGAGCAATTTGTTTTCACTATGTAAGGACACTTACCTTTTTAACCACGTCTCAAAAACTTCCGAAAAAGTTTATCGAGCCTGGGCTTTACTAGCCGAAAGCAAGGCAATGGTCATTGTTGGACTTCTACCTCGACTGCTAATTAAAAGATTTATTACACTGAGTAGAAGATACACGTTCTAACGTAAAAAGTTACTCATAAACTGTTTTCTTTTTTCTGCGTTGCAGTGTTCATTTACCCCATTAAGCTTGTGGGTGACTTATTTAATATTCTCACTTTCTCTACAAGCTCATGTTTCAAATCACTTTTTTCGGTTAAAATATTAAACACATTAAACATAGGATTGGATTTAAGTTTGAAGCGTTTTATTTTCAAAACGTGACATGTAAAGACTACTGCATGGTTGAAATTTAATCTTCTTTGGGGCAGTTGACTTTTGACACTCCTTACTTTATGTATCATTGATTCTATGTTTCCTTCAACAGAGGCAGAAAGTCATCCCAACGTGACGATTTATTTTTCGCATAAATTGATCCATGCTGATTTAGATGAGGGGAAACTGGAATTTTTAACGTAAGTTAACGAACAAAACATGTTACCATAATTTCCCGAAATTCGAATATTTAATGATTCGTAAAACAAGCGCTTGAAACAGTTTGCTACGACCTTAGTCGTTTCCTTATCGTACCTGCATGTACCCAATTATAAAGAAACTATTATTTGATACCGACGTCACCATTACTTTGCGTCAAAAAATTGTAAAGCAAATATTGCTAGTTGGTTGTTTCCACCCTCGCAACTGGCTTGATCGGCCAGGAAAACAAATTTTAATGACCCCTCTGACGTTAAGTGGATACGAAAGCCGCAGCACCTTAACAACAAGAAGAAATAAAAAAAAACACTAATACACACACAAAAAGCACATACATAACCCGTGATCTGGACCAACTAACATGGGCTGACAGGACAGTCTAAGTTAGCAGAGTATAAGTAAGGCCCGAATTCCGAAAGAGGCATTGAGATAAACTTAAAATCTTTCTAGCCCACTAATAGCGACACTTAAAGCGCCACTAAAAACATAGGCTCTCGAGAACCTGGTCAGGAACCTCAACGGTGGTGTCTAGGGACAAAGCCTCGAAGAATTTCCAGAGGGAAAGCTCTCATAAGAATGCTTTGATTATTTACGAAAAAATGGCGTTCAAATTTTGAAATGGCGAAATTGTCACACATTAACTCTTAGACGCATAACTTAGTGGGAAAGGGAAAGCGGCTCTGTACTTGAGCATATTAATATGATTACAGGTTTTCTTTTTAACAATGAAACTTGTGTTTCCCCAATTTTTATACCGGAAATAGGGCTTGGATGCGCAATTTTGGGCATTTTGGGCCAGTATTACCCCGCTGCCCACCAATCCATATTGTCTGTGTATAGGTACACAGACAATGTACTTGCCAAATCTACCGACACGGTGAGGGAAAATGTAAGCAATACATACACTATCAGGCACACACAAGTGATAGGTTTATGTAGAAAAACAACACTTTACTCTTGGTTGAAGCTTTTTTGCGATTCTTCTACCTTCTAATATTATATTTATTTGTAAGCAATAAGCGTTTATTTCATTTCTGTGGTCACCCCTACAAAGTAGTTCATAAATACGTATAACAGGCTTAAAAACCAAGAGAATTCCCAGTGTGCGAGGTGGTACACACGGAATACATCTTGCATACCCTTACCTCTGCAGAAGTGAGGTAAGGGTCGATCGTTTGACAGTCTCGCTAAAAAGGCGGAGAAAAGTAAAACGCCTTATTTGCCCCTTCGCCCCTTGAAAAGTTCCTGGCTACGCCATAATGGACCTTTTTTCATTTCCATCTTCGTACATTTAACTAATGAAGGATAACAGGGACCGATAATGGGACTCTCAACATGCAAATGATGGTTTACATTACACGTAATGATGAAAACGGAAGTACAATTAGTCAAAGAATAAAGAGGGGTACCACTTACAGCAGCCACAAAGCTCCCTGAATTGTGCATACAGGTCGGTGATATTAGTGCAGATATTCATGATTTATGAAAGAGAGACCCAAAGTAATTTCGAAGAATTCGCCTTGGCGGCTTTCCTCTTTGCTAAGTTACTGCTTCATATCACGGCACATAGAAGGAATATCTCTCGACGTTTCGCAACTTGTATCTAAACGATCTTAATAAAAAAAAGAAGGTGAAGGCAAAACTCAATAATTGTTTAAACTTTGCGTTTAATTTGTAACAAGTGGGCTTCTGGGGACAGGAAAGTATGAGAGAAGGGATTTTGAAACCATTAGGCTATAAAAAATGAAACTGTTCTCAGCGAAGTCATCTAGGGACAACAAACTAAGACATTGTTCCAGGAACGCCGAAAAAAAAATCACGCTCTTTTCTGAGACAAGCAAAGTTTTTTGCTTCTATTTTTTTTTTTAAATAAAATAAAAATAAAAGGTAACAAGCAAAGACTTCAGATTCTTTCCATCTCTTTGTTTCCCCTCTTGTAAGATTAGTGGTTTCAATTTGCATGATGCAAATTTTTGCACTGGACAGGTCTCCCTAAAAATTTTTGTAACCGTAAAAATATCGTAATTTCGAACCTGAGAGATAGCGAACCTATGCTTACAGTTCAATTATTTGTATGAATAGTTCTTAAATGAATGTTGCTACAGGTGTGGGACCATTAGGAAGGATTTCTTAACTGTATCAGTTCTTAAGCCAACGTGAGAATAGCTGAAAAAGATGGTCTCCTCAAAGCAATTCGACTAACAGCTCCGTTGTTGTAGACTTCTTCTTCATTTGTTCACAAGATGGCATGCATTTGTACTTTTAAATACCGTTATTGAAGAGCCGAAAGCTACAGTAGCATGATGTAGGGAAACATTTTTTGCTATCACAGTGTAAGGGAGAAGTGAGAAGAGTGTCCTGTTTTTGGCATTTTAACAGAAATGAGTATGAGCGTTTTCCCTTTTTCTGTAACACCTGATCATATATTAAGCTTATTTGACGTAATTCACCTTTTATGTACCGATAGCATATGTGTATATATGTTTAAATTTAGACAATACCCATATGCTACATGAACATAAATGTCTTATGAGACTACATATAAATAAATTTCTTCTACGACTGAATACTTAACGGTTGAATTTCCCTTTCAAAAAATCGTGATCAGACAAAATTCTACAAACAAATTTTAACTTTTGCTGTTTTGGATGTGAGACCTTACCAACTATGCTAATTATAAACACTTTCATGTGTTAGTGCCATAAAACACGTTCATTACGTTATAGAAATTAAGTCAATGAGCCTTTTTAAGCTATGATAAAATGGTGAATACATATACCAGGAGTCGACACCCTTCGTAAACTCACCTGTGTGTAGCAACATAAATGTAAAACAAGGTAAAGCGCTCGGGACACGTATTATATGGGGAGGTACTGAAAGCCTTTTAGACTGCGTTATTCGTCTATCCTGCACAAAAGGGATGTGTCGTAAATAGTTAACATTTTGGAGAACTCATTTACACATAGAAGCGAAAATTTGTTAAAACAGGAAATGTATCACACAGTGTACTGTTACAGTACGTTATATGAAAGTCCTTTCTGACTTGACTCGTAGATCCGATGGCACGACTATGGCAAAAAGATATGACATTGTTTTTGGAGCTGATGGAGCCTATTCAACAGTAAGAGAACATATGATGAAAGTGGGAGGCATTAATTTTAAGCAAGAATACATTTCACACGGATACAAAGAGGTTGTCTTTCCTCCAAATGAAGGTAGCGTGGTAAGTCTACTATGGAAATACTTTTGGCAGTATGTGGCATATCACGATATTGAAGCAGTAAAAAAGTAGTGATACTGGGAATGCGTTGTTGACCATTATATTAGATTTTCGGTTAAACCTTCAATATCTTCAGTATTGTGATGTGCTTAATATTCACAGGAGACTTGTATAGAGTGATGCATTAACAGTTTACACTTTAGGCGCAAAACTTTGTAAAAAAACCGTTGCGTTGATTGAAAGATTCAAAATGTTTAGAAGAATACCATCTATGTAACGAGATATGTTTGGAGGAACCGTCTGCCTCTGGGATTTCTAAATTGACCGTGTACCCCTTGCTATAGACTGCGACGCTCTGCATAGGTATTGTTGACAACCCCCCCCCCCTCCCCAAACAAGTTTTGTAATATTTAACGTATAACAGCTTCACCTGGGTTCAGTACTCATATCGTTGCTTAATGAAATGAATCTTAAGCATTATAACAACTTTATTAATATAGTTATTGATGACTTCGTATGTCACTTGTATATCAGTTAAAATGGAACAATTTTAAAGTACTTTTGACAGTTGCTACAACTTTGTGCCTCCCAATTTCGTTCTACACTTTTGCAACGTTGATGGTAAGAAAACTTGGGGATTTTTCTCTTCATATTGAAAACCTCCCAACAGAAACACGTGTCTAGTGAAATCGTTAAACGACGATGTGAAAATTAAAGGGGTCCGATGTTCATTCTATGCAACGCAGTAGCGTAGGAAGCAATAAGAAAATGGAGGCTGAACAATTTTTTTCATTCACCTCACCCTAACCCATTTACCAAAAGCTAATAGTTTGGCTCTTTTCGATTTTTTTACGATTTACGATTCTTTACGATTCAAAAAATAAAAAAATGAATACAATGAGCCATTCTTTTCAATGAATCTGGGCACAAGAAGAGGTCCAAATCTTCGTTTTTGACAGTTATACCCCACTAGACAACAACTTCAGTATATCTATGCCCTCTGCAAACTTAGGAACATTGATAACATTTTAACATTTCAATAACTAAAGAATCCATCTACACAGGCTACTCAACTGACATAGCTGAAAGGTTTTGACGATTGGTGTATATGAGAGCATTTGAATACGTTAGTTAAATTAATCTCTGCCCTTATTCTTGCTCGAAAGACCATCTAAACGGAACGCTACCTTTTTGTCCTGAGCGAACAGAAAATTTTGAAAACCGCGACCCTTCACACAACCGGAAATGGCATTTCTCAGGCGTGTAAGTAGTACAATAAAAGGCAGAGAGCTGTTTCGCAGGGGAAAGTATCTCAATTTTCCGAGTTTTCTTTAAAGTGTGAACACCAATGTATTGCAATTATACGCCAAGCAAAGTTTTGCCCTTTAAACAAATATTTGTAGGAATGGCGCTTTTAAGGCAAAAAGTTCTGGATTCTGGGTTTCCTGTAAGAACTTTGAAAAGTTGGGGAATTACTGAAGCACCTGCATTTCCTATATTTCTAAATCTGAGAATGATTACACGACGACTAAACATCGTTGTTGCTGCATATTGTTATCAAAATCCAACGAACTTAGGCTTCCCGGTGACATTTGGAAAGTTTCCAAACTTAGTTGTTCTTTTTAGAAGGAATAGTTCAAAATGAAAAACTTTCATTGGAGAAAATTTGGAATTTTATAAAAGATAATTTAAAAAACCATTGTGTCTGCCGGTGTCTCTTGTGTCTGCCGGTGTCTCTTGATGATCTGTTTTCATATATGGCAAATATCCAATTTTGCCATTCCCAGAGCTCGAAAGAGTTTACCAAAATGATTTATGAACGAGTAATAGTGCTTATAAATTTCACATTGTGAAGCGCGGGGAAAATTTTGGTTTTATGAAGCAATTAATTACAAATATAGAGCACGTTGTATTGGAGGAAATTCGGAATTTCGAGAATGAAAAGAGGAAATTTACACTGTAAATAAAAGTACCGGTTTCAAATTTCGCAAATTACTGAAATTTTGACTATTTCAGAACGAGGGATGATCGTACCCATCCCCTTGTTGCTACGCAACTGCTGAACACTCGCTATTTTCAGCTTAAAATTGTAATAAAATTTTCATCTCAATAAAAATGAGCAATTTGCAAAATGATGAAAAATGAGAAGTGCAGTACCACTGAATACAAATTTTAAGCTAATCACGTGCATTCTACAAACTCTTTGATTTTTCATGAAACTTTTACAGTTACAGTGACTATTATAATGATACCTTTGTATTTGGGGGCTACTAAACTAAGTCACATTTCATGTTTCCGACTTTTAAAACCGTCTTGATAATTCGAATCTCTATTGAACTATGAGGGTGGAAACAGCGAGGCATACTTCGATAAGCTAGTTGCTAGGTGAGTAATACATATGCAGTGGAAGTCGGTCTGTCAGCCTGCCTGTGTGAACATGCGGGGAACAGGTTGCGGTAATGCTCTAGCATTAAAACAATGTTACAGCGCGTATGAGGTAAAATTCCAGGTGACAATTGTGGGAAGCGTGAATGCGGGGGAAAACGTGAAGAGCATAAAACAGGGAGACGAAGGTTTTCGGTCGTCGCCAGGTTTGGACAAATGGGGAAAAAATGGATTTTCTAAACCTGGAAATGGAGGGTGGAAAGATGCTTCCTCTCCTTATTTTTAAGTGCAACTCTCACCCCATAATTTTATGACTATAGATCGTGCCCTTTTCGTGTTATCCGTCTTATCCTTAATATATTACAGGATCATATTAAAGCAATTTTATCCTTTGATCCTTTCATTTTCGTAATTCTGTGTTGATAGCATGCTATGCCATCCAACTTTCTTCACATCTGGCCGAGGGACGAATTCATGATGCTTGCCCTGCCAAACAAAGACCACACCTTTACAGGAACTCTGTTTATGCCCTTCGAAGACTTCGAAGACCTTCACAAACAGGGGGAGGAAGGTGTCGTAATGTTTTTCAGACACCATTTTAACGACGCATTAAATATAATTGGAGAAGAAAAATTGAAGAAAGCGTTTTCTACCTCTGATAGCAGCTCTTTAATTTCTGTTGAGGTAAATACCTATTCTACAACATCCTTAATTTCCCTGAATATTCTAGAATAAAAAAGGGGAATAAAAAGCGTTTGCCACTTAAGGAAGGAATTTTTAGGGTGTAAATCCTTGAATGCTGAAGTAACATGGAGAACTATTGATATAAAGTAGATAATATGTTGATGACGTTGATGTGAAATTATGAAAATAAAATGTATTCTTTTATTCTAATTGCACCTAAAGATGGAGTCCATGACGCTAATTAAGAGATGTGTGTCTGTAAATGAGTCAACATTGACGTAATATAAACAACTAATGTCATTAACATCGTAAGCATAAGGACACGTTACCATTAGTAAACGTGCATGGAACCGACAAGGCGGGCTGTAGTTTACTTTTCAGCAACATTTTTGCTTATATGTGTATTTGAGAATTTCTTGGCAATTTCTTTTCTTAAAGTGCGTCCCGTACCATTACAAAAACAAAGCTGTGTTGATAGGAGATGCAGCGCATGCAATGGTACCATTTTATGGACAAGGTGTCAACTGCGTGAGTAGCTTTCGAGAGATTTTTCGTAATTGTTATAAGTAACACTTTATTCCCTTTAGTCAATGAGCTTATAATTATGGTTTATATAAAGTTTAACCAGAACAAATTATACAATTGTGCTTATTTTAAAATGAAACATATTTAGGTGCATAACTATCAAGTAAGAAATTATTGATCAAAACAAAGTTTCAATTGCATAGATTCCTTGCTATTTTATCCACTCGTAATAAATGATCGCGTACTTCTTGAATGTAGGATATCGCATTACCGGACAAAACTGAAAATAATGGTTTAGAATTTTCTAAAACGCATTTAACAGAAAAGAAAAGACAATCAGCCTTTTTCTTTGTCCATTTCTTGACAAAACTGATGATCTTTAATATTCGTTTCACCATTTCGTTTTCTATCTCAGTTTCTCCGACATTTGTGCTGATTTAACGCTTAGGCGCATCGTTAAAAAAAATTGGGAAAGATTTTAAACATTGAGTTGCCTTTACGAAATAGCTCAACATTATTAACATTTTTGTAGAAGTAAAATTGTGGAACAATGATCGAAATAAGTCATATACAGTAGGTTGTACCTCGCATAATCACTCCAACTCCACTTCATTCCACTGCTCTTGTTGTTGCCAAAAATTAAGAAACATTGTGTATCACAGCTTCGAAAAAACGAAACAATTAAGTGAACATTTACAAACATGTTGATCACAGCACTTAGACGTTTTCAGTCGTCGTAATCTCGAAAGTCAACGAAGTCCTCGGGTTTCTACAACTTTTCCAACAAGTATCACAAAAAAGTCTAGGGTATCATGCTTCAAAATACTGAACAATCCTTTCAAGCAAATTAAACCATACATTGATTTTGCTTAAAATGTCTCGAAATTGAGCTTCGACAGGGAGCTGTACGGGAAAGACACACAACGCACGTTCTCTTTGTCCTATGTAGGTAGCCGCTACTTAAGTTTTGCATTGTCTTATTCCTGAAATTCCTCTTATCTAACAGGGATTTGGCATTGAAGACAATTTTTTTCGTCGTCTGCTACATCTGAAAGATCCCTTAGGATGACAAATGTATTACTACGATACTAGATACTATTAAGATATATTATTCGCTGCCCCAGGAACAAATTGTTTGAATATCATCACCGAAATTTAGACCCCACTTGGTTTTCAAACAGGTTTGTTCGTTTTATGGTGACTTAAAGAAATTAGGACAATAATTGAATTCTGCCACTGACAGTCAATTTGATGAAAAAGTGTAAAAGCGTTTCACATTTGTAGGATTAGCAGATATCTTCAAATGCAGAATTTTGACAACGGTCTTTGTTACAGGAATACTGCACTTGAAAAAAGAAGGAGGTCATCATTAAGTAGGAAAGTCAAACTAGTCAACAGTGAAAACAAAGTATAATGTCAATCAAATTTCTGTGCTTGGAGAGGATTTAATTACTTTCAAGTACATTTTGCTTGACAGATTAAGTCGACATTTCTCCTTCCCTTACAGCTGTCTGCTTCGCCCGTGAAAGGGCCAGGTTTTTATTTTTTTTTTTTTTTTTTTTTTTTTTTTTTTTTTTTTGTTGTTGTTGTTGCAATTACGACAAAAAATGTATTTGTAAAGGGCCAGGTTTTTTTTTTTTTTTTTTTTTCGTTGCAATTACGACAAAAAATGTTATAGGTTTACATGAATAGAATGGAGGAAATTTCAGTTATTTTACTATGCATCTCGGCAAACTTTATTTTATTTATTCTGATTTGATCTTTCCGTAGCCTATAGGCATGCATTCAAATCAACACTTTCATTTATCAAAATACTTTTCTCTTTTCAGGGATTTGAAGACTGCGTCATCCTTAATGCCATTTTAGATAAATATAAAGACGATTTCGGTGTGTAATTAAAAATGTTTTTGTCTTCAATCGAGTTTTGAAACATTTCACCAGAGGCCTCTATCTAGCTTAACCAATTGTAGCTTTTTCTGTGATGAAAATAGCCCTTACTCCTAAAAGTTGCGTACCACGCCATTCCTGTGCTACGTGAACAAACATGTATTATTTTTCAGCTTTCCTGTTTATTATTCCTTTTTTAACTTTCAGAAACTGCCCTGCCCGAGTTCAGCAGAATGCGATGCCCTGATGCTCAAGCGATGTGTGAATTATCCATGCATAACTATTCTGAGGTACAATTTACATTTTTGTCATAATGTAGGAAATGTTAATGATGTAAGAAAACTCCAATACCAATATTTATACTTTCCCCTAAGGCACTGACACAACTAGCGCTGTTTATATCTGACCAAAAGGTTAATCGACTGCATGGTCAAGTTGTTAGCGCGTCCGCCGAGAATGATATGCCATCGTGTTTGGTAGTAAATATAACCAGTCACACACAGGTCGTAGATCGTAGCCGATCCGACTTAAATCAATCGGTTTCAATACGAGCAGCGATTCAGCAAGCCTGCACATGAAAGACAAACAACCCTGCAGCCACAAAAACATAAACTGTTATCTTTAGAAACGTGGTCGCTGTTCTCAAATCGACTAGCAGCCGTGCGAACAGTATCCCATGACGCTTACCCGCACGTCAAATCTGTCCCAACTACTGAATATCCCAATATGCAGTCATCCACATATCCACGCACGGAATAAAACATCACACGCGCATAGTGATAGTCTATATACATTTATGAGATCTTAAGGATAAAGCACATTTTCTCCAATTGAGTTTTATCACAGATAAAGTCATATTTGTTTTCTTTTCTTTTCATTACAAATTTTTCAACAGTCATTTTGTTTATTGCATACCGTTTTAAATAACATATAAACGCAATTTCAATAGCTGTTAGACGTGAAATGTTGAATATGCGTTTAATCGTTTCATTTCACATTCTATTATCTTTTGGACCCTTTATTCATATGGTTGCTACCAACCGTGTTCATATTACCTTTGTTCTTACATCCTGTCATAAGAAATGTTTATTGGCTGACAGGGCTAACATGGGGGTCCGTTTTGTATATGTTTTCTCCCTAGTTGAGACATTTAGTGAACTCTCCATTGTTTCATCTCAAGGCGAGGTTTGACAACCTGATATATCGCCTCTTTCCACGACATTTTATGCCTTTGTACAACATGGTCGCCTTTAGCCGTATACCTTACAGTTCGGTAATAAAGAAATGGAAACGCCGAAAGGAGGTAAGAACCCATCATTTGAAATATTTTGCAGGAAATTGAGCAAATTCAGCAAAGATGGGTAATAATGTCCATATTAATATGAATCTTATCACAGAAGAAGGTATCAAAAAGTCCGTGTTACCTATCTCACAATACGAAAACTAATTTTGATAGTAAAACATTAAATACACATATTGCGGATGATTGTTTATCTTCCATTCTAACTGACACTTCGTGTAAGAAACCCGGTCTTCTCGCTTTCTACTGTATTTCAAAGGGATTTTAGCAGACGTGCCAAGGCCAGCCTATATCGAAACTTGAACGTTACATTCTCTAATAGCGTTACATTCTCGGACTGATGTAAAAAAAAAAAAAAAAAAAAAACCTGACAGCAGGATGCTTTCGAATTAAAGAAGCGGTCTCCCAAGAAATAGGCTGTATGCATGTAACCTGCTCCCTGCGGAAATGCTCGACAACGGCTACAATGCTTGCGTGAGTGCATGCCCTGCATGCATTTAATACATGCAATACTAGTAACCTCTAGCACGGCTGCGTATATACTAATACTCGACTAACTCAACCTACTTATGTACCGCTGCCTTGATTCGAAGTGGTAAATTATTCCGTCTCTCTTGGGGGAGCAAAGGATGTTAAAGGGAATAGCCAGTTTCAACTCTTCCTCCCTTCAGACTAGGTAGGTCATCACTTTCAAGTGCAATCGTGCGTAAAATTAACGGCTCAACATTGTTTCTGGCTTTGACTTCTTATGGATGCGTTCGTCAATATACTTGTTTTAATTTTTAATGTTGTTTTTGCTTTGAAAAATGGCACCTCAGTTAACGATAATCAAAGCGTGCGATTTCTCCCGTATGCAAACTTAGAAACGTTCGACAGTATGACGGAAAGATAGGGAGGTATCAATTGGTGATAGCGCTTTCCTTTCTATTAGGCTGGGGGTGTGAGAATTGGTATAGGTACAAGGAAGTTCACAGTAAGTCTGTGTACCAATAAAAGAATTTAAACATTCTCCTTAGAATTTAGCTATTAAAAATATTTTTATTCAATAACCGTACACCAACCCCAATTGATAAACCTGGTTATTAATTGTAGTTGTTGAATGCCAAACATATATGTACTTTAACATGTTCCATCGTTCAACAAGGATTTGTTTCTTATCTCTCTAACCCACAGGTGGAGTATTATTCTTTGAGTATCACATTGACGACCCTTACCATTATTTCGTCATACGTAGTCTTGAAAAGACTTTTAGGGACGTAATCTAACGCACTGGCTTAGGTTTACACACAAAAACTACTACAATTGTTACTATTCAACCTTTTCAGGTATGCAAAACCTATAGAGCACAAATTCATTGGTCTCGTTTTAAGACATTTCATAAGTTACCAAAAGTGTAAATATTAACAAGATAGTTACTATTCAAAATTATGGATAACTTGAAGCAGAAACAGTTCTCAAATTCTGTAACTTAATTTATATTTGTATTTATTTTGTTTACTGGTTTAACATTTATTATTTTTAATCAGATGTTGGGAATTTCAGAACACCTAGCCGATAAGATTCCATAACAGACACCTTATCAAGATATGCAGTGATTTAATTTTAAGTCATAATAACTATTCCACATTTCATAAATTATGTTTACACACGAAAATTACTACAATTGTTACTATTCAACCTTTTCAGGTATGAAAAACCTATAGAGCACATATTCGTTGGTCTCGTTTTAAGACATTTTATAAGTTACCAAAAGTGTAAATATTTACAAGATAGTTTCTATTCAAATTATTAAGCAGAAACAGTTCTCAAATTGTGTAACTTAATTAATATTTGTATTTATTTTGTTTACTGATTTAACATTTATTATTTTTTAATCAGATGTTGGGAATTTCAGAACACCTAGCCGATAAGATTCCATAACAGACACCTTATCAAGATATGCAGTGATTTAATTTTAAGTCATAATAACTATTCCACATTTCATAAATTATAATTTCCAAAGCAATATCGTGAATTTATTTGCATTTGGAAAGACTTTCATACTATCATGCCAATACCCCTTTTCAAGATTTACAAGGTAGACAGAAAAGGGACCATTCCTGTGCCTTTCTTTCCTCTTCTGTGTACGACATTATCTAAGGTGCTACCCCTCCCGTAAAAATTATCAGAACAGTGCGTCTATTCTGAATTGCACAATGTTACAAACTTTGCTTTTGGAATCTTTCGGTAACTTTTGCCCATTGTCTATATGCCTAAATTTTTCTGTAAGGAACTTTAAATTGTTCATGGACATGGGCGTCCGCAGAAATTTTTATAAGGGGGGGGGGCAAGATCATTCACGAATGATTGAATTGTGTACACTATCTAAGCGGAGCGCCACCATCGTTGGCGCGGGGCGTACAAGAAAATTTTGGGCCTTACAAACTCTCCAGATGGCCGGAAATGACACTTGGCGAGTTTTATAAGCTGCATGTACCCAGCCTGGAAACAGGAATTTCATGTCTGTAATTTTTTTATTTTTAGAATTTTCAATGTAAAAAATTGTTGAAGGGAAAATCATGGATGATTGAATTGTGTACACTATCTACGCTCCGCGCCATCATCAGTTGGCGCGGAGCGTACAAGAAAATTTTGGGTCTTACAAACCCTCCAGATGGCCGGAAACGACACTTGGCGAGTGTTATAAGCTGCATGTACCCAGCCCTGAAACAGGAATTTCATGTCTGTAATTTTTAGATTTTTAGAATTTTCAATGCAAAAAATTGTTGAAGGGAAATCTGCCTTTCGGTAACGGCCTCGCACGCCTATGCACGATAAAACTTACAACTGTCAAACAGCCTATATAGGCCTATGTCCGTTACCTAATTATGAACCATGCATACACCCCCTCTCCCCACCCCCGTATTCACCTTGTATATCCAAGTTACACCCGCGCGTCACCACTTGAGATCAGCACGGGACCAAACCAAGACCAACGCATTCATCAATGGTCGGATGCCATATGCACACTAAATACCTGACAACTAGGCTAGTTCATACTTTTTACAATTACAAATTTGCAATAGATATCACGAATGATGGTCCCCAAATTACGATTTCACTATTCAGCATACTGCACCATCTTCTCTTTTGCTATTCCTAATCAAATGTCCGCATATTTCACGTGTAAAAACTGACGCTGTGAGTGAAGGTATTTTGATGATTTATTTTTAATTTTTTTTATTTTAATTTTTAATAATTTTTTCAAAAGTTTGTTTTTCGGGGGGGGGGGGGCAAGTGCCCCCCTTGCCCCCCCCCCCTTTCGGACGCCCATGTTCATGGATAACTCTTGACCAAGTTGGATATTTATTTACACAGCAATTCAGTGGGTGGTATGCCTAACAGTTTTTGTAATGCATAAATTTAAGAAAGTTTAGGCTGTGTCTTAAAAAAAGGAATGGAAAAATACCAGTTACTTTGGTCGGAACAAGTTATCTACAACGTTCCCAAATTAAATGGATATGAGTGCGTGTTTTTAGAACTTAAGGCTGTTTGCTTTTCCGTTGTTAAATATTTACCAACATTGGGCTTTTAATGCTTGAAAATAATTGTACTTTAAAACCAATGTCATCAAGTTAACTGATCAGTTCGGGAGAAAACGAGTTTTACCCATTTCAGGGGGAATTTGACTGCTTCAATGGCATAAATGTTTATGAGCGCTTAGTGGCCACCTCTTCACAGCCGTCGATTTCTTTAACACATGTGAATGTACGTAAATGTGACATCATAGTTTAGACCTATAAAGAGTGAAACAACAAGGGACCTTCGACAACGAATTGACAAACAAAACTGCTGGCACACTCCGATTTTACAGCCTAACACGGAAAATACTGCACAAAAATTGCGTCTGTGTTGAGCCTCTATGACAAAAAACGTTGCAAAATTACCCGATATCTCAAAATCGGCCTGGTGAACTAAAGATGACAAGGCTTTTCTATTCCTCTATCAACGAAATTTTATATATGCCAATTTTTTTCTTTCCTAAAATCGATAAAAACTACAAAGTTGTTCGAACGTTTTATTCCGTTGAAGTTGTGAAGTAGGATAGCATTTCAACATGGGAGATATTTGAAAATGGTGCCAGCCTCTTCCGATTTGATGCAAATCTTCCGAGAGGGTAATTTCCCGAGCTGTTGACGTAATTATGTGATTACGTTAAAAGGCTTTATTAATTAACAATTATTTCTCAAACTTTGTAACTTTACTACACTTGTATTTGATTGTAAAACAGCTATATATTTCACTTTACTCTTCTTTATCTATTTATGTTTTTACTTTTCTTCCAGTTAAGATTTATTCTTTGTAAACTCCTGTGTTACTCAACCAACTAAGGCCGTAAACGATCTCGACTTAAACTACTTGGTCAAAATTGGGCCGTGAAAACTCCAACTGCCTAACTTATTAATCTATTACTGAATTAACAATTTCTTTTTTTTTCATGAGAAGAATATTTCCTCACAATTTCACGTTCGGCATAGTGAGTATGGAATAACAAAACATTCCCTACACAAATTTCAAACAAACAACGTGATTTTTCTACTGGCTAAAAGTCATCCAAAACTTGACGATGAATCTTAATGTAAAATTTGAAAAACTGCAACGTTATAAAGTTATTCGTACTAATTCTAAATGTGAGATATTATCTTGCATTGGTATGAAATCTTGCTAATACTTAACTAACTTTACAATAGATTATGTCGTCTTCGTCAGTCTGTTATTTTTAAAGTTCCCAAGGCACCTGCACTGAAGATTTAACCAAGAATTCTAATGATTAGGTCATTGTTCATGGTATTACAATGACTTTGTTATAAAGAGAGATGTTATCAAATAAGAATCAATCTTGCGCGTTTTCTTTCATCTCCATTAGCTAGAGATAATGAACTTGTTTATGTTTGTCTTTATGAATGAATAGGCTTTACATATGTAAGAAACTAAATGTTAGGAAGGCAATTTGTCTTCTAAATCTGGAACAACAGTTTGTAAATGTTTATTCCTTGTCTGACCAGTTACAGGAAGAGTGACAAAACATTTGGGTTTGGATTTGGTTTTGATTCAATTTGAGGTAAATTACAACGTAATCTAATTACAAATTTAAGGTTTTTTCTTACTTTTCCTTCGCTCTTTTGCGTTCATCATATGTATTCGTTTTTGCCAACGTTGTAACATTCTTTTGTAAGTAATAGTCGCTAAAAATGTCACGAAATTGTTTGAATTTGACTCTCTCAACAAGTTTTCACTGTGGTGAGCATAGATATCAATAAATATGCTTAGATTGTAGGACAACAGACATGATAATAATTAAAAGCCAAATATACATTAAATTGAGTGCTGTTTCTTGTTACGTCTCTGTCAAGTCTGATGTTAAGCCCAATTCTTTGAAAATGTCAGATTTCGGTTTTGATTCTAGTCCTTAAGGAGAAACACACGCCACCGCACCGAAATTTATTTGGGAGCTAACACAAGGGGATAGTTATACCATGGAGCTATTACTTTGACAGGAGAAGAAACTCCACTTTAATTTATGCCAATCCAATTAGTCTCAGACATACTTGAGGAGATAATCCTGCAACGATCGATAATAAAACCCAAGGAGTATTCCGTTCTTTTGTCTGACACTTACATTTAAGACTTCTTACTCTCTGCGGCATTATTCAGGTACACTGCTACCCTAACAAATGGATTAAATAGAATAGCCTTTTGATATCAAGGACTTTACCGACAGCCAATAACAAATTTAGGGTAAGAAATCTAAACGAATGGTTTGCAGTTTCTAAGAGCAGATACTAGTACTATTAGACATTAATACGTACCATGAATTAATATGCAAATTTTCTTGTCAGTTACAAGTCTGTATTATGGAGTCGGAACTTTATTCAGTTTGCTCATTATTTCGCTAACGGCAAAAGACAAGTACATCTTCGGCGTCTCACAAGGAATCAAAGGAACTTTTATGCATAAGCAAAAATAAGCGACAAAAAGAATAAATTAATTTGCAATTAGAGCGACTGGCAATGTTGAAGTGATTGAGGAAAATCACCGATGTGCACTTAAAGATATAGCAGACGCCATGAAACTACGTACGTACTGCATAACTCTCTTTAATCCTATTGAGCCCCGAGTACAGTACAAAGATAACAGCCAATGGGTGTGAAATGGGTGGGAAATAACTTTGACATTTGCGGTAAAATCTTACATCCAAAGGGACTAACGAAGTTTCTTCTCCTGTCAAAGTAATAGCTCCATGGTTATACGTGTTAATCCCTGCGCTATGGCTGTTAAAGTATGGCAATATCCTTTAATCAATTTCGGCAAGCAACCCGTTTACTAAAGGAGCAAAGTAGTTTCCTGCTTTGAAAATAAATTCTTTATACAAACTAGAAATTTACTCCCTATGCTAGGATAATTTATTAACTAATGCCACTGAGTTTTATAGTATCATTGAAAATTATTTTGCAAACTTACTTTTCAATAATGTTCCTTAATTTATATATTTATAATTTGGGGGCGGGTAGGGGTATTTGATTTTTCCCTTGCATTCCTTTTCATTTGTTTCTTTTGAATTGCTGGTTTGTTACTTTTTCTTTTTCAACTTGTATCGGCTCTAAACGATACCTTTAACCACACAGAAGTGCATACAACTTACAACAGATGTACGTTTATGGTGCGTTATCTTTACATGTTGCACGTTTCAGTTCGTTACTAATGGCAAAACATATCATCAGCGCGATATTCATTAATACTGTTTTTCGACCAATGAGTTGGTCTCTCTTGGTAGATCTACGCGAGACCCTGGCGCTTTTCTAAATAAGACCATAGTTTTTATACCTTTCCCTGGTTTGTAAACTCCGCGAACTGACTGCTTATGTTGAGATTCCGGTTTTCGTCAACCCCGTGACGTTGATAGTACACGAGAGCCTTGTTGACGGACTCTCCACTGTACTGTATATATGCAGACAGGGTGAACTGATTTCTTCGTGAGTCTCTTGTGAACAATTATCGAATTTTAGTAACTTCAGTTAGGTCGTATATTATTGCGAAAGGTTTAATTAAGATTTCTGTCTTAAATTAAAATGTCCGTAAAGCAAGAATAACTATACCCAAACTAAACTAGTAGGATAATCGAAGGCTGGGCTGGCAACAGTAACTTGGTAAGCACACTCAACAATTCCGCGAAATTACGAAGCGCGTAGAAATCGCCCTGTGTAACGTTATTTGACTAGCTGGGTTTAACCATTTTAACAAACGGGTGTAACGGTCCATTAGACGAGTATATTATACAATATTTATCAGTAACTATGGTCGTACATAATTTAAGAAAGCCCACCTAGCGTAATGAAGTAGGTCTACTTCCCCCTTACCACACACTGACTGCGGTATGATAGCATGTATGGCCAACTCCTCAGTCAATGTCTCCAAACGCCGGGCCTCGGAAGCAGTATTTTACGCTTAGAAAGCGAAAATGAAATCCGAGAACATAGGAGTTCTTCATTTATTCAAAAATCGTAAAAACTTACTGATTAGGAGGCCGTTTGCAGTTCCCTTTTGGCCCTTCGGTCAACTTTAATTTCACTTCCGAGCAGAAACAGTACATGACTCAATGTAACCACATCGCTACCACTCGACTGTGTGCATCTTCAAAGTCACGTGATGAACTTTTTTTAAGAGCCCAACATGATTTTACGGACAGTTACGTACGCACCTTACAAAAACTATGAACGTTGCGGCTTCTACGTCTATGCATACACAGTGTGCGTAAGGAGTTTCCAACCAGGGAAAGGTATAATAACTTTTATTAGACTAATGTTAATGCTGCAAACGACTGTAACAAGTGCGCTCCTGCACCAGACTCACTTCGTCCATTACCTCGACGAACGCAGGTATTGGTTCGAGCCGATAAATGCAAGATGTAACCAGATGAGGTGGAAGGAAGTCTCGGGGTCCGATTTATTCCACTTTAACGTCTATCCTGCTCCTTTTATGTTTTCCCGCTAGGGATACACTGCGATACCACAATTGGTTCGTTCCCCTTGGCATTGCTTGAATATGAGCTGAGCCTCTTAGTGCATTTTGTAAATGTGCGCTAGTTAAGTATCTTAGTATAGAACGATCTTGAAACGTCTTTTTCGTTTAATTTAATAACCCCAAAGTTGTCTAAACTAGACCAAATGAACAAATGATATGAAAACAGAACTTACTTTGAGATGATATCGTTACGGAAACTTGTTCAATATTTATACTAAGTCTTATACCGATCGGTTAACTAGGTATAAGTTACTGTATTTTTAAAGGCAGATTTCTTTAGGCTACACTCAGTTACTTTAATTTAAGAACGAAATGGATTACGACCTATTAGAAGACATGATCTCAGAGTCGAATCACCTTTTGTTTTTCTGTAGTCAGTTTGATCGGTCATTGAGGTTTAATGAGAAGAATATCGTTCAATGTAATGACCTTAACCAAAATTGTTTGTTCCATCAAAATTTTGGACTTTGTGTTACTGTTACACACTATATGGGAATCCAAACTTTAAACTGATGATCTAATTTTGTGGTCAGTAACTGGAGTCCACCATGTTAACGCTTTCATATTTTTTTACTTACTTGTATCGTGCATGGTTACACACTAATATACCTCTCGGTTCATTTAATTTCTCTGATAAGAACATTAGGGTTCGAAAATGCTTTAAGACAATAACCTAAAGACGATATCAGTCTAATGATCCTCTTTAATGGACGATTCCACAACTGCTTGGTCTAATGGAAACATTGTTTCAAAATATAGTAAAAATTTATTCCTTACCAATGTCTTCTGAGCTTTTGAACGTTCACCCAGTTGTGAGGTAAATATACTAGTACAGCGTTTTCTTTTAAGAAATGAAGCTGCTTTTTGGATTGACAATCATGTCATTTGCCTGTACCGATATAGGAAAAGGAAAGTTGAATCTATTTTATCACCCATTTGTTTTAAGATTAGTTCACAGTTACATCAAAACTTTGATGATAATTTAAACTTGTCTGTGTGTCCAGAGGAGACGGTGAGGGGGGAGGGGGACTTCAGAGCTAAGGGGGAATCTAGTCTGGATTTGAATGTCTTCTTAAGTGTTAGACGTAGGAATCATGAATCCTTTAAAATAAATAGTACCAACTTAAGGATAAATCACTTTTAAACAAGAAACATCAAAACGTGCAATATCAACACCGGAGCTGGGGGGTGATTTATATTTACGGTTTGGGTGGTTTGTTTCATCAAGTTGTTCAAGTACCCACCCCTCTACCTAGACGTTAATCGCCCTTAGTAGATCGCCCTCCCTTAACTCAAAAATTCCAACCCTGTTGAAACCTATTCAGCCACCACGCTCCCCGCACACTACATGATTTTGCACACCGCAACTCAACTCGATCGTCGATACAACTGTTACTGACAGCTTTTAGGGCAGTTTTAAGTCTCACCAACATGTTGGTTCTACCCGACTGAAGTCGGCGAGACTTAACACTGGTCTTGCAACAGTCAATCGCAGTCGTAAACCCACGCACATTACACGATTGTTGGGGATCCTACGGTCGAGTCGAGATGTACAAAGTCGTTTAAGTGTGCGACTAGCTCTAAGCTACAGGATTCAAAAACCAGCAAAGGGAATGCTGAAAAGTTTGAGAAAATATTTAAAACTTATACCTCATAGAATTGCCAGGGTATTGCTGTCTCGCCCAAGTCAATGTCCGTATCATTCATAGATGTTTTTTCCAGACCAAATCTTGATCAAACATGGGATATGTATCTGGCTTTAGTAAGAACTGGACAGATATAACGAGAGACAGAATCACAGTATATATAGAGTTGGTAATGGTTTAATGACATTAAAAATTTTTAAAGGTGTCAGAACTTTTAAAAATGCCCCCTAAAGAAAGGGTATCGTAGTAATTATTGTAACATTACGACATGAAACGAACTCGTGTGGTTAATACAAAAAATTGGTCCCTTCGCCGCATATAAGAGTTTTGCGCAACATATTGAAGTCGAACATCCGATTCTTGAAGGATTTCCCCTAAAATAAAATATTATTATCCATCTTCAAACATCTTTCTCAGGAAGAGCAAAGAGTACACCCATTTGCCGTTCAAATGAGCAATATATGATAATAACGAAAAACATACGCACGCATACGCACGCATACGCACACATACACACACAAAGTGCCCATTGCCTAATATATCCTTCATTTTACAGCCTGCGCGGAAATTAAAACGGTATGATAGTCAAAGTACGATTTAATGAAGAAGTACTTAACTTTGCAATTTATCCAAACAACTTTTGGGAAAATCTCTCCCACTTTATATCTTAATTAAACAAAATGTTTACCGAAATATTGAAGTATTCGGGAGAAAACATTGGAGTGTCTTCAGTTTCTGGATAACATGGACAGGGAGTGCACCGGTATTCCTAGTATGTAATCGTTTAGTTTAAACAATTGGTCAAAATCAAGCCTGGAAGGAGATATTTCCTTAGTGAAACCCCTACCTTTTATCCCACCCTTAAGATGTCTAATGTCGTGTGCGAAAAACAGAGACGGCCCGATTTCTTCCCTTCTTTACACCGGGAATTGCTTCCTAGCTCCCACCCACTCCACACCTTGCATGGCAAATGTCTGATAAGTTTGCATTTTGGGTCATTTAGTATCGGTTTAAACATTCCTATACACTTAGAGGTCTAAGGATATAGATTGTGTAGATTCTACTAGCAAGGACCCAGTGGACATATCTCAATGTTAATATAAGTAAATATTTATTCCCTACCGGAAGAAAAAAAACCCAGCGAGATTGATTAAGAATTTAACCGGGCATACGAGAATAGCAGGAGGCAAATCACCGTACTAAAAGATTCCGACCACTATAGAGCAAGAGGAGGCTCTAAAGGAGTTTTATCAATTCCATTCCGAGTACAAAACCCTGAAAGAATGGAGAAAGGCCAGGATGCTGCAACGAAATGCCAAGTTACGAGGGATTACTTGTGAGTTTTGCTTATGAGTTTTCCTTAAACTGTCATCGTTTCGTAGTAAGCTCCTGGTCACTGCAACTGCGGCCGTTCTACACACATTCATGTATTACTTTTTTCATATGCAGTATACAGATTAGAGTGGCAACATTTTCCGTCGTGCGTCACCTGGCTTTCGAACACACCCTCCCCGATAAAAAGGTGGTACGAATTTCCGCGATTTCTTGTCTACTTGCTGTATACCTGTTGACAGATTTTTTCCTTCCCCCTCCGCAAGTTTGGTCAGTTAGGAGTTTGATAAATCAAGAAAAAAGAAATCATGTGTCTCCCCAGAGAATTATTTTTTATCCAAATCTATGCTGAAAACTCAAAGTTCCCAATGGCTTCTCACCTGGACTTCCACCCCGAGAAAAGGGCATTTTGGGAACTGTCTCGCACTGCGCGAAAAATATGACAGTTTGCCCCACCCCTCACTTTGACATTTTGACGTCGTCATCCTCTCTTCAATGACTTATCTGACCACTGTTTAATATATATTTTTTCTTTCCAAGAGATATGCAACTTGAGGTGCAGTTAAGGTGTTGTCAGACGGCAAGCAAAACAGTGTGAATTGATTGACACTAATTACACACTAAAATGAAACATTCTATAACAACACGATGGGTGCCGCTGCCTTTTTCCTATACCTGCAACAGCGTATAGTCACACCAAGCACATCTGTAATTTTTAAATTACATTTATGTTGTTTTATATATATATAAATATACATATATATATATATATATATATATATATATATATGTATATATATATATATATATATATATATATATATATATATATTTATTTATTTATATATATATACATATACATATATATGTATATATATATAGCTATAGATATATATATATTTATATATCTATCTATATATATATATATAGATAGATAGATAGATAGATAGATAGATAGATAGATAGATAGATAGATAGATAGATAGATAGATAGATAGATAGATAGATAGATAGATAGATAGATAGATAGATAGATAGATAGATAGATAGATAGATAGATAGATAGATAGATAGATAGATAGATAGATAGATAGATAGATAGATAGATAGATAGATAGATAGATAGATAGATAGATAGATAGATAGATAGATAGATAGATAGATAGATAGATAGATAGATAGATAGATAGATAGATAGATAGATAGATAGATAGATAGATAGATAGATAGATAGATAGATAGATAGATAGATAGATAGATAGATAGATAGATAGATAGATAGATAGATAGATAGATAGATAGATAGACAGATAGACAGATAGACAGATAGACAGATAGACAGATAGACAGATAGACAGATAGACAGATAGACAGATAGACAGATAGACAGATAGACAGATAGACAGATAGACAGATAGACAGATAGACAGATAGACAGATAGACAGATAGACAGATAGACAGATAGACAGATAGACAGATAGACAGATAGACAGATAGACAGATAGACAGATAGACAGATAGACAGATAGACAGATAGACAGATAGACAGATAGACAGATAGACAGATAGACAGATAGACAGATAGACAGATAGACAGATAGACAGATAGACAGATAGACAGATAGACAGATAGACAGATAGACAGATAGATAGATAGATAGATAGATAGATAGATAGATAGATAGATAGATAGATAGATAGATAGATAGACAGATAGACAGATAGACAGATAGACAGATAGAGAGACAGATAGACAGATAGACAGATAGACAGATAGACAGATAGATAGATAGATAGATAGATTTTTACATCTAACATTGGCAACCTTTGCCATATTATGAAAGACGTTACTACCGAAAAAAAAACATATAATATGGGTCATTTAATGGCCCAGTTGTCTCACCCCAAAAAGTACCAATTCTCCTAACCCAAAAAGTACCAATTCTCCTAACCGTCTTACTTAAGCCCCTCCCACAATTGTCTGAAGTTCATCCTCATCCAGGAACCATCTCAGTTTATTGTTTCAGGATGAGTATAAAAAAACTCAATGTATGCAATAAAAAAACTCTTAGTACGTTCATGCTGTGAACTATAAGCGTTGGTATTCTGCATTGTTTGAATTAGCTGTCAATCAAAGAACTGAGCCAATTGAGAATTTTGGTACCCCTGTACCAAAATTGTATTTTGGGGTGAGAGGTTTGGCTCTTTAAATTGCCCTGGATCCTCACTTCAGCAGAAGCAAACTACATGTCAACTTCTGATTGATAACAGTAAAGTTAAATACACAAGATGCTCTTTCAACAAAAACATTAAAAACATTAGTTTTACATGGTCTTTATGAATTTCTAAAAAAAGATATGGTTTCTAGTTGAAATTTACAATACCTCATAAGGCCTATACATCCATTGCTGGAACTCCAAATTGCAATTGAACACGTGACTGTGAAAGAAAGCTTGAGCTAAATATCCTGCCTCTTACACCTCCTGCAAGTTATTTGGGTTACTCAGGAACAGCATGAATTATGTACCTGACATGTGTTTATCCCCTCTTCAACATTTTACTGTAGAAGCATAATGTGGTACTGGCTTCTTATTGAATTTTATTGTCAAGAAAATTGTGCAAGAAAAAGGTCATTATATCTTATACCTGTACAGAATGCCTTCATTTCTTTTTATGAAAATAAATCCAGTACATGTTGTGGGTCTATTTCTGCCCCCCCCCCCTTCCCACACTATCACCCAGTTAATGGAAGTACATAAGTGCAGGTTATAGGCCGTTCATTTTTTTATCAACTGAATCATCCAGTGTACAAACCGCACCCTTTTTTCTTAAACTCACATTTCTTAAAAATACAAGGGTAAAATAACTGTGGTTAAGAACTGACATTTGTACTCCGGGGTACCATCTCCTAGACAGGTACGTTTCATGACTTCAATATTACATATACCCATTGAATGATATAAAGGACATAAATCTCAGGGCTAGAGACTGTTATTCTTTCAATTAAATCATAAACATAGTTGTTCTAATCCTTTTTATACATTGAAAAATATTTTTGATTGGCATATCCAATTTTCTTCCTAAAACCTGGTGATATTTGAAATTTCCCCACTTGTACAATTTTTGTAGCAACTCCCATGCTCCTATGTAAGACTTCTGGTACATCAGATTGAACAACTGCATTGCCCTATATAGCAGACACCAACGGCATGAATGTTTTTGGAGAAGGAGTGGGCTTTCAATAATAACAAATACCTGATGGGAGTTCATTTTCCTTTCAATAATAACAAATACCTGATAGGAGTTCATTTTCCTTCCCCTACGGTTGTGGCCTATCAGAAATGCTGTTCAGGTAGTACTGGAAGTTGGTACTTTCCTGCAAAGGAAAAATATACAGTAAACATGCTTTTATGTACATTAGAGGTTGATGAACGTGAAATACAGGATAGTATTCTACATTAACAGGCTTTCAACAAGGTTTCGCACAAAGAACAGTATTTACAAGTGAGAAGTCTCTTTATGCCATGCAAAGCAAAATCACGTTATGAGTACCTGGTGCAGCAACACCCATAAAGTTGCTTTTGTACATGAAATGTATACAGTTTACTTTTATTACTTAAAGATTTAAATCTATCTTGTATCCTCACAATCTTAGAGTGACTAGCATTATATTTGTCATGGGAGATAAGAGATGTAAAAAAGTTTAATACCCAAGTTCATCCAAGAATATGTATGAAATAAAATGTACAAATCAGCTTCTGTATGAAACACCATTTCCAGAGCTGCACGTGTCAGAATTTTGAAAAATACTGGCTCAATTCCTATCATAATAACAGAACTCATTGTCAGCCAAAATGACATCCAGTTCCATTCAAATACTATCTAAAAAGCCATAGAGAATTATCGGTAGCTGTTAATAAAAACTTGGTACGCTTGTTTGCTGGAAACTTCACAGAACCTCACAAATAAATCATTTTTGCAAGTTCAATAAGTTTACACTTGGAGGTGTTCTCACTTTATCCAACCAAACCTATACCTTAATTTCCAAATGAACGATCTGTTAAATATACCTCATGGGGATGTAACTTTAAATCATGCACAACATGAAAGGAATACAAATAAAAAAAACACACAAAACCGTATGGACAGAGACTGATTATTTTCGAAAAATTCCTCTTGCTGTCACTGCAAGATATGTTCACATTAAATGCTTCAATATTCCTTCTAAGAAATCTAAAGTTAGTTTGAGTTGAATGTTGCTAATACTTATACCTGAAAGTCCACAAAAGCAGCAGGATGTTTTCCTGATATTCGTCCTCCTTTGAGTCTTCCAGGAAAGAGATATGGCCAGAAATTTGTAGCAAGGTTGTGCTTTTATCTGCAAAATATAAAAAAAAAATATGATGGTAAGGAAGCAGCTGCACTATGGGTACATTTTGAAATTATAAATTGCTTGGTGCAAATAAGTGGAGGAAAAAGAAAGCCAAAAGGCTTACAGATTCCTTGAACATAGCAAACAGCATTGTTCATCACTCCACTTTAATGTGAAATCAATGCACTTTCCTCAATTAGCATGAACCAAAAAATCAATTTGATCTTTAACATGGAAATAAAGTAGCCTAGTTTCTTCTACTCAATATGGACATGACAACATGCAAATTGTCTTTCCTTGAAAGCTGTGTTCAAAGGTTTAGTTTTCAATTTGATAGGTGACCCTGCAAATGGTATTGGGTATCCACCAGAAAGACAGGATTCTTCCACTCAGCATGAGGAATCTAAACATCAAGTATCATGGTTTCTTCACATTTTGACCTGTAATGACCACAAGAGACCTTTGACCTCCACAAAAATAATGAATTTCTTCTACTTAATATAGGGCAGGCACAATTTTAAGTATACCACCCTTGATTTACCACCCATTCTGATTGGTTGGATTCTGATTGGTATTCTGCTTGGTGGTTGGTTTAGGCCTCATATATATTTAGGGTTGTGACACACTCCCTTTTCTTATTTGCATATACATATATGCATGCACACTCTCATTCTCTGGAGAAAACTTGGCATAACTTTAGTTGTTCACTCATGTGTGACCATTTTTCCCAAATTTCCAGGTTGATCCTAGCTCTGTGAACTGAATCCTTCTCAGATTCACTCCAAAAAGGCAAAGTTTCGCTCTTGTTTGAGTGCCTACGAGGACCACTCTGAAAAAGAGTGATTCCTGAAGACACTCACTAAAGAGTAGATGTTCACCCTTCTTGGATTTAATTTCACTCTTCTTGGAGTAAAATTCCCTGTTCTTGGAGTGTAATAGCAGTCTAATGGAGGGAATCCACATTATTCACTTTATTACAGAACGCTTAGTTCACTCTTTTTGTTTTAGAGTGTCAAAGGAAAAGAAGGGATATAAAAACCTCGGCATTATCACATTTTGTTGAAACTTGATAACAACTTGCAATTGGAAGACATTATAACAAGCAGTTAATATAGCTAGTAGAGTACGTGTAATATGTTAGATGAAACACATATTGGTAATGGTTGTTCGATCAGCACATTTTTGAGAAATCCACTCACCATCCCCAGGTTCAACTTGTATAGAAACTCGTTAATATTTCTTGAGTTGTCCTCTTTCTCTTCCTTCCCATAAGAAGCCATGCATCATGCCATTTTGGAAATTTACTGCTGTTTCTGTACACTTTGATGGTAGTTCTGCTATGAGTTGTCACACCACTGGAGTTGCAATGCTGGAGTTTCAATTTCTGTAAAAGATAGCAAAATATTTCAAATTGTTTTATCCTCAAGGTGTCTGTTTGTGATGAAAACACTGGCCACTGATAATTCCTTCACAACTATCTAACAAATGGATCGATTCATTAGGCAGGCATGACCTTCCACTTGTGCCATGGGGAAGTACAATGCAATTATGCGCGATTTTTAATGGGGGGGGGGATAATAACCGCATGTACGTCACTCATGCTGGTAGGTTTTTAAATAATTCACAGTTAATTCTTTGGCAAGGTGTGGTTTGTTTTTCCTCACTATCCCATTACCACCTGCCAACTTTAGAGCGCCAGCCTTCTTTAACAAATACCTCCACTTTAATCTAAACAAAAAGAAAATATCTTAATAGAAAAGCAAATCTTGTGATCAACTGATAGAATATCACTGCCATCTTAGCAAAAGTGATAGAGACAACAATATTTAAAACATGCCAGGCTTGGCTTCAATTTTTCCTTGTGATCTACATCAAACACCAACCCTTTGATTCTGAGAAAACTAAAATCAGTGGCAAAACTATATTGTTTCATAAAAATTTTCGTTTATTTTTTTAACATCTCTGTGAGTTTCTCCCTTTCCCCAAAATTCGAGTTTACTATTCCAATTATGTGGACGAGATGATGAGGTGATGTGTGTGATACAGAGTAATCTCAATGGAGCTACGTAAAGGAATGTATAGTGGAGTTGTTCCATAGAATTCATTTCTACAATGTTTGTCACATCTAAGCTGTTATCAGCTTAGTACAATGTAAACACCATTTTCCTCAGTTTCAAGTTGCCAACAATTTAAATTGAACAATGAAGATCAAGTATGCATGAACAGTTTGGTCTTATTAAGTGAGTGTTTGTTATATTTTTCTCAGTATGCAACATGTAACACTCACCTATGCATGGTAGCATCTAACAAATTTCAGCCTCAGCCCCATTTTAGGTTTAAGTTGTCTGAGGTTGTACGCTTGACGTCGGCGCGTTTTGGTTTGGCTTGGTGGATGGATGTTGTCATGGGTAGTGCGTGTGTTACCAGTGCGTCCGCACTACAGGGACTTAGAAACGATTGTACGGAGTTGATGGGGACATAACAAGACACACAACGCGTTGACGTAGGTGCTTGGCCTTTCTAGGCACGCCAATCGAGTTGTATCGGCACGCGTTTGTTGTTTCTTTTGAATATCGTTTTTTTTTTTTTTGATCAGTTATTATTTTGCCGCCTGATGAAGGGTACATACCCGAAACGTTGCGGAGCTTTCTTCCGAATTTCAGCACTCTTTATCATTCCAATTTGTTTACCTTCATACTTTACCTATGCTACGCAGTATTCGACCTATATATATATATATATATATATATATATATATATATATATATATATATATATATATATATATATATATATATATATATATATATATATATATATATATATATTTATTTATATATATATATATATATTTCACTAATTCCGCACTTAGGGGGGAAAGTTGTTGTTGAAAAGTCGACCTTAAGGGGAAAAATTTTGGGGGCGAAAAATAAGTTTCACCGTAACGTTTCTACACACTTTTTCTATAGGAATACGTAAACGGACAAGAGCGCCCTCCTAGATTTACAAAGTAGATACAATTACTTCAAAGTTGTCAAATTTACAGACACCTAGCTGTTAACACGAACGGATGGCTGGCCATTGAAATAACGTTGTTTATATTTTTAGACGTTAGGGCGAATACTTTTGCTTATGTATTTCATTGTTATTTTTTCGCCCTATGTACGCACAGATATAACAATTTCCCCCTAAGGTGGGAATTAGGTGGGAAATATATATATATATATATATATACATATATATAACGCTAATCCCCACCTTAGGGGGAAATTGTTATATCTGCGCGTACATAGGGCGAAAAAATAACAATAGAAAAAAGTGTGTAGAAACGTTACGGCGAAACTTATATTTCGCCCCAAAGTTTTTTCCCCTTAAGGTCGACTTTTCAACAACAACTTTCCCCCTTAGTGCCGAATTAGTGAAATATATATGTGTGTGTGTGTGTATATGTATATATATATATATTTATATATGTATATATATATATATATATATATATATATATATATATATATATATATATATATATATATATATATATATATATATATATATATATATATATATATATATATATATATATATATATATTACTTCCCCATCGCTTCGCTCGCGGTCACTAACCGGTAGTTTCACTTCGCTTGTATTTAGGTAGCTTCTCATGATTTTCTTTGTAGTATTTTGTATTGGGGTCAATGTGCAAAGTTCACCGGCAACAGTGTTTCTCATCGCCTTCTTTTGTAACTTAGAAAAGGAAAAATAAACACTCATTGAGTAGCTTTTAATCTAGCTTTTAATCATGCGTGTTCATGAAGATTATTTGTCATGAACTTAACCTTTGGTCAAACTTCTGAGCGATCTTAGTATAGACTTGGAGTATTGTGTGTTAATATTGTATAGAGCAACGTGTTTCATGCAATGTGGTTGTAACTATGACCGAAAATTAGTATATCATTGGCAAGGTAAGTTGGTTTACCTTTTTACTAAGTGATCTTTATAGTTAACCATCCCAATTTTGTGAGTAAAGGGACATGTAACCATAATCGTTCAAATTTCTCAAGATGTTGCTCTACGAAGTCTTAGTTTACTATGTTGTTCAGATTGCAAAGATTGCAAACTTCCACTTTAAAAGATGGAAGATTTGGTTGCTATATTCGTCTGAATGCAACTAGAATTCATTCCAAAAAGGACACTCTTGTCACATCCACGAATATGAACATTTAACAAAGCGTTGATAGATTTTCTTGTACATGGAATAATCTTTGTCTACATTCCTATAATAATTCAATGAACATTTGTTCTGAAAGTTCTCTTACATGTTACATCACACATTTAAGGATAAGACATGCATGGTTTTATACTTAGATCTTCAACTTAAAGTGTACAAATTGTCAAAAGGTTGTCATTTGTTCGTATAACTAGCTATTTGAATATGCACAAACCACAGTTAACTTACATCATGATAGAGGGTATACATTAATCACAACGCCTGAAAAACAAAATCAAAAACGTTTATCATAAAAGAAAGACCATGATTACCGTTCTGTGTGGTGTAAGAGGTCCTTTATTGTTGACTTAAGCCCGCCAGTTTATTGAACGAAATTTTAATAAAGATGTCTTAATTGAATTTCTAGGTATACAAACAAGTTCTTTTTTTGGAAAAGTGCTGTCGAGTTGGGGGTATAACATTGTAGTTGTAAGTATTTTTTGTATCGTTATGTTTGGTAGCGAAAAAAATGAAACTGCCATCACTTGTTTTTCTTCCCTCATGTCCAATGCTTCTCAAGTGTATAACTTCGTAACTTTGGGGGGGGGGGGACACAGGCACAGCCAGGGGGAAAAGTGAACGATTGCCTGCCTCTTTGTTTCCGGTTCATGGTACATTATGATGATAAAATGGCACAATGTCCCTCCCCTATATTGGTAAAAGATTGTTGCCACTTGCAAATTCCTTCCTCTCTCAATGTAGACCAGTGTATCTAAGGGTTGGACATTACAAAATGGGCACAGGTGTTTTGGTTAAATCCGTTGAGTTCAACCTGTGCAATCAAGGACTCCAAAGCACTGAATCAACAAACTTTTTCTCTTCTTAAATGAAACAGACTGACAATAAAGTCAACAAGTAATTGGAAAAGGGCAACGGGTCACATGATATCTTTTGAAAAGTAACATGTAAAGAACAGAGTTACGAACCGTATACAAAATATCCCTTTGAGAATAAGCTGGACTAAGTTGAAAGACTTAGTCGAAGCAAATTCTCATTATCTTCATGGTGAGTTTGCAGGACCCAATCTGCAAATAAAACATTCCCAGAACGGTAAAAGCTGTGTGGTATGAGTTACGACGATTTGCTTACAATCAAAATGATGTGCAAATCGAGAATATAGGTATACATTTTAAATAATTGTCATTTGCGATACGAATTGATTGTTTTGAACGATGAAGTTCAGATGATCCTAGTTCAGATGATCCTAAAACGAAAAGTAAACTTAAACTTAATTTTCATTTTTTGCAGCTTCGTTGAAATACAATACCAACGAAGGGGATTCAAAATGGCATTGAAACTGATGTCAAATATCATTGGAATCTTTCTTTTGGCGTCCAGTGAGGAACTTACTTTCACCTTTACTTTACTTTGATCTCAAGTGAAAACATCAATAAGTATAATGTGTGCTTTTCCTTACAAACATGGAACTTAAAAAGTCATCAAAGGTATCGATGTATCGGTACTAAAATTTGAAATAAGTTTCTCGATCTTAAGATTTAAAATGTTCATTTCGTGTAATCTTTACACTCAACCATGCAGTAATTCTTATTTCATATCAAATTTTCATTTCGTATCACAATTAATTAAATTGCACACAAACCACCCAATATGTTGTCTCAGCTCATTCCATCCTATACACGTCACACATACGTTGCCAACATATTTTTGCTGCCTTATTTTTGTCTACAGGAGTATCTCTTTCTCACCAAATTGAATGTGAAAGAAACGTTAATCTAAAATACGGTAAATTAAATGAAATCTCTTGCGACTATCCACTGTCGTTTGTGTCGGTTCGTTGGTACAGAGGGGGAGAATCTACTCCAATTGCCACTATTGAAGGGGGTTCAAAATCAGTGACGCAAGGATATGACATTACTGTTCAAGGAGATCTTCAAATTAATCAAGTGGATATAAGCCATCAAGGGATTTACATCATATCCGTTCTTGATATAGATGGCAGTGATGACACTAAATCAATTGAAGTTAACGTGATAGGTAAGCTTTGATACAAACTTACACTTTGTAACAATTGTTACATTCATCCTTTTAAATACTACATGCGCTGTAATCTCTTAGCCAGACTGTTTATAAGACCAAGGGGTCAATGCATTTTTTTCTTTTAGATATGGAAATGATACTACCAAAACAAATATTGCACACCAAACTGAAAAAATACTGTTGTGCTTTTTCAAAGACCTTTGAAATGTAAGACTTCCAGCAAGTTTTGCATAAGTTTATATCACTCAACTTTCGATATTTCCTTGCAGCTGACGTAGCGGAAAAACCATTTTTAGAAAGATGTGATTCAACTAACGAGATATTGTGTTCGAATACTGGAGAGCAGGATAACGTAACGTTGCTGCTATGTTCTGTACACAATATATTTCCCGCTGTTGACTTTGAGTGGTACCACTTAGAGAAAGCCCGAAACCAAAGACTTTATTCGTTCATATCCCGAATTGTTCAAAATGAAACGACATTGCTTTACTCTTTGCACTCTGCGTTACTTTATAAGCCCAACACCTTTACCTTAGCTGTATTCACCTGTAAACCCACTGGGCTTGCTGCATCCGGTAAAGCTTTAAATTCATCTATTCTAGTGACAGGACATCTACCTCCCAAACAGACAACAACAGTAGTTCAGCATGCTGAGAGGGATTCTAACATAAAGCTGAAATGTTCAGAGAATAGTCCACTCTTTGCAATTTGGAAAGTGATATTTTCAAACGGAACAGAGAGAGCACTACAAGATATGTACCCCAGTTTCACAGGAGGATATTGTACCACTGGAAGTAGATGTTTTGTGGATCACAAAGCGACTTTATCTCTGTATAATGTTCAAAGTTGTGACGAAGCTACATATGTGTGCACCTACTGTGATGGAGAGGAGAGCAGTCAAATCATAGTTCAGTTAAAAGTTATTGGTAATTGAAAATACCGTTTGCAATTATATACCCCAAATCTTTCAGCAAACACTTTGACAGGAATGACATGACGATTTACTCAGTCTCGTAGTAACTACATTTTCCTTTTTCATTATGTTGTTGCAAATGTATGCAAAATCACAAAAGTTAACTTTTTTAACGGTCCTTCGTCTTGAATGGCATTGTTAAAAGAAGCAGTTATTATTAAGAAAAAGTTTTTTGAACTTCCGTGTTTTTTTTTTTCTCTTTCTCCTTTTGTTAAGGTTGAACCACTACATGAGTTCTGTTACGACATTATGTTCCTTGGCTATAATATTTTAATACTTACAAATTTATGATCGATTTCTTTAAGTCACATTTTGAAGACAAGTATGCCGTAAATGTATTGATTTCTTCTCCACAGACCCAATAGATACTTACAAAATTGTAGTGGAGGGTTGCAATGAAAGTACGCAATGTAAAGTTAGTGTGCCAACCCTACAAGGAACTTTCATGGTCTCTCTAAATGGGGCTCTTCCCTCCACTCAGATGTCTTGTGAAGTGGCTGATGAGTCAAAATCAGATGTTTCTGTGTTCAGTACATGGAATACCAGCGTAGGACATGAAGTGAAGGGAACCATTGACACTGAATTAACGGTACATTATGAAATCCGCGAATGCGTCGAACAGGCACACGTTGTTTGTCACATCTCTGATAATGATGCGCACCAGAATGCATCGACTGTATCTATCTTCCTGTTCACGGGTAAGTAGTTATCCCTCAGCGTTATCAGTAACTCTGTCTATATTTTCACAAGCAACTTTTTGTTTCTTTTACCGTTACCGCTAGTCGTTAGGATGTTTCAACAGACGTAAAGATCTTTTTTAAATGGAGAACCTATCCTATTAGATTGGCATCACAATACAAAATTGATACCCTATGGTTGGATTTATCCGGCTAATCGCGTTAGATTACACACCTATATATGACAAAGACAACCAAGGTCGTTATTTGGGATAATGCTTTAATGTCTATCTGGTTGTGGAAGGTTAGGTGCTCTGCACTGCGATCTGGCATTCAACACGACTTTATATAAATTTCACCTGAGAATTCAATGATCCTCGCTTTAAGCCATTTCCAACGATTTATGAAAATGATAGTAAGAGGAGCAACAATTCTTTTAGCCATTTTGCGTAATATTTTAATTCCTTCACATGACCAAAGGAGCAAATCCATGTAGAAAAAACTGCAGGAAACTCGATACGTATATAGTTAATATCATCAACCTGAATCGTATCCGATGTAGTGGCTTACCTTGCAAGCAACTGGCAATGGTGAGGCAATCAAATAACAAATTTTCTGATGTAATTGTCGAGACATAGCGGAAGACACGCATCATCACATTAAGAGAATTAAACCTTTTAGGACTTATGATTTGTAAAGCAGAACACACCCAAGAAAATACCTAACAAGCTAAATAAAATATTAACAAAAGATTCCCTGCCGGGATGTTTCCCCCAATAACATCTTACTGGAATACATAGATACGTTTTACGGCCATGCAAAAATGAAAACAAGTCGAAACTTGACTTTTTATTCTGCGACAGCGTTTCAATCTGTGAAAAAATGTAAACAAAACTGACTGCAGGACGGTTTCGAGTTACAAACACCCTCTTGCACACAGGAAAAACGTTTCACTGTAACTTACTCCTTGCGGATACAGTCCGTTATCTGACACAAACGTACAAAACGAAAAATGTGATTTAAAATTGATATGAACTATAGTTTTTTTTTTCTCCTTCGATGAAATATATTTGCTAAATGCTTGGTGTTCTGGCAGTCCCATTCACTCAAGCAACGCTTAAACTATTAAAAAAAAGCAATAATCGTAATGTCCACTTTGTTAAATTTTTTATCAGATTTAATGGACTTGTCTAAATTTTTATTTTCTCACTTCAAATACAGGAGTGACAGACTGCAACGGTTCAAATACGGGGCTTGTGGTAGGCCTAGTTTTTGCCATTCTAATATTTATAGTAGCGGTCTCGATTGTGATGTACATTAATCTACGCAAGGGTGAGATATGCATCAAGACACTTTCTTTCGTCTTTTGTCATTTCAAATCATTAAAAATTGACTCAAGTTACTACACTATTGAGATAAAATACGGTATTTTCTCTGTAATGTTCTCTGTCTAAATAATGTTTGATTACAAATGAGTGTGTCGAAATAAGTTGCAAAACAAAACGTAAAGGAATTGAGGCATGTAGTAAGGAATTTGCATTGAACGTACATTTGGTCTTTTCCTTTGGCATTCAGGTTTAAGATAGGGACAAAATATATTTAGCGTCCCGCCTCATATTTTAATACCATTGGAATTTCTTTAATTTCAACAGGAAAAACTAAACATCTACCTCTGTCGCCTAAAAATACTGGACATGATGAGGTGGAGCTACAAGATGAAACTAAGAAGCAAAGGAACGAAAACTACCAAAACGAAGGGCATCAGGAGGAGAAGTCACCTCTCCTAAAGGTGAGCTGACTTTTACGATTTGTTTGCTCTAAAGTTTGAAGTGGGCTTTCGTGTGTATTTAATGAGGTCGACAGTATTCCACATAAAATTTTACGGAACGATAATCTGGTATGAACTAGTCATCGATCGTTCTTCGGAGCTTATTCATGAAGACTTTTTCTGTCGTTATCCACACCATATACTTTTATTGAGCCATCGTAAACTTCACAAGATTTTCAGCGAAACAAAGAAATTAATGTCGTTTGTTCATAGGTCAACACTTTATTAAACGCTTTCGAAATACTCATAAGAGATTGTAAAGCATCAGTACAAGGGTTTTTCGATATTTTTCCAGATAATTATTTTCCAGATAATGGTTTTCCTCATCAGTATTAAATATTACTGGTGAAACAACTTTACCAAGATGACCCTCATATCTGCGGTTCCACTAGGGACAAAGTTGTAGCGCGTGATTAACCTAATGTGCGATCAAAGCAAAAAAACCTCTGTCTTCTGGAGAATATACTTCTGGCCACCATACTCTAAAAATGCTTTTCCTTTAACTAGAGTGGTTTCGTAAATCAACGCAATTATTCATAACATCCGGTTCACCTGTTTTGAACAAAATGGAAGCATCTATGTACTGCCTAAACTTAAGATTACATGTTAACTTTACTGCAAGTTTTTTTTTTTTTTTTTTTTGAGGAAGGTTTTGTTTACTTTTTGTTTTTGTCTTTGTTCTATTTCAGGAAGATCTCGACATCCTTTTTAACTCATTTTGCTTACAATTAGAAGAAACAAAGGTACTTAAAAAACCATCTAACGTTTCGACGCATTGAAGTTATCATTGCGTTTTATACAATAAATACCTCAGCCTTTCCACTATTTGTTAGAAACGCGGTTAATTGTTTATATGGAATGATGATTACCCTTTAGACGGCCGCAACGTTCCGACTAAATATTTATTTTACCTGTCTCAAACAGGAAGTACCTGAAAAAGAGATAAAAGAACTATTGGAAAATTTTAAAAGAAAGGAAGAGGTAAGATATGTCATTGTTACTTGCTTGGTAATATAATGAAAAGGTAAACAGCAAAAGAACTTTCTGTTGTCGGAAAGGGTGTCTTTCCAGGATGGAGGCAAAGTTACTGGTTTACACTCTTTTTTTTTTTTTTTTTTTTGCAAATCAAAGCGAAGTCTTATTATACCTTTAAAAAACCTGTGTCACGTATTAGGAGTTATTACAAATCACATTTCACTCACAATTTTTATTATTTCAAATTTACTAATAATTTTACTGAGTATGTTTTTTCCGGTCAATGTTATTAAATCCCCCACTTTGGATGACCTCTTCAAAAATAGTTAAATGGTAGTTGCACGACTCAAGATATACAGGTTACCTTTTAACTACTTGCATTGATTTATCGATAAGTAATAGGCTTTTTTATATGTCTTTACAGGCTGATCAACCTTTTGTCGAACTGGTACATCATATTATAAAGACTGATCAAGATGAGAAAGTATGTTATATTCAATCTGTTATAGTGGTTGGGTAAATGTTGAGTTTTCAATAATGTGCATGTACTAAAACCTTCAACTGAATAAGTACAAGTGCTAAAATGCTGTGCGTTTTTTTCAAATTGTCAACCCGTTTCGTGGGTAAATGCGCATAGAAAGTAATCAACTCACTGAGCGATCTTAACACAGCAATCTTTTTTATTCTTTCGACAGATTCTTTACATGGTTTTAAGATATGTGGCTAAAGAAATATTAAATGACGAAGTGGGTCACAGTTTTTACTTTTGCTTTAATTTGATTGTTTACATTTTGAAATATACTACATACTTTGCAACGTTGATGATGCAGGCGTTTTTTAAGAAGAGCAATACCTGCCTGAATGTCGTGCGAGAAGTCTCAAATTAACATCCTCCCAACCTTACCTTTAAGTGTTTTTTTTTTTTTTTCATTCTTCTCTGTCTTTATCCGTGTCATTTGCGTACCGTTGACTATTTTACACAGATAGGTGTTAAACAAAAATCTAGTATATCTTACTGTGACTAATGTCAATGGTGGATTGAAGCTATAAGAGTTTCTGGGGTAACTATATTGAATCGTTTTTGCATTTTGTTATTATTTAAAATGTCACAATGTACTTTGTATGGATTCTTGTAAACATTGTTATTCCAAAAAGTACATATGTCTGTCATTCGTGTTTCTATTCTTGTTTTTTTTTCAAGAATGACACCCAAACCTTCTGCCAGCTGGTTGAAAACTTGACCGAAACTAACAAGGTTTAATATGGTTTAAATATTTTAGTTACATATTTGTTTAAAAAGAAAAAAGAAACGTGTGTGTTAAACGATATTTTCAAATTAAAAAACTGTTTTAATATTAACTGACCTGTGCGTAACATTGCACTTTTTTCTACTAAAGAACTCGGAAAGAAATGAAATTTGGGAGGTTGAAGAAAACGACACTAAAAAGTTCAAACTGAATTTCAAATAATTTCTGTCTAATTTTTCTTTTAGCTCTCAGTCGGAAAGTTCACGAAGATATTTGAACATTTTATAGAAAGAGACAAAGTGAGTAAAACGAAATGTAAACTTTCTCTAAAACCTTTTCCCGATTGTATGTCTTGATTGTAGTACCTTAAATATGCATTCCTTATTTTAAAGCGATTTTGTAGGAATAAATATGCTGTGTTCTTAATAACAGGTATCTTCCAGTGATTTTGAATGTGTCAAGAGGCGACTTGTTCAATCAACTTCCGTGAGTCATGTGTACCCTTTTTTACTTAAAGTTACAGTCGCAATATTTTGTATTCATCTACCAAATTTGCTTGGCATTAGTCTGAACATATCAGCTCATACCCAATACATTTAGTGGCAGTGACATAAATCATTCCTTTATATTGAAAGTAACTTATCGGCAGTGCTGAATTCATTCCGTTCTTCGGAGGCCCCAATTTCTGTCTGAATTGTGACTTGGTAGCCCCGCGGGGTTAAAGAAGGAAACAGGATTTCCATAGACTCCTGAAACAATGTTTGTAAAAGATGGATATCCTGCTTCCTAAAGAATAATTTATGCAATAAATTATTGAGATTGCACCAAAAAGACACATCCTAACCTTGTATAAGTTATCTTCCCATCATGTGTATTCATTAAATTGAAAAAAAAAATTGTCGTCACTGGTGACAATCAATGAAATTTCCCCTAATTTAATCGGAGAGTTTCATCACAACCTACAGTTCGGATAAAATTTAAACATAAAATCCGCATATGTTCAAGTGCATGCTTTAACAATCTGTATTAAAAAAACGCTTCAAGCTGCATGAATACAAAAGAACTAATTTATTTTAATTAGGGTTTTATTTATTTATGTTAGCATTTTGAATACAACTGTAAGTCTTTCTATGACTTTGCTTAGAACAAAATACGCGTTCACAAGGCAATTGGTGTGGAACAATTTGAGTTTGAAAGAATGAGATTCTCCTCCTTAGTAAGGACAAAATCAATAGGGCTATAAAAAATATTTAAGATATGTGTCAATCAATTTTGTATACTTGAATTGACGGTTGCCATCAGCTCCCTGGTGATCCTTAACAAGGCAATGTGTAAAGAAAACACCTTTTTCCTGCTGAACTTATTTCAAGACTGTATCACTTTTGCTGCTTGTTCTTCTATTTAGCTAAATAGCGCCTCCAAGATAATACTCTTATCAGAATCTGAAGAACTAAAGGAGGTGAGTATCAAATGGAAGTCTTTGCAATAGCAATGACCTGTGAACATATTTGATTTGAAGTCAAAGGGCATCACAGTGAGATTCGCAAGTTAAACATCGACACCAAATAAATCATTGATCCATTGATAATTAACATTTATGTTGAATGACTCTCTCTTAACTTGAGTTCGTTAAATATTTAAATAAAGTTGGCTCAGATAGATAGCGCAACGCACGAAATCCAATCAAACAATTCAGAAATATGTGTTCCTCTATAGTATAACACTCCATAGATTATTGCCTCGAGGGTCAGGCGCTGTATGATGCAATGATCAGTGCTTTTAAAAAAAAAAACCTGTTTGTAAATTTCTTATTTACTTTGAAAATATCGGAACTTATCTCTTTTGAAGTGTCTTTTGAGATGCTACGTCCGAATACGCACTTCAATGTTAGAGCATTTGGTCGTCACAGCACGTCCAATCAAGACATTGCATATTTTTGTTTAAATTTCGAACTTGACAGAACCTACCCTGAGATTTTTCGAAAAAAAATAATAAATAGGCTCTCTGAAGGAGGAAAAAAAAGAAAATCTTGTCAGATACAGTGGCTTTTGGGCTAAGCCTTAAAGAAACATGAAATTGTACTCTATCTGTTGGGAAGGTTACGAGACGTTTCCTGAGAAGCCCCACAAAGTAATGCTTTTGACTTAATCCAGGGTTCAGTTTAAGTTTTAATAACCTTTATTCCAGACTCATTCATATTTATAGACAGACAATTGTAAAGAAATATATAGATAATAAAAGGATGGAAAGCAGGAAGCGTGATTACAAAAAGCTCGGACAGCTTGTAGGGGTAATCATTCCGACACACACCACACACAGAAAAACTAAAATAGTAAAACAAGCTGGAGAAAGAAAATGAATCTTAAAAGTTATTGCCATGTTTGAAGGAGAAGAACTTTAAGCACCCTTTTTAGAGTGTTAACATGAATACAATATGTTGTTGAGGAAAGAGTTCCATAATTTAGCACCTCTGTATCTAATGCTGAGATGGAAGGAGTTAAGTCTGAACAATGGGACAGAAATATTACTTGCAAACCGTGTACGGTAGGCATGAGCCTCGGGGCACAAGTAAAAATACTAATTTAATATTGCTGGGCAAGTACCATGAATCCAACTGTAATTGAACACACCATTGTATTATCGATTGAAATTATAAATAAAAAGAATTTTAAGGTTAACAAATAAAGGGGTGGTATGATGCAGGCGGTGCTTACTGAGAATCATGTGCACACATTTTCTATGAAGTTTAAAAACTAGCTGGAACCTAGGTGGTAAAGCACCGCCACAGACAACGTTTGCAATAGGATAAGTAAGGAAGGGTCAGTGTATTATACAGCGTGAGGAGAATATTTCTAGATAGAAGAAGAAACAAACGTCTTAGAATACTAACCCCCTTACATACCTTATTGCTTACATAAAGAAAATGATCATTCCATGTAAAGATGTTGGTCATTAACTACTCCAAGGAACTTAGAGTTACTTGAAACCATTATTTTTACACCACAGAGCTCAATAAATTTGACACCAGTATGAAGCAGCTTAAAGGGGTATCTATAAATTACAAAGGTGGTCGTCTTGACATTTAGCAATAGTTTGTTTTCACAAATCAACCACAAATTTTTTCAAGTTCTTTTTAAGCAGTTTCTAACAACTTAAATTTGTGAGGACTTGAAAAGAGGAAATTTGTGTCATCAGCATAAGAAACAATGTAAAGAGTATTACTAGCTTTATACAGATCATTGATATAGATAATAAAGAGAAGCGGGCATAAATCGAACCTTGGGGGACACCACTAGCATTAGGCTTGAGGTCAGGGTTTGTATTACTAATTGTAAAAATTGTTTTCCGTCTGAAAGGTAGATTGGAAACCATCTGAGGGCCAAGCATCTTACTTCATAATACTCAAGCTTATTTAATAAAATTTTATGATCAAGGGTGTCGAACAATTGAGAGACCGAGAAACGTACCAGATACGTAATTATTATTCTCAAAGGCATTAATGACGGTATCGCTGACAGGGTTCGTTCCACGTGTCTGCTACGACCGATACCGAATTTAATAAGCAGCTAGGAGCTTTTCTTATCATGAATAAAACGTTTGAAGTTAGTTAGATAGGGTTGTACGGCCCAGTTTCCAACTTATTTTTTCAAGTCGAGACGACCTAGGCCTTTAAAAACGTTTGAAGTAATAGTATAATAGATAATGGACCATGTGTAACGTATGAATAATTCCCTGTTGCTTCTTAAACATGGAGGAAATTTTTGAGGAAATGCGGCTTAGCAGCAATGAAAGTGGTAGTCTGTTAAAGTACCCTTATTGTGACTCTTATTGTTCGAAGTAACCATTTCATCTCATTATTTGCAATAGGGTCATATATATTAATCGTTCAGAATGATGAAAATTCTTCTTGGCCTTGAATGAGAATGCTTCCTTTGCACTATCTTCATATCTGTGTATCTTTATGTTAAGTAAACCATTAGGTAAAAATTTCCATTTATTCTGTCATTAGTTTGTCACTGCTAATGTTAGCGATACTCATATAATAGTCGATTTCACTACTTCTAGAAACCGTACCCTTACAAGCTTCAAGTAATCTACGAGACTTACAAAAAGGTATGTAACTGTAAAGCAGGTTTTTTTTTTTTTTTTTTTTTTTTTTAGTTTCGTGTCATAATCCTTTCGGGTGATGTTAACATCAGCTTATCTAAACCCCAAATCATGAATATAGTACAGAAATGTCGCAATTTTTTGAGCGTTGACAGATTTAAATTACCTTGTTCATTCCATTTGTTCGTATCAGAATGAGCACGACAAAGACTCACTGATGATTTTGCTACATGAAATACTGGAAGCAAACGTCGTAAGTAAACTTTTCTACTTATGTATGTACATATCTGTTCAAACAAGGATACTCATAAATGCCACCAGCAGGGACCCCTTAACTTAATCATTCAACCACCGACGCCTGTAGAAGGTTCGAGTAGTCTGTATACTAATAGTAACGAATGGGCCTTTGTAGAACAAAAATGTAGGCACTGATAGTATTTTCACTCATTATTTATCTACATGAGGGTGAGTAGTGTGTATGTGATTCTCCAAAGGCAACTGTAGAGGAAACGTGATAAACACGTGTAACGTGTAAAAAAACAAGCACGTAAAATAATACTTCCTTGCGACCCCGAGGAGTCTGTATTTCAATATCTTTATGGCTCCATCATCTAGCACTGCCAGGCAATGTAAACCTTTTTGTGTGGGGAGAAGTTTAGTTGAACGTAGTAAGGTGTCGGTTTCTTCTTAGGGATCACGCCGATGGTCTGGGTCAGAACTTTGACCAGCTACAAGGTCCTCCGATACCGTTCTTACTTCCACTTAAAATTGAATATGAGTAAAACCTTTTGTTTCGTTTAACGCAAATGTTTACTGGATATTAAAATAACATGCATACGTACTTGTAACGGAAAGTTTACGAGGAGTGTAATATATGTCATTAAATTTCACTGTTTGTCGTCATACAGATGTCCCCAACAGAACAGCGTGGTTTATGTAAACACCAATTCAAATCTACAGTATAGTTAACTTCGTTTTTTGAATTTTTGTACATTTCAGGTAAACCATCAACTCCTTAGCTTTCGTTCAACTACCACCAAAGATATCAAGGTAAAAGTGAACATTTACTCAATACGTTACAGTAAAGACAGAGGAGAAAACAACATAAAGTACATTTATGATTGATAATGTTATTTTAAAATAGATTTGAAAATTATTCCGTATAAATTTGTTCAAAATCTAAAATGATCTCGTCATATTGCAACTGTTATGTCCTAAGGAACAACTAATTCAAGGTAGTCACATATTCGACTTTGAGTTCTCCCCAAAAATACGGTATACCGAATGCCAGAGCAGAGTTTCTTTAGACACTTTTTCATGCCTTATATGGTAATTATTCATTACGATGACTCATTAAATATAATAAAATTGACAACATTTACATTCTCTGGATTATGTTGTGCTTTAACTAGTACTACATGAATCTGCTTGGTCTCTAATATTTTCAACCCTACATTTACTTTATTAAGCTGAAATCTAAGGAACAAACGAAAAGTGACGAAGAAAATGTCCGCGAAATAGATGAAACAAAAGTGGAAGATCCTAAGGTAATTTAAGCACAAAATAATCAGAAATTAATGCTATTCCTACACTTTGTTGCGGCTAAATAAGTTAATCATGTTCTCCATGAAGTTTCAAAATGCTTTTAAATTTCCAACCTCCTTCTGTTCCTCAGATAATATCTAAGGACCAAGCAAAAAGTGCAGAAGAAAATGCCAGAGAAATAAATGAAACAGAGGAAGATCCCGAGGTAACTCTCACCGCTAACAAATTAGAATAAAGTTCAAAACCCATTTCCATGTCCACTCTTATTTATAAGAATGTTTTCTATTTTAAGATATACGGTAATAACATAACAAACATATTGATTTTGTAACAGGTCGTTTTTAATTACTGTGGATAGAATCGTAAATATTTTAAACAACCAAAAGATCTTACCTTTTGGCAAGTTTACTTCATACATATGTTTTATTCAGGAACCATTCAAAACAAAACACAGCAATGAAGGCCAGAATATTACACAAGTAAGTATTTGGTTTCTAGTTAGCAAAAAACGATCCCTTTTAAACCACACACCATCGAATCTGCTGGTATCCTTTCAATTATTTATTAATAACGTACCCAATCATTTATTTATAAAGATGCTGAAATGCACGAGACAAGGCATCCCCTTTTTATCATAGAAATGTTTCAATTATTACCATATCAATCTAGTACATGAAAACTTGGCTTAGCCGTATTATATATATATTTTTCTCGTTGGATATTGCGGAATAATGTTGTCGTGTTTCTCACATAAGTTTCAAATTTTATCTACTCGTTATCTTGATGAAGAACATAACGCCTTATTAAACATTATTAAGATATCTTTTAGGCTTTGTTACAAAGTTCCTTAAGTATGGCAGGACTACAATATATATATATATATATATATATATATATATATATATATATATATATATATATATATATATATATATATATATATATATATATATATATATATATATATATATATATATATATATATATATATATAAACTTATATTTACCTAAAATTTTTTCTTGGAATAAGGTCGACTTTTGGGCAAAAGTCAACGTTAAGGGGAAATTACCGTTGGGGCGACATATAACTTTCGCCGTAACGTTTCTACACACTGTTTTAATAGGAATACGTTAACGTATAGTAAAATGCACATGGCTTTACGTTATATGCCTAATTACTTCAATGTTTTCAAATTTACGGACGCCTATCTGTTAACACGTACAACTAATGGACTATTGAATTTACGTACATGTATATGTTTTTCCTTAGGTCGAAATATACAGTTATGTATTTCATTGTTATTTATTCGCCCTAAACGTATCAAGATATACAAATTTCCCCCTAATGTTCAATCTAGTGGTATGTATATATATATATATATATATATATATATATATATATATATATATATATATATATATATATATATATATATATATATATATATATATATATATATAACCAAATACCAAAAAAACACAAAAAATAGATACATTCATTTCCAACTAAATTATAATATAAATCCGAGAATACAAAATATTTCGGGCTTAAATTACACAGCCCTTCATCAGTTGTACAAAAACACTAGTGCAAAAAAAAAAAGACTGTATACACGTACTCGTTCTGCTTCCTCGCTTAGGTATCAACTGCTTGGGTGCCCATGAACGCCGAATCCCTATTCAGACCCGATTTATGGTTGTTAAGTGAGATGATGGTTTGTAACTCACGGTTGCATCTCTGCTGAGCGCTTTTAAAATTGCCGTACAACAAGGCACACTTTAAATGGGAAAGGTTATGCTGAGGGAGATTAAAGTGTTCGGCAACCGGGAATCCAGGGTTATTCTTTCTTATGTTGAGCTTGTGATTATTAAAACGAAGTCTGAATTTTGTGCTTGTTTCGCCTATGTACGTGGCTAAGGGACATTGGGTGCAGAAAAGTGAATAAACTACATTACATGAGTCACAATCGAAGTCTCCCGGTTTTAGAGTTATACCTGAAGCATGATGGTAAATGGTGGGGGAAAGCTCTAAATGATTGCAAACTTGGCACCGGGGTTTATTACACTTCCTGTTGACTGTTTTGGGATTGTCTACAGTGGGAAGGGTTTTGCGAACTAACATGGTTCTAAAATTACGCGGCTGTTTATAAGTAATCATCGGGGGGTCCCTGAAAATTTCAGAAATCGAGGGGTCAGATTTGAGTATTTCCCAAGATTTCTTGATATTGTGGGTAAGGTTGCGATTGGATGGGTGGTATGTGATGACTAAGGGAATGCGGTCACAGTTCGATTTTGTGCGATACCGAAGAAGATTATGCCTCGGTGTAGCAAGAACTTTATGAAAGTAATTGTTGAGGAGTTTATAGGGATATCCTCTGTTGAGAAAAAAGTTAACCAGTTCAGTGGCCTTTTCCACAAAAATGTTATTAGTGGAGCATAAACGGCGGTACCGAAGGAATTGGCTGTACACAATAGAGTGTTTGGTATGACGGGGGTGGAAACTATTGAAGTGAGATATGTATGTCTGTCTGTAGGTTTAGTGTAGACGGACGTAGTGATCTTACCGTCTCCAATCATTACCAGAACATCTAAGAGGGGCAGAGTCTTAAAGGAATAATCAAAAGTAAATTTGATGGAAGGATGAAAACTTTTAGCAACATAAAAGAATTGTTTTAGATTATCCAGCCCTTTGTCCCAGATCATTAAAACGTCGTCTATGTATCGTACATAGTAGAGGGGTTTGTTTTAAGATTGCATCAAAATTCCCTCTTCCACATGATACATAAATATATTGGCATATGACGGTGCTATTTTTGTACCCATAGCCGTCCCATTTACCTGTAAATAATTAATGTCATTAAACTGAAAGTCATATATATATATATATATATATATATATATATATTGGGCTTGCGTCAAACGAGAACTAGTGCTGTACCAAAAAAATTAGGCGCCTGCTCAGGAGGTGAATTGCGAGTTGCTTCATCTGTTATTTGAACAAAGTCCAAACCAACTTGGCTTCATATCTCAGTGGTAAGAGCGTCCGCACTAGAAAGCGGGAGGTCCCGATTTCAAATCCCGGTGGAGTCAACATCGTTTTTTCACCTCAGCCAGATTTTCCAGCTTTACCAATTTGATTTATATATTCCACGCAGTTGTCGCCAGCGTTTATTTTCACTTCATCTCTGCTTTCACAGGTTTCTGTATCTCTTTGGAGATCCGCTGGCGAATTAACAATTGTGTTCAGCTGGATAGCATCAACTTTGATCTCTGGTTGGGCTTGCGTCAAACGAGAACTAGTGCTGTTCCCAAAAAATTAGGCGCCTGCTCAGGAGGTGAATAGCGAGTTGCTTCATCTATTAGGTACCTATTATTAGGTATCACTGCATGGAAGCAAAATCAATACCTCTGTATGTGTAGTTATTGTTCTTGGAATTTGTTCCTAAGATTCCAGCTCCTTTATCTCGTTTCATATAGTTTTGAAGTGCTAAATATCTTTCATCAAAACTCATTAATATTCATAACTCCTCCTAATCTAGTAGTTACGATTCAACGCCTTCTACTTCTCCTATTAAATCATTATTGTCTACAAAACAACATCTGCAAGCTAATAGTAACACAATACTATTTCTTTTTCCAATAGGATTTCACGAGTACCTATATACAAGGTTTACTTTGTAGTGTACTTGATGGGAAGGTAAATAAGACATAAATTACTTTTCAATCCTTTTTTGTTTCTATCTTCTGTTCATAAAGACATAAGAGGGGTTGCTTGAAGGAAGCTTAGAGCTGATGCAGCTCCATTACCCTGGTTGCATTCATATTCGTGGGACTTTCTTTACAACAGCAGCTCGTTAGAAAGTCAAGAAATAAAGTTTACGTTATTTGATGGTTATAACCGTGTAAATCCACTGGATCATTGAAATCGTCTACTCCCTCCCTCCCCCCATACTGTTGGTGGACCTTAAAAACACCACTTAAATTTTCATGTTAATAATGACATCTTCGTTTCTTGTAAACCATAGTGCACTAACACGGATTTTCAGCGGGGAAATGTAACTGACTGTTCATTAACCATTTTGCAGAAATCCGTAGGGGTAAATGAGAAGCACCATTTTGCGTCTGGACAGATTCGTCTATGGGGAAATTGCAGTGCCCACCTGTCTCCCCTTATAGTTTACTTTCAACTATAGCTCTAGGGAATTGAAAAGTCCCAAACCTTATAATTCCCTTGCACTCTTGTTTTAGAAGTAATGTCCAGGTTCCAGTTGATAATAGCTAACTACGTATTACTCTTCCAGCAGTTCCCTCCATTTACAGAGATGACATGTGGCTTCAGCAGTGCCGGCACCAGAATTTTAACGGTCTCTCACTGATGCCAACCCTGGTATTCTAACAAGTTGAGATTTGTTTCGTTGCTTGCCATCGTCATCTTATTGTTTCACACTGATTTTATAAATTTGTGAATACGTTATTCGCTCTTATAGCAATTTTATCGCGGTTTTATCGATAAATAGGAAGCACTGTGACGAATCGTGTATGTTTACTTTGCTCGCCTCAGGGGTTTAGTTAGGCACGTACGTACTACGTATGGTCAAAATTCTCCTGTGGCCGTTAGGCATATTTCACCCTTGAAGAGATACGATTCTGCATGTGCACTGTAAAATATCATGAAAAATAAACTACGGACAAAGGGGAACACTACCCCAGCCAACATGCCCAGCTGGGCTCCAACTGGGTATCAGCTGGACTACCTGCTGGGCCCCAGCTGGGGTCCATCCGTGTTTGTCACGTGGTCCCACGCGGGGCCCAACTGGTCTAGCCTTTCCCAGCTGAAGCCCAGCTGAAGCCCAGCTGTGCCAAGCTCCAATAACTGAAGCCAAATTGGGCCAGCCCAGTTGGCCCCGCGTGGGAACACCTGAAAAATACGGATGAGCCAAAGCAAGAAGCCCATCTGAAACCCAGGTGGGGCCCAGCTGGGCATGTTGGCTGGGACAGTAGCATTTTATATCCCCAAAACAAAATTGCACGAACATTGTGGTTTGAGGGGTCCATCTTTGTTACAGGTAGACTTTGAAGAATGTGGCAAGCTACTTGAAGATGGAATGAACAGTGACAAGGTAATTGACTTTACACTTTTACTTCAAATTAATTCACATGAAATCATTAAACTCAAAAAGTCACTCCAATTATTCCCACAAGTCGGATTATCAACAAAAGTGCAAAGTATTCAAATGCATTTAAGATGCACTCACAGACGAGAAGTTCTATTTTTCTCGGGAACATATTTCTTGATACATGTTTCTCGATCGATCTTATGTGAAGTCTGAATTTCTTTGCCCAGTTCTACTAAAGAATAGATGCATGAGATGGTCAACTCCTCTGAAGTTTACAAACCGTGATTAAACTACAATATTCTGCTGCAAATTTCTGCTTCCTCCAATCAACAAGTAGGAAAATAGTTATTTCGGCAACAGAACATTGGTATCCCTATCTACGCTTAAAGTTGGGGTCCAGCAGCTGCGTTCGGTAATTGAATATAGTCCAAATCCTTAAATGTCGGGTGTGGGGTTAACAGAATTCTAATGCAGCTGTCTTTCTAATGCTTTAAAACATACTGTATACTGGTATCGTTGTTTTTCTGTGTATTTATAGACTGAGATTCCGGAATTCAAGGATGTCTATGAAAATAGCGTTAAAGAGAAAAACAAGGTATGTAATCCCACAGAAGACTATTGTTAATGCCACAGTTATACCTAAACCCGTCATAGTTTAAATGCAATACTATACACGTTAAGGTATATAATATCCCTATTGTACAGTGAATTTCTATATTCACTGTCCTTAAATATTCTTGCACATTATTTACAGCCAGCTTCAGGAAATGCTCACCTAATATCCAACAAGTCGATTATTGAAAGGATTAAAGAATTCACCCACCTTACTCCCCGTGTAATTTTCCGGAGAAGTAAAGTTCTTAAGTCTGGAAAGGTTTTGAAACCTTACATAGTTACACTTAAATTATCCTGAATTATCCTTTGTAGAATTTATTCCGCATAAAAACTTCTCATTTTAACAAATTGGAACTTTTTATATTTTATGTATTGAAAAATTCTTCGAGAGAGTGTTTCATGTGATTGAGTTGATTCTTTGAGGTAGACCTTGTAGTAAAGAATATCTCTCGCTAATGATATATAAGATCTCTGCCAAAAACAGAAGCTTAGGATAACAAAAGTTAGCGAGTTCATGCTCTATATTCATAGGAAAAATGGCATTGATATCTTGGACAACAGATGTAATGATACTGTAATCTTTAGTGATAAATACATATTAAGGCCGTGTTTCCATGGGAGCTGACTTAAGGGTTATCAGCCTTCTCACTTAAGCGGAAACAAGATATATAATTTTGTCCCAACCTACTTGGAAGTCGAACCACCGCTTAGAAACTGTCAATATCCTCCACTTAAACTATGTGATTGATAGTACTTCAACGAAGCCAGTTGAACCAATCACCTGCGCTTCATGAAAAAAATGTTATTTTCCTTTTGTGTGTGTGCAAGTATGTTGCCTTTTGCATAATGACTATAACAACTTTTACCTTACTTGTTAACAGAAAGATGCAAAGTTCTGGATTAGATATATTACTAATCTATGGAGTGAGAACATGGTAAGGAACGATGCTAAAATAAGTTAGTAGTAGTAATTTTTAAGGTAAGTAAAGCATTCGACATTAAACGCTGCTTCATATAATAAGTAATTTTATACGGTTAATTGCCTACACACCTTGTTTGTTGTAATGGGAGGAAGGGAGCCTGGTAACGTTTTGATGGTAAAATCCCGTCCCAAATTGAAATGCTTCATCAGGGCATCTTTCACAGTCACTTCGCCATACTGTATATGTAGCTTTCACCATAAAGACAACGAAAAATAATATTTAATGAAAGATTTTATTTTATTTGACTGCTACAGATTAACGAAGAATTGAAATCGAGTTTTGTATTGAAAATCGTTGAAACATATAAGGTAAGTTTTTAAAATAACTTAATGTATATTCTCCTACGCTTATTACATTGAGTAACATCGTACTTTGTATGATCAATTTCTGAAAAAAAAATAAGTGCTGATAAATGTAATTAATTCTTGAATGGGATTAACTTGAAGTTAACCCATGGTACCGTAGGAACAAAGAAATGAGCGTTAGTCCGTCAAAACAGTATCATTTTGTACTTGTTAATAGTTTTTCTTTTTGTTTTTACAGTTGAAGCAAGATAATCTAAAGAAAACCATTGAAAAATTGGTACATTAATTTTTCGTCTTTTAAAACAATATTTTTAGTGGTACTGTGAATATTTAAGGTATTTATAAAGTTAATAATGTTAAATCTATGTATTGAAAAAGTATCAAAATGTGTTAATTCTTAGCAAGGGAAGGTTTAAGTTTTTAAGTAATTTTTAACTATCAATCATACTATTCTGCAATGAACTTCTTTACTACAATACATAAACAGGGAATCGTGATGTAGTATAATATTCGGTCACTTACATTTCTGTCCCTGTGTCATTTTTCTTGAAGATTGGCAAAGAAAAAAGAAAGGAGTTTTTAAAACCTATACAGGTATGTCATTAATATTTAATTTTCGTTTTCGTTTCAGTTCAATAAGTTGAACACAGTAATGTCTAAATATTAAATTTGGCACTGAAAACAGTTGTTGTTCCATTAGCACCTATGATGCATGTTTTGATATTCTTTGTTGGTTTCCGTGTTACAGTTTGATGATGGAAAGATCAAGACAGAGATGAAAGAAGATAATGACAGAACTGAAAACGAACCGAGCGAACGAACTCAAACATTGGTTACTTAGATCCATGATTATGAAAATGATTTGCAGTTATAGAGTGTGGAATTTTTTTATCTGCTTACCTAACTTAAGGAATCCCCCAACGCATGCTCGATATGATGTTTGAAAAAAGTTAGGATCTAGAATCAAATTTTTGAACATTCCTAGCTGACGTCTCTTAATCCACAATCTACCAGTAAACTCCCTGATCAGCTGCTTTAGTATCAATAGAGATATAAGAATGGTTTAAGATCAGAGAAATTTTTGATATGTTAGATTGGTAATCTTTCTAAGCATTTCGATGAAAATTGCTTTGAAATTCAATGAGTGGTCTTTAAGATATGAGTAGGCACAGTTAACAAGTTTTCCACAGAAAGTGAACCTGCCGCAAGCACATGACATCACACCGTAACATCAAAGGACGGTTTTTTCTCTTTAAATTACATCCATTTTTCTTCTCAACAACCGCATAATATCAGAATATGGTTGGTTAAGTGTCATGAGGACTTTAGAAACCTTGCATTCGATACAGGGAAATCATATTCTATTAACACAACAGCCTGAAATAGAAGGGAGTCAAAGCATTCCTTGTCAGTCTGAGGAAGGAATGCAACCTCTAACGCCCTCAAACTTACTTTGGGACACTAACCTTGTAACTTAATTAACTAATACCTAGAGAAACACATATCCGATTCGAATAGAAGTAAAACCACATTTTGAAAATTTATTTTGTTTTCGTATAATAATCCCTTGAAATTGGGTTATTGGTGCATTCAGATGGCACTTATATGTTACAAATTGAAAATCCCTTGCTGGAAAACAGCCATTTAACAAATATTGAACTCCTCTTATACTTTTTGGTCCATATAAGTACTAAGTAATATTTCTTTCCAATAGAGATTCACTGTGCAATTGTATAGAAAAGGTTTTGTCGGCTTTTCCTGGGCAAAATTGGCTTAAATCTCCGATTCAGTTTTATCAGCGTAGAGATATTGTTACAAAATGAAACGGTTATTCTATAGTCGAAATATGAATCCCGTCATTTTTATAATATGACCTTTTCAACGCCATTGCTTTCATCTTCCTTTTTATGCCCAACACAGCTTGAAAAATATTTTCCCTTTCGATGTTTTACTGCCTGTACACGTTGAACACATTATTAGACTAAATGTTTTCCTGTGGTCAAAGGTTACATGTATTCCATAATTAGACATGTTTTACGCAGCATTTTTGTTATTTAAAGTAAAACAAATGCAAGCGTTCGTTCCCACCTACATTTTCATGCAGATTATGGCCATCATTGGATGTTTGATTATGGCCGGCAGAGGGTATATCGCTCCCTACAGTCTGCCTCATAAAACACTGCTATCGCTAATTATATAGAATGCTAATAAAGTGCTAACCCTCACTTTCCCCGAACATCTTCGACTTCGACCATTAGGAGAATACAAATCTTTGGTCAATGAAATACAGTTTCATGTTGACACACGTTAACACCGTTTTGTGTATGCTTCAATGATGAGACCAGACACATCCAACGTCTACCGATCGTTTTAAATTACGCATTTGGAGTCCTACTTCCTTATGAAATAGTGCTTTAAAGGTTTACGAGGCAGAAACATTTCATATTGAACAAAACTGAGATTTGAAAGTACTAAATGATTTGCAGATGTTAGTAAAATCAGGGACCGAGGCCATTTGTCTGTAGCAAAGTGCTTTGAATTCAAGATGTGCGGAGCTGAAGGCAGCCGATTTTCTTAATTGTGCAAGGCTAATATTTATGTCTTTTTATTGTTAATACATTACCTGCTTGTTTGTACGTGCACATTTTGTTACGTCTGATTGTTTTAAAAGTGTCCTGTTTGCAATAACTGCACCCCGAAAATTTACTTTCAAAAAATATCTTACATCTACCTTGAACTCTTCAAATAATTGAGAGTAAGAAACTAAAAGTACTATAAATTGAAGAGATCAGATTTGACCCATAAAACTATGGTGAGTTCTGAAAGAAACTGTTCTACACTAAAGATAAAGTAAATATTTCCTCAATCTTCTGCATGGACTTTGCTGTCACTTTAAATTGCCATTGTTGCCCCCAATGGAACAGGGTCCAAATCATTGTTTAGAAAGGCCTGTTTAAATTTCCATGGTTCTTGCTTCCTAAAGCTTTTGTATAGGATTGTTTTGATCAGCCGCCGCGTATCAGAAACATTAAGATCTGAGAAACCTTGTCGAATTATTGGCGCTTCTTTTTTCGATGTCATAAATCCTAGACTCTGTGCAATGGCGATGTCTCTTCATCACAGCTTGTGAATGGGACCCGACTGGTCTGACCCCCAGGATGATACCTTGGTCTCCACGGAGACCCCAACAGATTCTCATAACCCGGACACCCTGTATGAAAGAAACGCATACTTTCTTTGTGAAATACATATGTTGAGCTGTATCTACTGGACCAGGCTTAAATAGACGAAAAGAAACGTTTGACCATTGCTGAACGCTAACACACACAACATCAAGTCAGGTACGAGACTAACTTTGGTTCAGAACCATCTGAAATAGGTATCAAAAACATTTATTTAATTCCATATCTAACTATTTTAAACAATTTTATTAGCATTGTTATTACAGTAACAAAGGCAACATTTGAAAATCACTATGGAGGGAAAACTTATGTTGATAAAATACAGAGTGATTCTTCCTTTTAATTTACTTCAACCGGGGAGCTTCTTTGAGCTAATTGTCTTATCATTTACTAAGATATGGACGATTAATGCAAATTTACAAGTATACTTCGACACATTTGTTGTTTTAACTACCATATATTAACAATGTGAAAATTACTGGGATAATGTCAAAGACAACTGCAAAAGTTCCGATCTACACAATCATCATTCTACTGATTCAGCTAAAATGCCGTAAATCTAATACCACGATAAAATTACAAGAATTGTATGATGTAGGTGTTTTATAAAGTCCGTCTAATCTACTAATCAAATTGTCAGAGAAACAAGCTTATAACCAAAAAAGTTTCAATTCCAATTTAGTTTGTATCATAAGCCTAGTCTGATTTTTGATATTAGCACCGAGAATAATTATACCACCTTCAGTTCATAACCTAGATTTCCGTTTCCGACATGACCTTCCTGTAACTACACCCAGTCTGAGTATATCCTAACCGACGCCTAAGCATAATCGTACGAACGAATTAACACTGACGACAAAGCCAAAATTTCTGTTACCACAAAGTAGGCTACGAACAAAAAAGGAAATGCGTTAGTGTTTCATAATTGCCAATATGTACTTGAATACATCCATTAACAGTGCCCCTAAAGATTGCATCCATTATCATTTACGTGCATACACCCCTTCGAATTGTCTCACAATGGTGGCATCCTTTGAAGGGATAAACATTCAAAACATAGAGATGCGGTCAATGGATTTTTCAATCGGATACGACCGCAATTTTTTTTCACACTGGATATTAATCATACTGCAGGTGTTTCAGCCTTCTGTATTAGACCTACACAAATATAAGTGCTGAAGTCCTGTACTCATAATTAAGGTTACTTACACAACGTCAATGTGACGTCAACAGACTGAATTTACTTAAATCTTTAGAAAAACTACAGGATATATATTGTCATTTTACAGTCGTTTATAGTTGCATCTAGGCAATAGTTTAACACAGCAGAAGAAAGGTACACACGGAAGTATACGTTCCGCCCAATATTTCAATTAATGTATGAAATTGATTCCAAACGAAACGCACAAAAGGAACTTTTAGATAGTAAAAAGGCATATAGCCACTTACAAAATACGTGATACGGATAATGTCATGTGTTAGAACTTTAGATGTGACAAAAGCTTGGAAATGAACCCACAAAATCAAAATTCGTCGCCGTTAATTACACATCGAGAGCAAGCTTCGGTGGGAGATTGGTCGTGAAGGAAACTGGTAAATCGGTGCATCGGGTTGGTTTGATATACGCTCTCCGTTGCTTTTTAAGGAACTGCAGGAATCGGATGGCGTCGTCTGAAAAGTGAAGAATGACATCCAAACAACCATAGAAAAGTATGGAAATGAAATGAATTTTATCAAAGACAGGCTAAGCAGGAGCGCTAAAAATTTCTGGTTAACTTAACAAACAAAAAATAAAGAGATAAATAATGATTGCTGAAAATACTACCATGTATTTACATGGTCTTTGCTTTTCTTTTTTCTGCAATATTTGTGTACTTCTTTCTGTTGAAACTGTAAAATTGCACTTTACTTTAATTAACTAGATTTTCTTTCCACTGTGTACGTTACAACCAGATCAAGCCAATATACTTTTTCTGCAAAGTTACACATGCACTAGAACACTAAAGTAAGCAGTCACTTCGTTTTTGCAAATCCCATTGACACGAGCGAAGAATTTTGGCAGGAATATAAACAGTTTAACTTCCACTCTCTTTAGTTAACAAGAACAACATGTAACCATCATTTTCTTGTACAGTTTTGTGCAAATAATAATGCCTAGCTGTAGATATATCTACATTTCGAAAGATATAAATCATTTTTAAATGATAACACTTACTCTTGGTTTTGTATTTGTAAGAGACTCTAACTTTCTTTTCATCTCTGTTATTTGGATACGGTCGGAACCTTTAAATATCCAGCAAAGTTTCATCAAATCGTATCTGTTAAATGAAATTGTAAATTGCCAGAAAAGCCAAAGATATTAGCTTTTCATATTACTTTCTCGATATTTGTATGAAAAGGTCCGTTTCACTTTAAGAATATCTGTAAAGTTATAGAACACAAAACAAAGGTATTAATCAAGATAACAGAAAAAGTGCTAGCGACCAAGTTTGAAAAGATCCCAACACTTTTTCTGTTATTTCTTTGTAGTTCTTAATTTTTTTGGCTTTAATTTTACAGATATTTTTCAGTGTTGAAAGAGCAATGTTTGAACCCTCTGTCAATATCTTGCGAACAAAAGAAAGCTAGCATTATTTGAGTAAAATTAGGTCAATTACAGTTCCTTTCTTCCCTCGAACATTGCTGCTTCAGAGCTTTACCATGTAAAAACGTTAGTACTTACATTTCTTCAGGACAGTGATCTGGTTGTTCCAGTATGACGTTTCTTCGAAGTAATCTTTCCATATCAATGCTGTTGACCCCTCTGAATGGTTCGTTACCTTTAAAACAAAAAATGATTGTATGCATACATATATGTTGCCCATTACGAAGATAAACATCATGTATGTAGCCATACAGGTATCGTGAATAGAACCTGCGAGAATCAACATTGATCGTAAGATGGTGAAAATGTAGAGTTTATCTGAGAAAAAGCCGTGACGTCGTCCATTTCGACCTGCATTTTGCGAGAAGTCTCGCACTTTTAATTTGTAACAAGCTCTACTTGCGTTACATCTATATGAAGAAGTCAACAAGGATGCCTTACAGTAAAACTTACCACCAGAAAACACTTCCCAGATAACCACTGCAATGGCCCACATGTCACTTGCTGATGAGTATTCACCGCGTAGAAGACATTCTGGGGCTATCCTTTTAAACGTCTCATCATTCTAATAAAATAAAAATGAGTAAGTGACAAAACTAACAGGTTAATGACAGTCTAACATTTTAATGACACAGTGTAACATTTTTTCTCCCATTTTATTTTTTACGCAATTTAATGTAACATAATTCTAACCAAAATTACACGATTTGTTATGTTCGCTACAAGGATATTTTTTATGGAGAAAGGGTTTCGGTCAAACAGTGTCATAAATCTTCGGTAATTCAATCGTTATAACAAACTCTCAATTTAAAAATAAATATACCCTTTTAAGACAAAATTTCAGACAGATGGCTCCATCTTCCCGTGAGCAAAAGTCATACAGTTTGCACAATTGGACATCACTTACAAGAATATTATCGGTTGATAGACCTGGATGACAACACTGCAATAATGGTAAAACACAGACAGAATGTTATCGGTATAGAATCAAGATTTAGACATATATTACTTTTAGTGCCATAAGGTTGGATGGATTCTATTGACGAAAAAAGAAAATTAAAAAAAAATCTATAGTATTATCAGCATTAAGAAATTTTGTTCAAAGTTCCAATATATAGCCTCCGGGTAAAAATACCCACAATTATTTCAAAGTTATTTTATTAATGCAAAGTTCTCAGGAGAACAGTAACGTTCTACCTTATTAAATGAAAGCTAACTTTTTCCTTCAATGTATGCTAGTGAGATGTTGTTGAATTGTTGGACACTTACCCCCCTTGTTGATATAAACTCCATTCCATTGATGACATCATATGCTATTCGAAGAGTGGTTCTAAACATGGTGGAACTCTTTTCTACACTCGGTTCAACGTATTCATCGTTTAGATAAGACTTAAGGGTATCTGTACAAGTGTAATCTTGTAAAATGTATGCTTTGTCTGAAAAGAAGCAAGTATTACGAAATAATACATCTCGACCAAACATCAAAGTTAGATTAGGGGGCTGTTTTGAATGGGATGCAACTTTTTGAAATGAAGTTTGCTCCTTCAAGGTCACCCCAGTTAATCAAAGGCGATGTGTGGGTTTGTTACGTGAGCTGTGACATCAAATGAGCTTTGCTTTCATTGTGTTCACACTGCGTGAAAAGCAATTAACACATGCTGACTGACCTGGTAGCTAACCTATAATGTTACGTAACTTTTTGTGTATTGAAACACATCTTTTACTGTCAGTAACTATATTAGATATGAAACTTTACTTTATCTAATCTGCATGTAGTGGGAGTGGGCTCCTTTCCTCCTTGAAGCGATAAGTGTTAATCAGACAGAAATGAAGGATGTAACGAAAAGGTGGGTAACAAAGAACGTTTCATCATGCACTTGTACCATTCTTTATATTTCTATCATATATATATATATATATATATATATATATATATATATATATATATATATATATATATATATATACATATATATATATATATATATATATATATATATATATATATATATATATATATATATATATATATATATATATATATATACATATATATATATATATATATATATATATATATATAAATATATATATATATATATATAAAAGAACAAGTAGAAAACACCACAAATATGACAATATTAGAGCACATAAAAGATAAGAGAAACGTATATTTCAAAGACACCTGTCTTCGTCATCAGCGTCAATGCGGAGTGAAGAAAAATTTAGAAACAACAAGAAACAAAACAAAAGCAAACAAAAATACAAATCCTATCGAGAATGTTAAACAGAACCGGCTTCCCTGTAAACCACAGAAGGGAAGTCGCTCAGTTTTAGCATCCATTTGCTTTCGGATTTAAGCCTTTGAGTGACAGATGGGTAATTAGAATTGAGTAGGTTACACCTTAAATTAGACAAAGAGTGGTTTGAGTTACTAGTGAAATGTTTGGATATAGGGTAATTTAATGATTTGTCTGGAATAGTTTTTTGTGGTTGTTAAAGCGATGCTTTCTGCGCTGGCCCAGCACTACCAGTCAACCACAAAACAACAACAACTCAACATTCGGCCGTTCGTACCTCGGTAACGCTTATTAAAAAAAATCATTCAGATTGCGTGTAATAAGAATAAATCAGTGCTTTCCTATAAACGCCAGGAAGGTTCTAGATGGTTTTAAAAAGCTAGACTTTCGACTCTTCAGAATATCATGTCTTTCTAAGGGGTAAATGATTCATTGAACAGTTATTTCTAGTTTGGTTTCATCTTTTAAACTTTTAATGGTACAGGCCCATGTATCAAAGTTTTTCTGTATGAGCCACTTTTACAATGATTAGTTGAATGCAATGATAAAATCGTGTTCCAGAAATGGTATAACAGTCGGACCCAGAAGATGGGAAGGAAATTCCGTCCGCTCTTACAAAGCAGTTGGGTAAAAATCGTTGGGTAAAATCCAAAGTGCCCAACATAAGCAAATTATTGTCCAACAAATGCAAAAACAATCTAACCACGTTAGTTGGGTTAGCTAAAGTTAGGTAAAATCCAAGTGTCGTTAAAAGGTGTTGGGCAAGATTTAAAGTACCCAATATTTGGGAAAAATGTAATTGATCAATCAGGTGATTAGTAACAGACCAGTTACATTTGACGAATAGCAATTTTAATAAAAGATGTTAAGATCTCATGGTTGAATAAGATTCTACTTTTAAATAAAACCATCGGTAAAATAGGAGTAAAAGTTTGGACGCAATTTACTAAGGAGCAATAACGGTGGCACAGAAAAAAGTTTTCAGTACTGACTACATAATCAATAGAACAACAAACACAAAGTGTACGATTGGGATTTTTACTTCAAATTACGCACTTCACTAGTTATTAACCAGGTGCATTCTCACTGGTGCCGACAACCTTTCATTGAAGGTAAACAGAGTAAGTCCTATGGAACTGTATTTAATCTCTTAATCTCCTTCTTTCGTAAATCATATAATTATATAAGGTTTGGGCAAAATACTTGTAAAAGTTTGAGCAAACTCTGGGCAAACAATTTATCTACCCAATTTGGGTACAGTTTTGTTGGGTAAAAACTTGGAACAACTTCTGGGAAAAAATACTTTAACCTCCAGGTTGGGTAATGTTTGGGTAGGAGGCATGTGAGCCCAGCACTTGGTAAAAAAGTGTCCACGCTGGGTAGGGTTTCACCCAACTGTTTTAAGAGTGTAGATAGTCTGAAAGTATTAACATAAATGAAGCTTTGCGTTCCATATTCATGTTAAAAACAAGCTGGTTAGATTGAACCCGAATTTAAAATTTTTACACATAACAACAATCTCCCCAGATTGCTTTTCAGGAAATTTCCTTTTAGAATCAATAATTACTGGCAAAAAGTGATAAATGATTAAAAATAAGGCAGAATGACAGCCTTCTTATCACAGAATAAGTTAGTCTCAGATAGAAATTCAGTTGCTAGCTGCTAAAGAACAGTTTGTTCACCCAAACTTCCAACATTTCAAAAGATGCAACTTTCATAGGTCTTATTGCGCTTAATATTTTGGTGAGATGAAACTGTCGTTGTGGTTTATTGTTGAGACCAAATGATTTTATGATGACTTGAGCTATGTTCTTTTAAGTGCTATGTCAGAGCACTTTATACGCAATATTTCTCTTTGAAATAACAGAAATTTATGCCGATGGAAAAGAATATTCTGCATGCCTAAAAGCAAGACCTTTTGTGGAATATGCTCGTATATGAAAGAACATCTAAGTGATAATGGTATTGAAATGAAATATATTTTACATACAGGTTTACTCTTACCTATATCTTGACATGTACCTATAGTTCTAAGGACATTACTATGCTCCGGTAGTTGGAGTATAATTTGAGAGTAGTTTTTCCACAAACGTCGATTCGTTGAGTCCCTAATATCTGAGAAAAAATGAAAATCCCCAAAATTTAATCATAAAGCTACTTCTTTAACGTGACTACGATAGGATGTAGGGAAATACAGTGTTAAAGTCAACCCCCTCCCTTAATAAATAAATAAATAAACAAAGTACGAATATATGAAAGTATTTTAGTGTGCTCGACTTAAAACATAGAAACATTGATCGAATTCCTTCAAAAGCTTAATTCAAGAATTACTATCATTGATATTACTGGGGATTTTGTTTTCTTCTTTTGTGTGTGTTTGTGTTTCACTGAACGCTGCATTTTATTATAAGATTCAATTAGCTTTATCTACACAAACAAAGGAAGTCCCTCATTCAAACAAAGACAAGGTAGTAACAATGTGTTCGGTTCTTTTTAAGAAACATTTGATTAGCCAATGGTCAACCAATGGAATTGGCAGTGCATTTCTTCCACAGTAGGATACCAACAGAGCAGGGCAAAGTTTACATGGGTGTAATTATTGGTGATGGTGTTCCAGATCTCAGGGAACGCATTTTCCATTTTCGCAGGCCAATCATTTTCAAACATAAATTACAATTTGTAAACTGTGGGCAATTTCTAAATGCATCGTGCCCTCTAGCACAGCACTTATTTGCTGTTTGCAATGTTGGCATCATACAGTATTCTTTTTCTTTCTTAACCTCTAGAGCCAGATATTAACACTTTCGAAGCTTCAGAATTTTTTAAAGACAGTTTCCCAGAGAATCGCAGGATATATGATGGCGTTGGTATTTCAACGTTGAAAGATAGTTGTTGACGAGGAAATGTTGGTATGAAGCAACCTTCGTTTTCTCTTGTGCTAACTTCGAAATGTTCTGTGGAACATTAATAAAACATTAATTCCTATTAGTGATACTAAGAACATGACAAAGATCGAAACTGTAGTCCCGTGCATTGTTCTGGTTTTTGTTGTAATATATTACATTTTTGCATTGAAGTACAAAAGGTTCACATTGAAATTTGCAGGGGTCTTTATTTAGTTTCCTTATTATTGACCCAATTTCAGGATAAACAGGTTTTCAATCAAAACATTCAGGCTCGGTATCGTTGAAGTATAGTTTGTTGTGTAAGATGAAAGTTCTTTATGCATCAATTTTTATCATTTATGTCTGCATATTACAGAGCCAACATCTATCAGCATAGATTTATCTTTTTCATTGCACGCCTCTCAATCTCAGTAAAACGTTTCAAAAATGTTTTGTAGAACTTACGTTTCTTCTTCAGTGCTAGCAAAGCGATTGCAATTACACACGCAACAGAAATGGGTAGTATCACCACCCCAAATATGAAGGCAAATGGCACTGAAAGTGAGTCTTCATCAACTGTCCAAAAAAAAAAATGAAATAATAAACTCAGCAAAACGAACAGTGAACGAGTCGAATACAAAACAAATTAATGTCCCTGCATTCTGTATTGTGTATAGTTATGGACACAATTACAATGCATTCAAATGATCGGGAAAAGTGAAGACGGTTCACTGTTGTGATACATTAAGTTAGTTTCACCTTTATTACTTTGTAAATTCCCTGTTTCGTATCATAGCACTTACTTAAATAAAAAAAAAGTTTCAAACACTATGAATTGGGACGGTGTCGGGAAGACAGAGAAAAAAAAAATAGGGTTTTAGTTTAGAAGTAACAGACTCACCTTTTATAGCTATCGTTAATGATGCATTTGCAGCAGAACAGGTCACGCTCTCATGGTTAGGTTGACAATGTAAAACAAGTTGGGATCCTACCTTGTATTTCAAGGCACTGGAACTATTTACAAAAGTTACACTTGGCATAACATAATCGTCCGTCTGCTTGCCGTTAACTTTCCATTTAAAGATGTACGGGTCCTCTGTCCCCATCAAAGAAGTGTAACACTGGAAGACATATATGCTGCCACTCCTGATCGTCAGGTTTCCTGGACACTCGCTGTTCATACACATCACCTTAATATCTTTTATGTCATTATTCTCATCTACATTTCAAAAGAAAAGACAATTGAGCCATGAATAATTTCTTTTAATACTTTACCGCACATTGCACGATGACATCCCAGTATTACTTGCAAAATCCATTGGAACAATTGTAAAGCTATCATACATTGACGTGCAGTATATTTTCATTCAACATGGAAAGAATGTAATAACCTCTTCATATTGAAATATCACGATGTTGTCCGAAATACGCAACGAAGACGTAAATACTAGAATCCAAGGAGAAGGAACTTCACTTAGAAGAGAAAAGTACTTATACCTGCAGCCGTATCGCAGTACCTGCAAGAACGTTTCAGCAATACTTTTAGATCGAGTGTTGATAAATGTAGACAAGTGTAGATAAATGCATGAGTAAAGTTTACGTAACTCACCTTTTATGCTCACGCAAATGGTAACAACCGGTACATTTTCAACTATACAGGTATAGTTTCCTTCATTGATTTTCAGAACTCGGTCAAATTTTAAGACAGACGTGCCATTTTCGTAAGTCATACGAACGTTATCACTTCTTGGGTGAGAACTAGAAAATGTGACTCTTCCATTTACCAACCATACGATTCTCCCGCGGGGCTGTCCTTCCATTTTGCATTGTAACGATGCGCTGCCGCCCATTTTGACGGTTTTTGAGACTGCCTTATCTGGGGAAATGATTGATTATGATTATATCATCACAAATTAAGTGATTTCATACGTCATGACCCTTGTAACGAATAAATTTGAATATAATTCCTGGTATTAGCAAAATATATACTACTCCATTCATTGAGAGTATGATCCCTCTAACATTGATCAAGCATTCGGTTAGTTGACTTTCATCATTAATAAAACTGTTACCTTATACATCTTGCTAAATTTGATATACAATTCAATTCTCTTGATACACTTGAAGAGCATGTATGTACATGGTCTCTTGAGAACTGCAACAGAACCCTGTCAATTTGTGACCGATTTCGTTCAAATTTCGATCCAATTTCATAACGCATCTTTATTTCAAAATATCAAATTTTTACCAACACCATTTTTATAAAATGCGTCTTCTATTTTCGTGCGTGGGAAATTCCCTTTTTCCAATTACCGTCAGCCGTTTTCAACACATGAGGAAAGCAGTTAGTCCGAGCATTCTAGCTTGTCAGACCTGCCTCAAGGATCCTGGCCTTATCTTGAAAAATATCATTTTTTCAAATAATACCAACTCGGTGTTGCAGGATCTAAAAGTTGTGACTCTTTTTTAAGGGAATAATATTTGAACACCGGGTATTCAACTGAACTTTTGTCAAGGTTTAACAAGAAAGTATGAAAAAGGGGATTGTTTATACAGTGGTGAAAATTCAATCTCTAAAAATAGTTTGCTGAAGAATTCATTGTTTATGGAAGGATTAAGTGAAGTGAAAATACTTTTCTCTCCTTTCCATAAGGCAACTTTAGTAAGCATTTTCTTTCAAGGCTCGGTTCCCGTTTTGCATGAAATTTTTTCCTCTGTCAAGACATTGAATTACTATAAATCCAACAAAATTTTTAACCACAACCCCCCTCCCCCAATTTCAATGCTGATTTTGAGTGTGAATGGAAGTTGCGCACTTAACTGAATGCGCACGCTTGATTTTCTCAACATTGAATGTGGGATGGCGGGGAAAACAATGTGAACATATTCGGCAAATCCGGAAGTGTACCAATAATTAAATCCAGATTATTTAATTATATGGGAAGAATCCCTGCCTCACATCTCATCGTTCGTCTTGAGTGTGGATGATATTTGCGTTGTTTTCTTTTCTGTTTTTTTTTTTTCAACATATAGCAAGCGGTGGGGGCAAAAGGAATTGAAGTGATGTACCAGACATGGGAGTGTTCTAATAATTTTGTGCAGGATTGTAGCACAGGTGAATACGAAAAGATTCAACCTACAGACTAAAGAAAGAATTTCTCTACATAATGTCAAAGAGATAACAATATTACTTTGAATTTGATGAACAATAATTCAGCAACCATTAATGTCAACTTTGTGATCAAAATAAAAGAAAACTTGCCTTTAGAAATAACGAACACGGTCTTTTTAGTCACCCTTCCAACGGCGCAAGTATAATTCCCTTCGTTACTTGATTTAAAATTGTGAATTTCTAGAATATATAAATTTTCACGTACAAACATTATTTGTAGATTGTCAATATTCTCTCCCATTCTTGCCGAATCTACAAATCCCACTTGACCATTTATCCACCAAACCAGTGATGTACGCTCTGCATTCTCACACTTTAATTCAACAGTATCTCCAATCGTAACAATTTTGACTAGAGATAAGAACCCCGATGAGCCTGAAATAAAACGATAAAGGAATCGACCATGTAACATTTAAATCATATTTCCTGAAAACAGTTTACATACGAACTAAACCTCTTGAGTAACGAAGTAGGAACCATATAAACAAATTGATATAATTATGTCTTGTCTTTAATGTTAACATCTTAGAACAGAATCCAATTTCATGGAATTACTTTGAGGAATTAAAAACAAAATGGCAATGCTTTCTGGGGAACTTTGAAAAAAGTATTCCTAAAATTATGTTCTAGGGAAATGTATATGTTATAACACACACTACAATATCTAACTAAAATGCGCGCACTGTTTAACAAGGTGTTTCTTGACTGGCCTTCGTCACTGTATTTTATCGATAGTAATCTTTGTTATGGTTAGGGATTGGGTTAAGAATTAGGGCCATCCTTAGCCAGTAAGGAAGTTTCTTTTCAAACAGTGCTCATCGCCCCCCCCCCCCCCATGTTGTCAAAGCGTTTTCTAATCTCAGTGAGGTAAATAATAATATAATATGCAACACAAGGGAACTCCTACCTTTAACATCAACGTAGTATGTTAACATGACGAAAACAAATGCAAAGAAACATACGCCCATTCTTTTGCCTGAGAAGAGTATGGGAAATTATTAACTTGGTGTATTATTGGTATTAAGCATAATCATAAACCAATTTCAAAAAGCGGTTACAAGGGACTGTGAGACAAATTTTTGGTACGTGTCTCTTTATTTATCAATGCCATTTTAACGTAGCCTAAAACGACGCACATCCAAAGGGCGTCTTAGAATCCCTTGTAATTGTAATAAAAAATGGGTCGATAAACGAGCATCATCAACTCCGTTCAACGGGTTGGATAATATTAAATGTTAGGTTACTTAAAATAGTTTGCAAAGACCCACCTTTATTAAATTTTAAAGCTGACATCATCTTTTATGTTTAACAAGATTGTGCTATACTCGAACTCATTGATGTGGAATATTTCTTTTTGCTCCTTCCAGCAGTTGATAAGTATGGGTGTAATAGCAAGCTAATGAGTGATGCTTCTTCACATTGATAAGTACCATGCATTCAAAACGTCTCCGCTTTTTCTCGGAGCTTTAATACAGACAATTAGTTTATAAATGATTGAATTTTATGGACAGATTATTAACCAGAATCAAATGTTTTGGTTTCGATGTACCTACCCAAACAGAATGAATTACAACACTGTTAGAAATTTTGGGAGTTTAAAGCTTAAGAAACAATTCACAGTTGCGAGAGTTATACGCGACATTATTAAGTTTCTAATGTTAAGTTGATAAATTCCTTTTTGGTGAACTTTCGACCGTGTTTTTTAGGGGGTGGGTGGGTGGGAGGCTTTCAGAAAAAATTAGAACAGAAAACAGTAAATCGTCACGGCATTTTCATATTTTCAACACTTTTGTAAACGTTTGAAGGAAAATGTTCAGTACTCTAACGGGTACGACTAAAGTTTCCGATACTTTTTTTGCCAACTGAAGACTTGTATCTTCTCCTGAAGAAAATCCACCACTCCCGATAAGGCTAAAAACTTTTTCTATAAAACTTCCCAAAATTGTGCAATAAATTGAAAATTTTCATTTCAAGTTTAATAAAACGTTGGACCTTGAAAGACATTTAAGTTACGATTGTAAGAGACCACAACGAGGGAGATGTTTCCGTTCAATAAGACAGCTAGCGTAATTTATTGATGTCGATTCATTTTGTATACTCGGTGTCGACATTAAAACGAGATGTTTTGAGTCACAGACCCCCTCGCTTTGAACCCCAAACCTTCCGGCTGGTACTTGTTATTTTTTTCCATATGTTCTTATTGGCTGGGACATAGCAATGTTGATTCGATATCGGATAATACAACCTAATGCTAAACATTTCTTAAAGTTGTCGGTAAGAATCCTTTTGTCAAAAATAGTAAAGACGATCTTGCTATAAAGGAATACATTATTTTGATGTAGGCCTATCCCTGCAGGAAGTGTCTACCTTTGCTAAAACGTGCGGGGCTATGCTAAGACTAATAAATATATATATGGTCGAAACGCTGCGGAGCACTGTTGAAATGTGTAGGTCGACAAGAGGGTAGTAAAAAGTGCTTAAAAGTTTGCGGAAAACTCTACGACGTTTCGGGTATAAACCCTTCATCAGGATGCAAAAACCAAACGGAACAACCAACAGTAACAATTGGACACGACAAACATCAAATCCGAAGCGATCGCTGTAAAAACAAAACCGAACGAAAGTGACTGTCAGAAAACATGAGTGCGAAGGATGAAACACAAATCAAAACAAAAAAGAAAAAGAGCGTCCTGAATGAAAAAGTGCACGTACAAATCGAACATGGTCGGAAAAAGGGGGAAAGAGTAGACAAAAACTAGGTCCGGAAAAAATAATAATTAGGGCTACGCGGTAAAAAATGAGCACAAACGGGTAAATGTAAAAGGAGTAAAAACTGGCTCAAAAAGGGGTGAATATTACAAAAGGTCAATTCTAACATTAAGGCCGTGTGGAGCGAGAGTACCTAGCCTCATGATCAGTCGGTTTTCAGCACTAAGGCGGTCACGATCGGAGCCTGGGCACATTACAGCTACCGTAACAGTTAAATGTTGTATAGAACAAGGTGAAGGGGGATTAAAATGTGCAGCAATCGGGTATCCATGGAGATTCTAAGGTGCTCGGTGACTTGATCCGTGAGAAGGCACTTGGTCTCTTCCACATACAACGAGTTGCATCTCCCACATGCTAAAATATAAACTACATTAGAGGAAATGCAGGAGAATCTTTGTTTGACAATAAAGCTATTGCCGTTGGGGCCTGAAATGTTGACGAGGTCGTGTTTGACAACAACTAGACATGTATTACACCTTGGACGGTTACATGGAAAGGTACCAGCCGTGTCGTCGAAAAAAATTTGTGGGTGGGAAGCCCGAACTAAATGGTTGGCTAAATTTTTCTCAACTCTAAAAGCAGTGATGGGGGGTTCCGGGAAAACATCACGGGTTGAGGGGCCTTGTCAGAGCAACTCGACATTTTTGTGGATAGCGTGTAAAATAGGACGGACCGAAGGGTGATAAGAAATAACTAAAGGAATAAGTAGATTGATACCAGATTTGCTCTTTTTCTCCAAGGCTTCCTCTCTGCTGGTTCTTTGAATTCTGCGTGGGGCATTAGAGTGGATTTTGGCAGGGTACTGGCGTTTTTCAAAAGAGGACAACATTTTTTCAGAGGCAGTAGAGAAGTCAGAATCCTCCGAACAAATTCGTCTGGCTCGCAAGAACTGGGAATAAGGGATAGATTTAGTGTAGAATTTGAGGTGGTTGGAAGGGTACAAAAGGTAATTATGCGAGTCGGTTGGCTTAAGGTGTAGGTTAGAGGTAATTTTACGGTTATTGATGGACAGTTTAAGGTCGAGAAAAACAACAGATGAGTCCGAGATACAATGGGTAAATTTCAAAAAGGGGCAAAAGGAATTAACAAAGTCGATAAAAGTTTTTAAATCACGACGGGATCCAGTGGCAACTTCACAATATCATCAATATACCTTTTGTAAAAATAGGTCGTGGCCCGGTATACTGAGAAAAAAGATGTTCTTCAAAGTAACCCATGGTAAAACAGGCAACAGAGGGACCCATTTTGGTTCCCATGTCCACTCCTTTAACTTGACGGAAAAAACGCCCATTAAACTGAAAACAATTTTGCGTGAGAACAAGTTCCTTCAAACGTAGGAAGGTGTCAGTCGGTATAAGAGGATCACGCCGTTTGTCTTGGTATGTTTTTTTTACAGCCAGACTGTAATCATGAAAAAACATTAAGTGTTTGTTTTTTCTTTACAGTTTTTGCATGTAAATTAGTTTACAAATGTCTACTGTAAAATCGAATTACAGAATTCTTCTGTTTTTTTTTTTTTTTTTTACCTTAATTTTATGTGAATTTACAGCCTACTGTTTTCATTCTCGGCGTTTTAATATTTATTATAATATCGCTTTTTTTCCTTCCATATGTTATTACGTAACATACACTTCACCATTACGTAGATCAGGTATTTGCTTATCAACGTAATGTGTCGTTACGAAGTTGTTTTCATTCAAAACACAATGAGGATACTTTGTTATCACATTGTTGTCCAGTAGACTGCTATCTCTAGGAACTTTGTGTTGGAATATTACGACGTCCACTTTTGTCGGACTGTATATACGTTATTGAACTTACCGTAGTACTTGTAGTCTTAGTTCTGTGAACCCTCTTATATACCTTGAATAGTAGTTATGTTTTCATCTGTGAACCCTTTGAGAGATTGCGTCATTCGATCGAATCGTATAGTTGCACGTTAAAACGTGGTATAGCCTGCATCCCGATTTATGTCTGTAATTCCGAGATAATAAAGTTCTGTTTCGAGTAAAGAGAAACTCCGTTTGTCAGAGTTGTCTCTAACCAGTTGAACTGCAACAACCGCTGCTCTCCAGAGCCTCGCCAACAGGTTATGGGCCCAGGATTACGTGTGTGTGCAGAAGTCTTGTGTGCTTGAACTGCAACAGGGGCGGTAACGTTATTTTCGCTGAACTGGTAATTTAGCATTGTTCAGTACAACTACTGTACAATGGCAACAGAACTGAAGAGTTATATGGTGATATCCCTGAATGGGAAAAATTATGCGACATGGAAAGTGCAGTGCCGAATGGCTCTCATGAAAGATGGACTATGGAGCATAGTTAATGGCTCAGAAACCCCACCACCTCAGGCCGAGGGTCAAAGTTACAATAAGTTTGTTGCTAGAAGAGACAAAGCTCTAGCTATCATTGTATTATCCATAGAACCGTCACTTTTGTACTTGATAGGAGACCCAAATGACCCAGTCGTTGTGTGGAAAAAGTTGGCAGACCAATTTCAAAAGAAATCATGGGCCAACAAATTAGAATTGAGGCGTAAGCTCTATTCACAGCGTTTAAAGGACGGTGACTCAGTACAAAGGCATATTAAGCAAATGGTGGAAATTTTTGATGGACTCTCAGTTATTGGCGATCCGATAAGTGAAGAAGATCGTGTAGTTCACCTGCTTGCCAGTCTGCCAGATTCATACAATATGTTAGTTACGGCTCTAGAGGCAAACCCGGAAGTTCCAAAAATGGAAACTGTGACTGAAAGATTGTTACACAAAGAGAGAAAATGAAAAGACCGGGTTAGTGGCAGTGTGAATGGTGAACAAGCCATGGTAACGTCGAAGCAGCAAACAAAGAGAAAAGGCCCGAAATGTTACAATTGTGGAAAATTTGGCCATATCAAACGAAATTGTACGCTACCTGCACAAGCTGAGAAAAGGTATGACTCAGGCCATAGAAGTAAGAAACAGTCTAGTCAAAGGGCTAACAATGTAAAGGCCAAACATAGGGACAGTAGCTCTGATAATGAAAGTGTTGGGCTGATAGTACGTCATGCGCTGTCGGCTAATGCTAATGGTCCATTAAACAGCTGGATCGTGGACTCTGGGGCAACCTGCCACATGTGTAATGACAATGAGCTGTTTGTTGAGTTTAATAGCCCTGAAAAGCCAGTAGAAATCACATTGGGTGATGGACACACATTGCAAGCAACAGGTCAAGGGGTTGTTGCATTGGAAATGAACTTGCCAAACGGCAAACGAAAGAAATGCAAACTATATAATGTGTTGTATGTGCCCAATCTGTCCTACAATCTGCTCAGTGTGTCGAAAGCAACTGAATCTGGGAAAATGACCAGATTTACTGAACAAGGCTGTAAAATATTGGATGCAAACCACAAGGTGATTGCTGAGGCAACTAGAATTGGTAGCTTGTACTACTTGGATTGCCAAACCAATAATCAAAGGGCAAATACAGCTACAGGTGAAGGTCAGGTGAAAAAGGAAACTAGCTGGCGTCGACGTTTCGGTCACTTTGGTGCAAAAAGTTTGCAAAAGTTGGCTAAAGAGAAGTTAGTTGCCTGTTTTGATTATGATGCGTCAATAAACATTGATTTCTGTGAACCATGTGCAGAAGGGAAACATCATCGTACCCAGTTTCCAACTAGCACTAACAAGCAGTCCAGAAAGCCATTGGAGTTAGTGCATAGTGATGTTTGTGGGAAAATGAACACAAAGTCTCTTGGGGGTGCTGAGTATTTTCTGACTTTCATTGATGACAGCACAAGATATGTATGGGTGTACGTGCTGAAACGCAAAGACGAGGTGTTTAAGTGTTTCTTAGAGTGGAAAGCTCTGGTGGAAAAAGCAACAGGCCATAAATTAAAAGCTTTGCGCACTGACAATGGTGGTGAATTCACATCGGCTGAATTTGAAAATTTCTTCAAAACAGAAGGAGTAAGACATGAGCTAACTGTGCCAAAGACCCCTGAACAGAATGGTGTTGCTGAGAGGATGAATCGTACTCTCGTTGAAACAGTACGATCAATGCTGGCTGACTCAAAACTACCACAAAAGTTTTGGGCCGAAGCCTTGTCAACAGCTGTTTATTTGAGAAATCAAAGCCCGACTAAAGCTGTTGAAGGAATGACACCATTTGAAGCATGGACAGGTCAAAAACCAAAGGCTGATCACCTGCGAATATTTGGGTGTATGGCATATGCCCATGTTGCCAAAGATGAGAGACAGAAACTGGACTCAAAGGCAAAGAAATGTATTTTCTTGGGCTATGGAAAGAATACAAAGGGGTATCGGTTATATGATCCTCAACGTGCCAGAGTCTTCTTCAGTCGAGATGTTTTGTTTAATGAATTAAGCTGTGGTCTTGAGAAGGAGCATGATGAATCAGAGCAAAACCGATTCATAACAATTGATGTTTCTAATGACAAAGAAACAGTTTCTGATGACACAGACTCACAATTGCGACGATCAGAAAGGGAAAGGAGACAACCCAGTCGTTATGGAGAATGGGTTACCCTTGCAAGTGATGAAGTAAGTGAGCCAATAACTGTGAGAGAAGCACTAGATAGCCCAAATGCTTCTAAGTGGCAGAGTGCCATGGAGAAAGAGATGAAATCTCTGCATGACAATGATGTCTGGGAATTGGTGGAACTGCCAGTCAATCGAAAGGCAGTTGGAAGCAAGTGGGTATTTAAAGTCAAAGATGGTGCTGATGGCTCAGTCGAAAGGTACAAAGCTCGACTCGTGGCACAAGGTTATTCACAAAAGTTTGGAGTGGACTATGACGAAACTTTTAGTCCAGTCATCAGGTTTGAATCAGTCCGCACTGTGATAGCCCTAGCAGTGGAGAATGGACTAAAGTTAGAACAAATGGATGTGACAACAGCCTTCTTAAATGGCAACCTTGATGAGGAGGTGTACATGAAACAGCCAGAAGGCTTTGAAGTCGAAGGCAAGGAACACCTTGTTTGTAAGCTGAAACGAAGTATTTATGGTTTGAAACAATCACCCCGCTGTTGGAATTCTGCACTTCATAACAAATTGATCAAAATGGGTTTCGTGCAGACTGAAAGTGACCCTTGCCTCTATGTATCTCACGAAGGAGAGATGTTTATCATTGCGGTGTATGTAGATGATATTCTCCTGGCAGGAAAGAGTAATGACAAAATTGAACAAGTCAAGTCATGTCTTGCTAGTCAGTTTGAGATGAAAGATATGGGAGAACTTCACTATTTTCTGGGGGTGAACGTGAGTCAGGACAAAGGAAAAGGGCAAATCTGGATTGGCCAACCAGCATATACTGAAAAGGTCCTGCACAAATTTGGCATGGAAAATGCTAGACCAGTTGCCACGCCAGTTGACGCCAATACAAAGCTGGCTAAAGCAACAGATGGTTGTGATCGTGTTGATCAAGAACTGTACAGGTCTGCAGTGGGTAGTTTGCTGTACCTATCAACTATGACAAGACCAGATATTACGTACGCAGTCAGTAGTGTGGCAAGGTTCAGTGCCGACCCAACCCAGCAGCACTGGACGGCAATCAAACGAATTATGCGCTATCTGAAAGGTACCACAAAATTTGGTCTTAAGTACAGCAAAGATGGCTCTAAAGACCTCATTGGCTACTCTGATGCTGACTGGGCAGGAGATATCAATGACCGAAAATCAACCTCTGGTTATTTGTTCCAGGTGAATGGTGCCGCAGTAAGTTGGAGAAGCAAAAAGCAGACAAGTGTTGCACTCTCTACGGCAGAAGCAGAGTACATGGCTCTATCGAGTGCTGCACAAGAAGCAGTATGGTTGCGGAGACTGTACACTGATTTGAAGAGTGATCCTACCTCTCCCACAGTTATCCTTGAGGATAATCAGTCTTCCATTCACATGGCCAAAAATCCCCAATTTCATGGAAGATCCAAACACATAGACATTAAATATCACTTTATCCGCCAACAAGTCCAGAGCGGAAACGTGAAGCTTGAGTATTGCAGAACCGAGGAGATGGTAGCTGACATGCTGACCAAAGGATTGCATGGAGACAAATTTCAGCAACTCAGAAAGATGGCAGGTGTCGTGGAACTACAGTAGATGACCAGTCCGCCTGCAAGTGAGAAGGAGTGTTGGAATATTACGACGTCCACTTTTGTCGGACTGTATATACGTTATTGAACTTACCGTAGTACTTGTAGTCTTAGTTCTGTGAACCCTCTTATATACCTTGAATAGTAGTTATGTTTTCATCTGTGAACCCTTTGAGAGATTGCGTCATTCGATCGAATCGTATAGTTGCACGTTAAAACGTGGTATAGCCTGCATCCCGATTTATGTCTGTAATTCCGAGATAATAAAGTTCTGTTTCGAGTAAAGAGAAACTCCGTTTGTCAGAGTTGTCTCTAACCAGTTGAACTGCAACAACCGCTGCTCTCCAGAGCCTCGCCAACACTTTGTAATTGGAAAGTCACATTTTTTGTACAATATAATAATTGTTTTTAAAATAAATATGACAAAGAATTCAAATACATTGGTTGCAAACATTTCCAGACAAGGTAAACAATAAGTTTATCACTTCCTGATTAAAAAACGCCAAAAAAGATATTATTCAAAGCAACAGCAATCCTTTTGTTAGGAAAATGCCTACAAAATAAGCTCCACCCATTAATGCAAAATGAGATATACGTCATAAAGTGGTAAATTTACAGACTCTTTCAAGTAAATTTGTGAAACGTTTTTAATTCGATCAAGTGCATGAGCGCCTGTGGCGATGAGTTGACATCAGTATACCAATTGTCAGTATAATAAATGTAAGTTAATTTTCAAATAGGGCCATAAATTTGCCAAAAATGTTTTCTGTTTTAACTGAAACTTCGCAGAACGATGCATGTTATATATTGAAAATTTTCTGGCTATTTCTTATTTGTTTGTTTGTTTGGGCTTATTTTTGTTTCTTTTTCAGCTTAAAAACAAAATGAATGTTTGTTAAATGACAGTATATTTATGTGAAATCAGAAAAATACAAAATACTGTTAAAATTTCTGTAAATTTACAGAAAAAGTTTTACAAAGCAGTAACATTTGGTTAAAAAAGCAGACAGAAATGGTTTTTCAAATAAACAGAAAATACATGTTAAACAACCTTTTTTTATTGTAGCAATACAAAGTGTCTGTAAAGATACAGAAAATCTTTATTAAAAGTAAAATTCAAAAAGTTCAAGTTAAAAAAAGTCTGTAAATTTACAGAAATTTTTATCAGTGTAGTACCGGATAGCTGTTAAGGCAGCATTATGACGAATGGACGTGTAGAGTCTGGACACACCCATGGTGAATAAAAGACGTTCTCCGCAATATTCAGGAAACTCAAAGTCACGAATAAGTCTCAAGAAATGTGGCGTGTCTTGAACAAACGACGGCAAAGCTGAAACTAAAGGGGAGAGCACAGAATCCACATACTCAGAAATAAGTACGTTGGTGCGGCTGTGAAGAGACGATAGGTCTGCCAGGGTTGTTGGCTTTGTGGATTTTGGGAAGCAGGTGGAAGTTAGAAATCTGTGGGCAAGGGTTGAGTAGAGAAGTAGCGTTTGGGGGTAGTTGCTTATTGTCCATGAGTTGGGTCAAAGTGTTTTTAACTAACTTTTGGCACTCAGGAGTGGGGTCAACGGGAAGTTCTAAATAAGCACTTTGGTCGGATAGCTGTTTGTTGGCCTCAGCAATATACAGGTCCTTCCGCCAAACGACAACAGCACCACCCTTGTCAGCTGGTGTAATAATGACATCCCTGTAACTTTTAAGGGATAAAATGGCATCTCGTTCTTCAGGAAGGGGGAAGGAGATCGTTGACATCTTTGTTAATGGTATTGATTACATTGTCAAGGGTAGGATTTTCTCCTGGCTTGGGCGTCCAGGAGGAACGGACAGGGTTGGCGGGGTTGGGAACTTCCTCTGGGGGGTGTCATCCTGATGGTCTGTTATCCCGAAATGGTAGCGAAGGCGGAGCTTCCTACAGAAAGACTAAACGTCTCTGCATATGGAAAACTCATCAAGAAGGGGGTTCAGTGGAACAAAGTTGAGACCTTTCGCTAAAACTGAGCCCTCGGAGGAAGAGAGTCCCTGATCGGGTGGAATGGTGACTACAAGCTTGGCGTTTGGCTGGTTATTATTGTTAGGTTCGAATTCGGTGGACGGGGATTTGGGCAACAGGCTAGCCAAGGTCTTGGCTTTGGAGTCTTGTAAGAAGTTATGTAGTCTACGATTGTAAATATGAATAAGGAAGCGAACTTCTGCAGCTTAGGGTAAGGTTTCAAATAGAAGTGACTTTTTTCCTCAATGGTAGAATGGTAGTGTCAAAAGAAGCCTTCTTCCTTTCCATACTACGAATGGTAACCTGGCTTTGAAGGCAGGTCCTTTACGACTCTAGGCAACCACGAATGTGGGAGATGTCATTGACTCATGAATTACAACTTCACGTCGGGTGGTGATCATATGTTTGGTATTTTCTTGAAAGACTAGTTCACATGGGAAAAACTTCCTCTCTTTGCCTTTCCTCCATCAAGAGAACAACTTTATTTTTATACATTCCTTTTTTCTATATGCCCTTTTTAATAAAGAACGAGCTTCATTAACATCTGAACATATATGCAAACCAAATATTGAAAATGTTCACAATACTGAAATTTTTTATAGTATTTTGACATTAAAGGAAAGAGCAGTCCCCCCGAACCTACTTTCAAGAAAAAGCACAGCACAATTTTCATCTTATTTCACTTCAAAGTATCTTTCATTACATATTATGACCTAACCTTTGCACATCGAAGGTAAACCAAGCAGTTCTTTCCAGTGAATTTCACATTTGAAGAGGAAAACATTGTCAAATGACTCCCAACAGCCAGTCCTGAAACTGGACAGTATACTATATTACTTCAATTTGGAATGACTGGTCTTGCCCTTTAACTTGACGCGATTCTAACTCTGTGATTACAAATTATAATGTACATATATTCATTAACTTACAATGATTATTTTATCAAAATATTATAAGTTCTTACAAAATTGTGGCATTAAAAGATAGTGATTTAATTTAAAATTATGGATCATGGATCATAAATAACGCTTTCAGTCGAATGACTATCACCATTGCACGTTGTAAATGTCATGAGAATATAGGAAATATCCTATCGCTGATAATGAATATGGAAGTATCTGCCATCTTTCTTTTGTTAGCATTACTTTTTGTTGACATTCAATGAATCAAAGTTGCGAAAGCAAACTTAATGTGAAGTACTTTCGACGACATTTAAGTCTGAGTCTGGCAAATAAGGTTACTGAGGTTGTTCCTGAAAAGATGCGAATCTGAAAGAATGCTAATTCTTCGAAAAAGGGAGACGTATGACCTTGAAAAAGGCTGTGGTGGAATAGGTTAATGATCATATGTATTTTGATCATGACGTTCTGCTCTACCACATTATTGTTTTACTGCTCTTAGTTCAGTGCTGGTGCAAAAAAAGCCTAATATCTTTCGCATGAAATCCGTAAGTTGATTTTGGGCCTTTCCTAAAAAATGTGAAGGTTTATAGACTATGATAACGTCAGATGAGGCGCCGTCTATCAATCTTTTACTTGACTTATGCTTCCCTTCTCTTCGGAAAATGGGGACGTAGACAGGTTCCGCCGAGATTCCTTCGCGGAATCTCTGACGTATATTTTAAGGACACAATATTCAGTCCTCTCATACCGTAAGGGGGAAACCAAAAAGCAAATTATAATAATTTTTAGAACCTCCAAAACTAGCACAACTTGACTTGAGATCAAACGCTTGTTCCTAAGAAAGTTTCCCGCCTTCTTAGGGAACCAATCAGCTAACAGAATCGGAGTATTTTTCTTTCACGTCCGAAAGACTTGAGTTAAACTCTTCGAGCTAGATAGCCCCTTCAGTTGCAAAAAAAAAGCCATATACCTGGTCTACTACAAAGGCCTCTGAATGGCAAGCAACTCTTAAACACAGTCATTTACGTATAGCAACCAACCTTGATAACCTCCGGTCTGTCTAACAAAAGACGCAGGCTTCCCGATCGATAAAGTTCATTCATAGCCTCCAACTCGATCTCTTGTCTCCTCCAAAGGAAAGACGACTATACGTAGTCACCTATACGCCCATAACCTACACGGCGAAAGACCACCCAAAGTACGGTCATATAACCTCTTGTAGTATAAATATCCGACAGGATATTGAACGTCAAAAAGGGTAACAAATATTCCTCAGTCTGAGAAACCTAAATAAAAGATTGAAACAATTCGTATTCTATATCGTAACAATACAGACAAGATAAGCTGAGTGAGAATTCGCTAATAACTTAAAAGCAATTTCTTGAGTGTTCACAAGAGAGACCTCGAAGCGTCACCCCTCGTATGGCTAGCGCTAACTTGACCCCGGTGAAACACTCAAAAGAATTGGAAAAAAATCAATATGCTTCATACCTGCCGTATGCATAAAATGCGCACACTGTAGTTTGTTACTGTTAATCAAAAAACAATTTTGACAAACCCCCTTTACCCACCCGTGCTCACAACAGCCAGACAACAGAAACCGGTCTAGCTTGGTCATATGCATTTGTAGTCATTTGTGAAAAAATCAAATGATCACCAACAAAGTAAGCATATACCAGAGAGGTATTACTAGAAACACATCCATGCCTATACTTTCATATCAGAAGAGATGTAACTTAGCTATCATCTTGACTAATGAGGTTTAATGGTTGAGAGAGAGAGATTGCTACGGAGTCTTTTACTTTGCTACTCCCTCATCAGAGATATCTCTTCCCATTCCTGCTATACTTGTCAACAAAATAAATAGTATAAAATTCTTTCTTTTCTTTGGTTGGATAAGTGTACACTTAGTAGGGCTTATCCCTTTCAGTAAATGGTTGCTCGAAGGAACTGTTTAAAATTTGTCTTGCATGATTGCTAACGAAATCAATAATGCAGTGGCGCTAAGTACGCCCACCAATGTAAAAATTATCTAATATGAGAATATTTACAAAATGAAGAGCAAAAAACTTGGGTTGAGGTTAACTAAGTTATTTAGATGCGGTTAAGCATGTATATCCCCATACAGTCATTCCAAGAACCACGTGATTGAAAAATCACGTGGTTGGTTCATGATTCATGGAATAACATACAGCATCGTCTGATTGAGATATTTTTGATGCTGGCTGACGAACAATCATGATACTATTGCAGGCTCATTCATGGACTTTACTTCCATGATTTCTGTTACAGTGAGGTAATGGGATTTCAATGTGTTAAATGAGTATGCAAGAGAAACTTCCGGGAGAACGTTCTTTTAGAAATCTCAAACCTGTACGTATTTTTCTGGTTTTCTAGAGTTAGCCTTACGCCTGTGACTAACAACGGCTATCGGTGTCATTTTGGTCTCAATTTCTTGCCGTGGTGTCTTCAATGGCCCATGTACTTCAAAACTAGGAAAAATACATAGCAATTTTGCTATGCCCTTTAAGAATCTCATCTAGATCCCTGGGAATGTCCAAATTTTATCACAGATCCCAGGGTACTCGTAATTTAGAAGAATTGTGAGTTTGGGCAGGTTTTTGTCTTCAGAGTGAGGAATTTCGCAGAAAAGCAATTTGGTTTTTAAATATTCTACGACGTTTTGGGTCTGAAGAAAACGCTCCCTCTATCCTTGGGGGATTCACACTAACTTTCATAACTTCCGTCGATTTGCCATTAAAGTCATGGAGCATTTAAAAGAAAAACTTGGATTTATTGTAGGTTGGTTTTGGGGCTTTCAATCCGTTTAAATCCCACAGATTGCCAAAAAGCAGCGTGCGCCTCGTTTTCGAGGCATTTGGTGTTCAACGTGAAGAAATAGTGATAAGAATTCCACACTTCACTGGGCAAGTAAAGTAACCTATAAGCTCTCTAGGTCAATTACGCGTGATTAAAACTTCTTTTATCATGTGGGTTTGGTGATGAGTCAGCCAGCTGAATATTGCTGCGTGTTTTAAGGGAGGACTCGAACCCTACGATTGCTGATTCAAAAAATTGGCTTCCTTTAGTTTTCCACCCTTTCCCAATTTCGTGACACCATTTATAAATTTTTATCAGCTGCCCCACTGGCATGTGCCTCAACAATATGTATGCCCAGGCGGTCGGACTTGTCCTTTAATGTAGCTGAAAGTTTTCATCTCCCTACCCTGTCAGCACAAAAAGTCAGAGGAACGTCCCAGCCGGTCAGTAGTATTGTCCCGTCCCCTTGTTATTTCAAAACGAATTTTCAACCCAATCAGAAACAAGTCACTGACTCCTTTAAAGGAGAATGAAAGATGTGTTTAAGCCGTTTGACTACTTTACATCCGATTTATAATGACGTCTTGTTGTTTTTGAACTCTCGTAAAAGAAGAGCGTGTTTTTATCCAACGGTTGCGGGATATGCTAAATGGAAAGACAGTTTGAGAGACAATTTGATTTTTACTGGTTATTCGAACAAATATATAGCTGAAGAACATCAACTGACTTGAGGCAATAAAGCGACATTTACTATTCGGAAAGGGTCAGAATTAAGTTTTTTTTTTCTGTTACCACTGATTAATCCTATTGCGGTAGCGATGTAATGCCGAGCGATCGAAATCTTTAGTATACAATACTCACCACAAAATATAGGCCTTTAGCGTTTGCATATGCAGCGGGATTTCACCGTTTAAGGATGCAGCACATTATAATGGTGGGGGATTGATAGATCATTTGAAGTGTCACCCTTTTCACGAAGTATTAGTCGCGCCATAAATAAAATACGCTGCTGAATCCACCATGAGAGTCAAGACATTGCCGGACTCCTCTGGTAGTGTCGTCTCACGGATGAAATCTGGACCTCCCTGAAGAGTCACCATGACTCGTTTTGTGCTGACAGTGTAAGAAAATTAAAACCTAAATTGATTGTGTAGCGCTGTACGCTTCACATCCTAACTGTAACGAAAAAAATAAAACATTTTATTGGTTCATATATGTCACCCATATCAATAAAAGTAAAATTCTAAGAAAGGGTTTTCATCTGTTACATTAGTTTCCTGCTTGAATATCGAAAACTAATCTTACACTATTAACTTCTAGTCAAATTTCTATTTTCTCTTTGTTAAGTCTATTTCAAATAAGTGTAAACGTATCAATGCTGTTCCGCTACCTATATCCATCCTTTGCAATAATTCACCTACCGGTGGCGATGTTCTCTATAAGTGATACTGACAGTTTCAACTGATACCCTTTCATATAAAAAAATATCATACTTGTTACACATACCGACTTACTCATCTAAAAATGCAGAAGACGAAGTCACAATGTACTACACGGAAAATATATTGCATGATTTTGGACACTTGTTTTCTACCTAGTTTTCAGTTCCACAACCATATCAATTTGTTTCATAGGTGTATCAATTTTTCTACTCAAGTTTAATATATCTAACTTGCACAAATATTTATCTTTATTGGCTGTAAAGTAACTCCTGCTGGATTGACGTTCATCTAATAATATAAATTTGTGTTCAGTAAGATGTTTTTTCAAGCATTGTAACGACTAGTAATTTGTTTAGAGGGGAGAAATAAGATAAACATAAATTTTTTGAACCACCCAAGCTAGCCCGAGACAATCTCGCTTTTCGTTCAGTCTTGGAATATTTTTTTCTCGGCTTAATCTCGAGCTATTGCGATAAATGTCTCCATCTAATTAAAACGTCCTCTTATAAAGCAAACGATTTGTCATACAGAGATGGATAAAGCTTTAGTACAAGTGACAATTCCGGCTACCGTCTATGATGTTTCTGGTGTATTACTCCTTGTCATTTCCTGAACATAATTTCAGCACCAGTCAGATAGAGCTCAAATGCATGGGTTAAGTAATTCCCTCTATACAATCTGCCAGCACTGCCAAGGCTTTCATAGGGTCCGTCTTGGCCTGTTACTAGATCCAAAGAAAGTGTGATATCCCTTTTGAAGAGTCACTTTAAACATCTTTATCCCTAAACATGTAATATTCATAGATGCATTATGGTAACTTGCTAAGATATAGCTACATAACTAGTTCCAGGAAAGACATTATTTTCTCTTCTACACTTCTGTTGGGTTTCATTCTTCCTCCATTATTGGCCGCCTGTTTGGTCCAACGATAAGAACATCCGCCTCCCACGCGGTAAGCCCGGGTTCTGTTCCCAGATCTAGTCATACCAAAAACAAAGACATGGGACCTACTGAAGTTGTGCGTGACACTCCGCATAAGCGATGGATTGGGGAAAGCAATCCAATGGGCCACAACTGGAAAAAAGGCCGTGGCCGGCTCGACTTGAACCCATAGGTTGGAAACTGGCCGTAAATTTTTTTCTAACAAAACAACTCTTCTTCCATTATCGGGATATATTGACATTCAGTTTTAAGTGGACAGCATCATACATCGGTACAGACCTCAGTATGTTTCCTTGAGTGTTCCATCTACACAGGCAAAAAGTATGCAAATGTTATTCTATCCCTTTGAATAAGGCACAAAAAACTTCAACACTTCGCATCTCAGTACCTTAAAGAATAATAAAATATCCCAAGGGGGGGGGGGGGCGGGGGATTAAACTCGCTCCTAGGAGCCAATTATTGGGTTCTGTGGGCCCTCAATACTGAAGTTTGCCAACTGGGATCCATATCTCTAAATTTGGCCCCAACATCTGTCTATCCTACAAATTTTGGATACTAATGTAACCAATTGCACATTACCTTGGTCTTGCAGTCACTCTAACCTTTTAATATTTCTGACAAACTTTTTTTTCTCAACTTGCTTGTTCACTTTGGAATGAAATATTATCCAAATAAGTCAACACTTTAAACATCCTCAAAAATCACACCCTTTAACTTTGTAAAAACGGCTGATCCCCCCACCCCCATACTAAGTGTGCTGCAATTGGTACATGCTACTTACACTCAAAATTTTGCCCAACTTTTTGACCAACACTGGGCATCTATTCAACAACCTAAACAGTTGGGCAAAACTGTAACCAACCAAATTGGGTAAAGTTTGAACCCAACTGTTGGGCAAGAGATTACCCAACTGTTTGGTAAATTAGCATTTTAAAACATACCCACTTGTTGGGCACTTCTTTTATTAAACTGTTGGGCAAATGCATTAACCAAATGTTGGTTATATGTTAATCATCTTTTCCTTTAACATTGGTGCTTTCTTTAAATGTTAGGTTGTAGGTTATGGCAGGGAGCTGCCACTGCAGCTCCCTGGTTATGGCAACCCATCGGTCCCGGTTAAAAAAACCCTGGCTTAATAACCTATTTGGTTTTTCACTGAGTTTCGTATAGTTACGTCCGAAACTATCATTTTTAAAAGGCACTGTAAAATGATGTGTGTTCATGGTGTGATGAAGTATTGTAGTTTCATCAATGCATAAATGTGAACACAAGGGCTGCATGAGAATTAGCTGGTCCGTAGCTCTCATACACTTTTTTCTAAAAGTCCCCACGACTCTCTGGCGAAGAGCCAAGGGGCTAAAACGAAACGATTACTCCCGAAGGAGTTCTGAAACTGCTTCCCGAAGAAGCTATTACGTCCACTGAAGGACAACACTTATCACAGGTTTCTTGTTATGCCGAAAAGTTTCAAATAATAATATATAAACGCTCATTCGGACGTGAAAGAGAATATCCCAGATCCTGACCTCTCATTGGATAGCAGTTTTGCGCCAAATACGAATTATGGAATCTCATACAAATGTGTTCTACTTCGTAGTACTGTTTAAAGAATTTTATGGAAATAGAGATCGATTTCATGGTCTAAAGTAATGTACGAGTTTAGCTGTTTGGCCAATATAAAAGATGCCAAAGAGAATTTTCATATTATGGTACCATGGTCTGATTATGAGAAGAATTGTGAAACAAATCGGGTCAAGTGCACTGTTGTTTGGTGACAACACTGCAACCAACAATATACCCAACAAATTGGCAAAAAGTTACCCAACAAGTGGGTAAAGGGAAAATATGCTCAACTGTAGAATAAAATCTTATCGTCATTTTGACCAGTCAGTTGGGTATAACAGTATACGCGTGCATGGAAGGGGAAATTTAACCATTATTCGAGCAAAGATTGACCAACACTCATGTCGGAAAAAATACCCTTAGAACCATCTCGTCAGTCACTGTTCTCAGTACTAATTATATGCCCATTTAAGCATTTGAAAATGACCATGAAGGTTGACATTTCATAGCACCTTATCTCAGAATACGCTGAAAGGGGATGTAGCCCTTCAGAGCACTTTAAGTAATTTGATTCCCTTTTTGCTAGCACTTATTTCAGGATTTGTTGCAAGTTGTTATTTGACCCTCAAAGTTGTTGGGCTTCTATTGTACCAGAATGGTAAACAAATCTGCTGCTCGTTGAAGCAGCTAATAGGAGTAATTAACCAGTGGTCGGTTACTATAATTGGGAACCGCAGTTTTTCCCTAAAAACTGTGGTAGCCCTGACGGATCTCCTGAAAGGCTAATATCCCGTAATGTTAAGCAATAACTTTTACTCAACAAAAACTTTGCCCAGCGTTTAAACATTGCACCAATTAGCCCCAAAGTTGGGCAAAGTTTAACCAACACATTTTATAAACTTCTTTAACCAACGGATATTTTACCCAACGTTTTAAGAGTGTACCCATCATTAATAAACGGTGATCTATCCTACTAAAATAATGAACATATGGCAGTTTTGAAAATACGGCACTCTGCGTCAGGATAGGTTTTCTTTGTCGTAGAAAGTTACCTGGTTCATTTTTCAACAATCTATGAAAAAATATCTTGAACCAGCACTGCAGGAAAATTGTTACGTCGGTTGTAGCGTTCGATTACATCTAAGCTTTGATATTTCTGAGTCTCACTTGCACAAATTCCCTTTTTTTGATTATGACGTTGAAGGAATCAATGCCTGCTCTATTAAATTTTCTTAAACGTGTAATGATGCGATGTTACAATAATCTCCTTCTTTTTGCATAGTATATCATACACTACCACACCATTCACAAAAAAAAAAAAATAATTTACACTGAGTAAGGTAAATCTTCGTGTGACTGTTGCTGCTCCGTAGGTGCTTACATTTGGAAATTAATTTTAAAATAATTTAATAATATCCTTCTACTTGTTCGTAGACATTTTCTTCTGGTCTGTTGTATGGAGAAGCAGTAAGGCCATACGTGTGTCGTATCATGGTATCCCTATCGTCATCTGCGATATTTAAGTTTTTGTTTGACGAAATACCAATCTGCAAAAAATAAAAAACAAAGATGTATATCAAACAAAAACAGCCACAAAAATGTAATTTTAAGCCTCCCATTTGTAATCCGGTGCCACAATTTTAGAAAAATGATATCCAGAGCACCCTTATCTATAAAATAATAGAAAACTGTTTTCTCATTATTACACCGTCCCTCTTCCTTTTTAAAACTGTACCTTGGGCGAGAGGCAGAATCCACAGTTGAAGATATCGTCACTCAAATTTCCAGTGAGACTAATCAAAGTTAAACAATGTCGTTATTTACTTTTCGTTTCATCCGTTCCAGTATCTATGAACCTTTCTGTTATTTTTTTATTATACGTTCAAGGTTCGTGTTTCATATTCCACTGTTTAAATCACTGCAGTTTCAGTATCTACAGCATAAAGTTGAATATATCATCAATTAAACTTCCAATGAAAGTTACAGTTCAAAATTGAACAGTGCTTTTTTTGTGTTTTTTTTTTTTTTTAAGTTTTTCGCTTCATCTTTTCCAGAAGCTTGAAACATTTTCTAAGGGCGTTGATCTTGGTGTTGGGGACAATCGCCGCAACGATAAAAATTTGTCGGGTAATATATCGTTCCCCAATAATTCAGGCAAATTTGACAAAAAAGAGGCAACGGGCAGAATAAACAAAAAACAGCATTTTGGTATAAAAACGATTTTAGAGCTTTGAGAAAATGACAAATTGAGCCTACTTTCAAGTAATAATAATTCACCTACAATACACCATCTTTAAATGTTTGTGTATATATATGGGGTCGAAAGGAAAGTGTGTATGCATCCTTGTTTGTTTTTTTCGTGGGTGCATAGGTGAGCGCTAGCATTTGTGTGTGTGGATTGCTTATAGACGAGTCTGATCACGGACACGATCTGAGGTTTGGGCTGTTGGAAAGTTTCTGCCCCCATCCGCAAACCAGATCCGCGCCCCTAACCCTTTAATGTCTGCATGAAATGCCCATCATGTCAGTCAAAGCATAAGGGTGGGTAAACGTTCTCCAAAGAGCCAGATGTTGTGTTTATTTTCCGAACAGTTGAAACATAATTTACAACAAACGTACTCCCATGTGCATGAAATGTTTTGGCAACTTAGCGCTTTAGCAAACAAACAATTGGTGTTCCTGTTAGGGGTCGAAGGGTCCGTATTACAGTTGATAGATTTATCATTTTGACGCCATATGTTCGTTGCGACAATCCTAATTGCAAATCAAGTATCCTATTGAGTCATTAATATTAAGTCGCAGTTGAGACGTGCTCTTAGTTACAGAATCGGAAGGAAAAAGTACCCTTGTCATTGGCGCTACCCTACAACCCTACCTGAATGTCCCAGGAAGACCTTAGGGGAATTTTACTACAGTTTTTTTTTTTCTTTTATTTTCTTCCTTTCTTCCTTACAGTTTCTTTCAGAAAAACCTTTATTAATAAGAATAACCCAACCTGGCCGTTCAAGGACCAAGAACCAAACAATAAGGGAATCTAATCCTGTGGGTCGTAGGAGTAAGAACGTTTTCTATTAAAGTTTATCTCGTTTAAGGGTGAAAAAGCAAAAAGTTATTAAATGTGATTAAGTACTGAAAGTATAATTTTTCAAAATTTAATCAAAATAGAACCCATGAAGCAAACTATATTGTTCGGCGAAGGCAAACGGTCTATCTTTTTTTCTGCTCTCTCTTTAAAAATCAAAATGATCCACCAATACACTAACTAGACATTGGGGGGGGGGGGGGGTGATGGGGGGGGGGTTTAATAGATGAACGGTACCTACCGGAAATGATTCCTGAATAGCCGTCTCCAGTCTATCTCGTATAACTGATAGAGTAGGTCGTTCAGCGCTGTCCATCCAGCAACTCAGCATGACGGAGTAACTAGTAGGAAAGAAAAACAAAACAAACAGATAAACCTTAGTATATTAAGTAACCGAAACCGTCAAACTTTATTCATAAAAAAATGCATAAATCACATTTGTACATCAGAGAGCTATTGTATCCAAAGTGAGCCTGCTTCCTGCTTTAACCTCCTCTTAACCTGATATACTTCTAATCGCAAGAAAATGTGAAGAGAGAAGTACAAGAAGAGAAAAGAAGAAAATGAGCACTCAATTTATGCTTTACCCCCTTTCCTATTAAAATATTACTTACGCCGCCCCTGCTCCTGATACGTTTCTTCTGTAGGAACTAGGCATGTAAGTCAATTAAAAGTGACGTGAAAGTTAAACGTTAGTTCAGCGATTTAGAGATAAACCATGCATCGCTGGGTTTTAGTTGAAATAAAAAACGTTTGTTATTTAAGTCATCTGTGATGCACTCTTACAATTGCCTGCTGCAACTTGCTGGTGGAGGCAGTTGGTCACCCTGTTCAATCAGTCGTTGAATATCTTCTTGACTCAATCCATTGAAAGGGTCATCACCTTGTAAACCAATAAGTTCGTATGGATAAAATAAATATGCTAGTTATAACATTGAACTGTTTTGATCAAGAGTAGCGTGATATTACACACTCTAATATTGCAAGAGTGGTTCATACGGAAGCTTATTTAAGAATACAGCATTTACATCAAAATGCCATTGAAACATTTATGATAAAATAAATACTGAGATATATAGTATAAATAAATTGAGCTTGAAGCAGGCTGAGCCAGGAGCGTGATTCTTAGCCAACTGAAAACTTAGAATGCTTTAAACATTACCGAAGGAAAATATCTCCCACAATGAAACGCCAAACGACCATACATCACTCAAAGCTGTGTATTCGCCTTGGAAGATAGTCTCTTTGGCAAGATTTGCGAAACAGGGTTTTTTCTGAAAAATAAAACACACAGTCTATTCAAGATGGCATCTCGGTCTTCAAAGATCGTTATCATTCTTGGCAGTTACTGTTCTTTTCTGGAAGAATTTCATTGTACCCGATAAATTCATAGCATCATGACCAAAAAATATAAAAAATAATAATAATGATGATGATGATGATGATGACGATGTCGATGTCGATGATGATGATGATGATGATGATGATGATGTCGATGATGATGATGATGATGATGATGGTGATGATGATGATGATGATGATGATGATGATGATGATGATGATGATGATGATGATGATGATGATGATGATGATGATGATGATGATGGTGATGATGATGATGATGATGATGATGATGATGATGTCGATGTCGATGTCGATGACGATGGCGATGGCGATGGCGATGGCGATGGCGATGGCGATGGCGATGGCGATGGCGATGGCGATGGCGATGGCGATGGCGATGGCGATGACGATGACGATGACGATGACGATGACGATGACGATGACGATGACGATGACGATGACGATGACGATGACGATGATGATGACGATATTAATTTAAAAAAAAAATGAAGTGAAAACGGTACCGTGCTTTCCTTTCATAACGTAATTGACCGACCAAAGGAAATCAAGGAAGATTTAGTTACTCTCACCTTAATTTTAATCGATTCAATCTTATAGGATGCATCTTCGAGTAAACAAAAATCGAAAAGTTTGCATTCCTGGTCACTTCCAATCAATATTTTGTTAATGGACAAAGCAGGATGGCAAAACTAAAAGAAAAAAAGGGAGGAAATTGAATTTTGCATGGATGTAAGTTATTAGTCAAAACAACGAGTTTCCTTTTGATCAGTTATTGGGTGAAGGGTCAATTACATGAGCAGTGTGAAAAACATGTGCCAAAACTGGGAAAAATTTGTCTGACACCAAACCATTAGGCTATAAAGTGAATTTATATGGAATTTACAGAAAGCAAAAGTATTAGAGACATCAAGTTCTTCAGCAAAGATTCGTGTGGAAGCGACCAAGAGCGGTAACCTGTATAAGATTACGACAGACAGGTAACGAGGAGCTCTGATATGTTGAGGTGGGGGCCCTTCACCGGCAAAAGGTTATGTTTGTAGCCAGTACTAACCATTTTTTATTAAAAATTCTCAATAAACGAAGGAGATACACTGTTAACAAAAATCTTGTAGTTTTTCAGCGATACCTACAGCTAGGATTCCGGTCCTCGACTTGTTAACAGTGACTGTGAAACCAATTTAACTTTTGAACACTTAAATGATTGTAAGTGAAGTATTCAGGGGAAATTGTTACATATATACACTTAATAAAAGATACAGCTAGCTAATGCAATACTGTACTTATTTTTACTTTTACAGAGTAAGTGGTTCAGCTTGCCCAGGGAGCTGCCACTGTAGTGGCAGCTCCCTGCTTCAAGTGTGGGTTCTACATCGAAGCAAAGAATGCACAAATCTTGCAAAAAAAAATTGCCATGCACTAAAAGTCGTCATTGAAATAATAAAGACGACAAGAGGGGTGCGGTCGTATTACGTTAAGACGTTAAGAGTATAACACCGCCGGCGGAGTTTCGCCAGAAGTGACAGTTCCGAGACGTCGCTCCGGGGGGGGGGGCGGTATTCCCCACCAATGATATAAATGGATGCAATCATATTGTTTGACAAACATATCGTTCTCCCCATTATTCAAGCCGATTGAAAAAAAAAACACCACAGAATGTACAAAATTGTGGTGTACATATGATTTGAGGTTTTCTAGAAAACATCAATTTGAGCCTATTTAAAATGATAATTCTGCATTTAAAATGTGCCATCTATGCTTGTGTAAATGTTTTTATGCGTGCCAATCTAAGTGTGTTTACCTTTTTAGGGGTGGGGGGGGGGGTAATAGCTTGATTTTAAAGGACTTCCGGGCACGGACATAATCTCAGGCTTTGTCTGCCGTAATATTTTCCCCTCCCCTCCCAATTCTTAAGTCAGATCTACGCCTTCGTTTCATACCAGACAATCCCATTTTTCCAACTAAATTATTCCCACCCTCACCAAAATCCGTCTTGAAATCTTCCTTGTGAAGGTGTGTAAACCTTTTGTCATTGTTTACACAATCATTGTCATGGACATGCAAGTCCAAAGTATTTAATCAGCGAACTATCTGTGCATTTTAAACCAGAATGAAAAATGCATTGAGGTTTCGATGAATAATATATATGTCCTATTCTCTAGTGCCATGATATTTCATATCTCCTGTTCCAAATGTTTAACTACTATGATGGAAAAATAATTATGTGTTACCTTATAAGATCTTTGACCTCCACCAACAAAGAAAGGGACCACCTTGACAATGTTGACAACAGATGACATTTGACCCTACAAAAAAATGGTAGGGACCGTCCTCTTACGACGACGTTTCCATATATAGAATATGACCCCAAATGACTTTTTACCTCTACTTAAAGCAAAAGGGTTCTCCCTCTGAATATTAGGAATCTATGTACTTAGTTTTAAAACTGTCAGGCGTTCTAATTTTTAGATATTGTATCAACGGGCAAATTTTCAGGAACACGTAAACACACACCAACTTACATACATACATACATACATACATACATACATACATACATACATACATACATACATACATACATACATACATACATACATACATACATACATACATACATACATACATACACACACACAGCTTTTTTTGTGCACTGGTTTCTTTTACTGATAAAACTAAACGTGTCAGCTGTCCTAGACCTTCTGACTGAAACATTTTGTCATATAAGTACAGAATGTTCCGAAGAATAAGTCGACTACATGTCACTTCCTTTGACAAACATATATAAATTTACCTGACTACTGCTTATAAACACAATCGGTTTCACATGTTTTCTTCATGCTTCAAATACTGGAGGGACATTTCAAATGATGCCCCTCTTCAAAAGGTATTGGGTGGAAATGCCCCCGTGTCGCCGTGATCGCCGCTCTTAAAAACTACGTACAGACCTACCTACCTACCAAATAAGGTCACGACAAAGGAGGAACGTTACAAAATTATCTCAGAAACCAGAAACACAATTGAATTGTCTTGTTGTCATAGCAACACAGTCTCAGATGTTCCAGAATTTCAAATCCAGGCGTCAAAGAACATTTCTGGGCTGTTTAAAACATTAGTAATCATTGAATTTGCGGAAGTCTCACAAGTGCATCATTTCAGAAATTCGAAAAAAGTGTCACAACAACATTTAAAATTCCAGAATGGTGTCAAGGTGGCAAGATTTTTCTCACTCGTAAGTGAAGATTCATTTTCGCCTGAAAGTGACAACCATCCGAATAGCAATCAAATACTACGTACATACCTTGCGATGTACCAGGAAATACATGCCATCTGCAACAGCACGTGCGATGCGTAGAATGGATTTTGAAACTTGCTTGTCAGAGAACATTAACGACATGTTATTCTGAAGATAGGTTTTCAGATTTTCAATTGGTAAAAATTCTTGTAGCAAGTAAAGACGATCTGTTTACAAAAAGGGTAAAATTGTTTTATAATTGATAATAACACGAGATCTTACAAACCGAAAACGTCAAAATGTGATCGTTTCCCTTACTTACCATTTTGAATTGACACGCCTATTACTCGTGCTATGTGTTTACTCCAAGGTAAGTGGATCACACTTTTAACAAACATATCCCAACGATACTTGCGGCCTTCTGAAACTTCTTCTGTAGCCATGAAAGAAAAAAACCTTTATTGTAACGATACAGTTAGTTATAGCCGTCAAAGATGATTTTGCATATAAGGAGCGGTCAGCATCTTTTCAATTTGCTTCATGGACTGTGGTCCTATGTTGGATAATATACGAAACTTGATGTTTGCAAGGGTGTGCTAGTTACAAGCATGCCAAACATGTCTTAGACATAGGCATGTTTCGCCCTGCATTCACTGGAAAATGCTCAATGGCGCCATTCCTGGGGTTTTGAGGGTTGAGTCCCCCAAATATATAAGTGGGGGCTAAAAGGGTGCCAGCCTCCCCCTTCTCCATAAAAATGAGGAACTTTAAGAAGTGGGGACCGCCGAGTGCATTTGACGCGGGTGCTAAACACATTCTTTACGACTGAGGATATGCAGACGAAAACACTCTGAAAGAACCATTTACGACTTAGGGGTTTGCAAAGCTATAAATTTTGTTGTACACCTACGGACGCCTGTAAATGCTAACAATATTCCAATTCTATGACTTTTGCTTTTTCTAATTGCGAAATTAAAAAAACAGTAGTGAAGTGGTCTGCGTGCGATCCAACTGGCTTGGCGAAATAGGCACACAGTATAGTTTTGAAGGTGGACGATTTTTTGTGTGTCTACCTTGTCTTGAGATAACGAATACTTATCTCTGTTTTTTTTTTTTTTTTTGCTATAAACTTTTACTAAAGCACCCCTACCTTTTTTTTTTATTTTTCATATGAAATACTATATTTTCAATAAGAAGATTAATGGGGACATCCCACTTTTTGATGAATTGTTGTATAAGTTTAAATTTCATGTTCAGGTAGAAAATCGTATGTCTTATCAAATCAGTTCACGAAAACATATCCCTTTTTCTGAGTACGAGGAAGTTTTCAAGGAGTGTCCCATGTTAATTAATTGTATCATAATGTTTTGTAGTACTTTGCACCCATAGTAATAGTAACATTTATTTTCGTTATGCAGTCTGGCTTATGACAAATGTTTTTGTACAAGTTGTAACTGAAATTTAGCCACCCCTTCGATTCAGACTTTCTGGATGTTGTCGGTTAAGGCTGTGATGGAAGCTTTGCTTAATTTTTTTGTGTTGAATGTTAATACAGACTTTGAACGTGTTGTTAGAATGTGAAAACACTATTAAGCTTGCTATCATGTTTTCTTGCATTATTAGGACAATTGATAAAAGATTATTATAGAATGAAGTCGAATGATATATTTATAATTGCTAAATGTTATCTAAAAGAAATAAAATAAAATTGTATGAAAAATGCTATTATGAAATGAAGAGAACTAAAATAAAGATGGAGACAAAAAAAAAAAATCTCTGTTTTTTCTCGACGCGGTTGAAAAAATGGACTAAAAATATGTTATAGTATTTGTTGGAGATTTCAAACCCATCAGGTTGAAAAACTATTGACTTCAAAAAATCGGGAACAGAATCAAAGTTGAAAATTGAAATCGTCACCTTACCGCATTTTTTCCTTTCATTTTATTAAATTCTTAATTATTTTTTATTGAAATCTCTATTTATACCTACCAGAGACAGCTGATATAAATGCACCGGTTTGCACAATCGATCTTTCACGAAGTTTCCCCATCCATCTGTCCTTAAAGGACCCTGATTTTAACTGAACGACAAATGAAATTCTCGAAAAAGGTAAAAAGCTGCTCCCGAAAGACCTTGCTATGAATCGTTCGTACATTTCTATTGGGAAGAAGACCGTACGGTTAAACCAATTAGTGGATTTTGTTTTCTTACTTTTGTGTTAACTAATACTGAACGAAACCAATACTTGTGAATCGAACTGGAATTGTAACGTTCATCACATGATTAAAAAAGGACAAGAAGTTTCTATATGAAGCTTTTTCTTTTTTTTATTTTAGAGAGTTAAGGTCACATAAAAGAGCATCAACAGATTTTCACCCTTTATTGCTTCAAGTTACGCTTTATCAACCATTACGTCTCTCCCTCGAAACACAATGTTCATTTCAGTATCAGTTACTGACGGACATAACACTTGTTTTGTTTTTGTATCTAGTTACGAAATATATTTTAATCGAGCTCATTGCGATTTTCATTACTGAAGCTTTGGAGATGGATTAATTTAACTCCCAGCAAATGTTACTACCATGCCAAACCGAAAGGTGTATTACGTGAAAATGAAAAGTAAGTCACTATAGTAAAGTAGAAGAGTCAATTTGTCCCTTAGGTGACTCCCTCTTATAAAGTGAGTAACGGTAGGGAAAAATAAAGTTGGTTTGAGGACAGTGAGTAACCACTTTTTTTTTTTGTTTAAAGGTTATTACCATGGTGTTATGAACACCATTAATTTTCATCACCGAAGAAAATGTTTAAAAAGTGGAATCAATAAAACCTGCATAGCACCTGGGAATATCGACATGTAACTTTTAGTACAATAATCTTTTGTGACATATCTATTTCAGTTTCTATCAACAACAACAGCTTTCGCAGAGTGTTATCTAAATCACAGCCCCGGAAGTTGTTTGTAAAACTTTCAAATAAAATGGGATTAAAATGAAATTAAAATGAATCTTTCTAACAACGAATGTAAATGTATGCTCCTCTTACAGACTTCAACTTTTTATTATAATACCGAAACTTGATACTGGTTAATATTTGTACGTGTGAAAAATAGTCTTCCTATGAGAATAGGTTGGAGCAATACTTATTCCAAGGTAAATGCTAACATTCATAGCTTTGCCAGTTCTTTTTTAAATTATCACTCTTTGTTAATATCAGATTAACATTTTCATGGACTGTTTGTTTGCATGAACTGTTTATTTCGTATCCTTACAGCCAGGATCTTTTTAGAAGTTCTTCTCTTTCAGAGCAAGTGGGTTAGGTCGTTTGGTCGTTCATATTCGCTGCTTTCAAATGTTTTAACACCTTCCTTCTGTTCGTTCAACAAAATATTTACGTACTTTTAAAACATTTCGATGACGTCAATTTTTATGATTTATTTTAATTATTCCGCGGTTTTACTGTGGCAGGACCAAAGAAGCTTTCTTGGCGTATACCGGGGCTTTACTTATTCGTATTTTTTTCCCTAAAAGCAAAATGTAGTTGCCTTGAAAATAATGACCTTACCTCTAGAGTCATCAAACCCTGAGCTACTCGTTTCTGAAGGAATCTTTGACAGCCGAAGTAAACCATACTTTGCGGATGATCTGAAATTTATGGATGATCAGTTTAGTTAGTACAGGACCAATCAACACCTGCTGATTTCATCACTAGTCAATCGATATTTTTTTTGCAGATTAGACACTCGTGTCTTCCTTCATTTCAGTTTAGCTTACCAAGAATAGTTAAATCTCAATAAAGTACCCTAAGTTCGTACCTTCCAAAGTACTGTTTTTTCACTAATCATAGATACCAAATAGGTGTGTCTGACATCCAAAACCTTATACCGTCAAACCATATAAACATACCTTTCTGCAAATTCATTCATAGCCGTTCGCCCTATACCAAGAATAGAAATCGCCAAAAGGTTAGGTAAGTACAAAGATCACTAAGTCTTGCACATTTTATTGGAATATTTATTTCCCAATTCAAATTAACAGCTTTGTTTAAAAATTTACTCACATGCGACTGTGTCGACGCTACGTAACTCATCGTGTCTTTCAAGAAGTTCGGTGCCGCTGGATAAAATAAAAATAAAGTATTCATTCATTTCAAAGGACATGTAGTAAAAGATTGTTGTTTGCAAATATTTTAGTTCAACATATTGCAGTAAAACATCCTTAGGACACCTCTGAAAATTAATTCATCAATTAGTTTCCAGTAACTTACGAACTGACAACAGTTTTTTTCCTCTTTGTTTTACCTGTAATAGTGAGCAATTGAAAAAGGTTCATCATAGTTACGACTCAGCTTTTGAACAAATTTAACAATAGAAATATACTAAGTTGTCAGAAGAGAATGAGACCACATTGCTGTCAATGAAAAAACAATTAAAACAAAGAAAATCCCATGCATCTTATAAATGAGTTGCCATGCCGACAGTGATTAAAATGTTAAGTGCTACTATGTTTCTGTGACATGGTATGTGAAAACTTTTACAGTAATAACCTTTGGCGAAATTCATTAAAAAAAAACCACCACTTACATTTTGAACAACATCGACACATTATTACAAGGATGGCAGCCAAGATTAGCAGGCACAGAAAACCACCACCTGCTAGTATAAGCTTTTTACGGAAGGAAAGCACAACTGGAAAGTGATGAAATAGCGAAATCAAAAACCACAGTAGAGATATCACTGATACTTTAAAGCAACATGTCAAATACACTGTGCCCTTCGAGACAAAAACTATCCGAGTACATAATATCCATTGCAAAAACTCACAATGAAATCATTGATTGGCACGAAAACCCCTGAGCTTGCTTTAGGTTTACTAGAAATGTTAATTAAGGACATACTTTCATCCGTTCAATCACGCAATGTTTAAGCTAGAAAGCATACTAGGCTATTACATCTCTTTGACCAAGCAGGTCACAAAGACAAAGCGGCAAAGTGTTTTTAATGCAGTAGTTCTTGCTCATGACTTCAGTTTACTCTGAATTGTCTCCAACTTTCTCTTGACTTTAAAATCGTTATCCGAGAGCCTCAATTGGTAGGAATAAGATAACATTATGTATTTAGCAACAACAATGTTTGATCTCCGTGCAATCTCAGATTTGAGGAAATACTAACTCTTCAACAATCTCCCATTTTTTGAGTTTCATTTCAAAAACCCTTAATCCAAACTTTCCTCCTATTTTTTCAAATATTTGTTTAAAGTTTGCAAAGTTTCGCGCAGCTCAAATGACACTCATAGCACATTGGTGTTCACAGTTTGAAAAAGATCGGAAAATTTGAGTGCTTGTCCTACCCCCTGGGAAAATGTATAGCTACGCCAATGAAAATGCGCTTCGCCAAATTCATTTATCTTACGAGAAAACGTACGTCTAATGTGTTACAAATAGGTATCAAATTCTCCAATTGTGTCACAATTGAAGAGGAAAACGTGACAACTTTACTTCCATAAGAAAAAATGTGGAGCAAATATTTTTCAGACAATTCATTGTTACTTAATCGAACTCAGTGAAGTTTATCCATTCTTTGAAAAAAATGCTCATTTTTTCACCTGTCAGACAGTGTAACACGAAAATAAATGTCTACTACTTTAAAATAACCGGTTCACACTCGCCCATGAGTACGTTTCCTGCTATGAATTTGGAACACTCTTGATATTTTGATCTTTACACATTCAAAAAGAAGTTACTTTTTGAATCAAAATGTACTGTATTGCAGACACCACTGCGTAATACACATATTAAGCGACTTCGAAATATCTTTGGTTTGAAGTAGCATATTCTTTAAGTTTTACTTACGTTGTATCTTGACTTGTTTGGTGACGATGGTTCCATCACCACCTTCAGCAACACATGAAATGGTGAAGTGTGATATGAAAGACGTGTAATGATACTTAGAGTTCACTTGTCGCAGAGTTTGCGAACTATTCATCATGGTGGTGAAAACATCGTCAGTAACGTATACACCATTCACTTGCCATTCCAGAGATCTGATGTTATCTGTACTGTTTGCTATGCACACTAAAACGTACTGAGAACCCTCGTTGAATTCCACCGTGTCAGGATATACCCTCTCGATCCCAGGCATGAGGTACACCCCAAGTTTAACTGTGAAGCAAGTACAATGTTATTCACAAGTGTCAGAAATACAAGAAAAAACGTTATGCTATTTCATGGTGGCATAAAAAGCTCCTCTCGTTTACTCTTGAAAATTGTAAGCTGTGAAAAAATCATTTTTATTGGAATTTTAAGACTTGAGAGTTATAAAGTTTGTAAACGTCAGGTCTCCTGAACATTTCAAATGGGAAAAGAAAAGTAGGCAAAACGTCATGGTTAAAAATAGCTTAAACTGAATCAGAATTAAATTTGATTAATAGATATATGGGCTGCTGGCACGTGCGTTCTGTAAAATCGACTTTTCCTTAGGTTATGTTCCTATACGACTGCTTTCACCACAAAGTAACTTAAATTACCTTTTAATTAGATTTACGACTAGATTTGTGAACCTTAAGATTGTGTCTTCTGTAAGATCAACTTCCTGTATAGTCATATTCTATGAAATATATATTATAACTACAACATAACTTAAATTGCATTTTTAATAACAACTATGAATAGGTTTATCGACTGTAAGACCTTTTGGTAAGTGAGATCACATTCTCATGAAGCCATGTTCCAATTATGGCTGTACTATGACTAGAAAGTGACTTAAACTTTAATGTTTGGGTTTTAATTATGATTAGGTTTGCGTAATATAACACCGTTCGTTCTGTGTGAAGATTCATACACAACAGATGATAATGATAACAGCAAAGGATATATCATAGAAAAATCGATATTTCGAGACTTTGCCTTGTTTTTTCAACATATTGTGCCCTGACTCTGATGCGCCCTAAGTTTCGACGTATTCCGACACTCCAAGTCTCTAGCGGTTTCAACGGTTTTACACAAAGGGGTAACCCTCTCATCCCAAACTGCAATTATTGAAGTGGTTCAGAAAAGTTCTTCATTGATACGTCTCTCTGATTGACTGCTATTTCAAAATTTGCAGAGTTCCGAATCTCAAACCACATAGCATGCCCTGTACTTAGTGTGATTAAATCACTTTTTGTTTTCTATACTCAACCTGGAGCAATAAACTGAATTGCGTCAGAATGAGGATAAAGTTTAGACAGTTTTAGAAGGGCCTTAGTAAGCATGTTAAAAGGTTAGGAAACACAGAACTGCTTGAAGTGAGAGGATCAGACGTTTGCCCATAACAGTGTACGCCTTCGGAAAAGAATAGTACCGGTTTTACACTGTTCCAATGGCCCAAAACCAACGTCAACTTACAGAACAAGGATAGGGACATTAATATATATAGACTACAGAAAATTTCTTGTAATATCATCCCACAAGTTTTATGTGCTTTTCATAAATGACTCTAAATTTATTTGCACAGTTAAAGTAGTCTAAAAATAAATGTAAACTGTTATATAATGTCAAAAAAAAGTTTCTTTTTGTAATTAAATATTATGGATGAGGATTTGATTGTGGAAAAAAAAAATCGTCGTCCAGTGAACTTACCTTTTATTGTCACGTGGATAATTTTAATTTCTTCCAAACCATGGAAACAACTGTACTTCCCTTCATTTCTGTCGTCTATACTGGTAATCAGAATCATTGTTGTGTTTCTTGTAGAGATAATACCGACGATATTTGAATGATTGCATTTCCTCTCAGAGCAATCTATTCTCATGTTGTTAAAGGACCAATGTACCATTGCCATCGCATCACTATAAATGCAACTCAGGTTGGCACTGCTTCCATAAAGAATGTATGTCTCTTTTGTTTTGGGGTCAACTGTAATCACATCTGCAATGAAATTTCATTTTCACACTATTTTAGAAATCTCAATTGTTATGTAAGGTTCAAGTTTGTATTTGAGCAAAGCTGACAGAGATCAGTTGTCTACTTATATACATCAATGCAAAGGAATTTCAGCAATTAGAAGGATGGTATTTTAAATTGTACCTTTTATATGAGCAACATTTTGTGTAAAGGATCCGTCCCTGTTGGGTATAAGGCAGGTTACGTTTCTATCGTTTTCATTTGGATGATATTCCAATCTACTGGTGTAGTCAAAGAGGTCTGTTGCATTCCTGTTTTGACTAACGCTACCTTTGTAAACGCCGTCAACAGTAACAACTCCATTAAGTTTCCATAAATTGGAGAAAGGTGGATATACACCACTTACTACACACTGGACAAAGTATGATTTAAAACGATGAACGACAACCTCATTTAAATCCGAGTTATCTTCAAAAACCATTTCAACAATCGGTGTCACTGAAAAAGTAAAAAGTGTAAAGAAAACACATTGCGGGCTTGAAATGTTGACATGTAACACTTTCAGAGTCTCGCTTAATTTATCTTTGTTAAAATACTTAGCTATTATTTCTCCGAACGTCAAAATTGCAATATAGTTTCAGAGTTATCATCTTCATAGAAAACCATTCTACAGATTAAATACGTCACTTAAGGAGCCATTGAACCCACAAAATAATCTTACAAATTCAGATTCACATCGCTACGAATTTACACAACTAGTTTTAACTATATTTCGTCCTGAACAAATAAGACAAATAGATGTATGATGACGTTAGTGAAACGTTTAATTCAAAAGTCTATGGAGCATACTGAATGCCGGGGCCAAGAGAAGGAAGAAAATTGGTATTTGGCGAGAGCATGAAATTTTGTAGGCTGTACACTTTAATAGCTCTAAACTAATGTTATTTTCTTCATTTTTTAGGAAATGTTTCGGGGTTCGCCGTTACTTCTTGCAAAATGTCTTCTTTGTCATACTTTTAGCAAAGTCATTACATTGAAACAACCAACCCTCCTTTTGGTCGTAAATAGCGTGTTACCCGTGCATAGTTTTCATAGTGTAAGATGCCATCCACAAACAACGTTATTGCCACGATCGTAACAAGCAGCGGCTTTTGGAAAAAATTAGCAGGAAGTAGAACAAGGGCCTTCGTCTTGATAACAGTTTCCTTAACTTTTTTGAAGAAATATCTGTGTTCCAACGTTCGGAGGAACCCCTGAAATAATCCATTTTCTGCCCTCTGCCCCATGAATCAGTCCGTTCGACCACTAACCACGCGAAGTAATGGCATACGCGAAGGCAGTCAAATTGTGCTGTTATTTTTTTTCCAGTGTCCTCTAGTCTAGAGAATGAGAAAAAAATTCTATAGTCTCTTTGAGGCAAAGTTCGTTTCCGACGATAATCTTGCTTTTATCCGCGGAATTCTTATCTCAATGGTTCGATAAACAAGGTATAGTGACGCATTATCGAAATTCCAATAAAGAGACGTATCCCTTACACTCTACTCGTTAACATTTTGTTGCTAGCTGTCATGGAAAATAGAGAAATTTATGTCATTTGACGCTATCCGAGACGCGACGTATTGTCTTACTTGAAGACAGCAACAATTTCTCTGCAAATTACCTTAATTTTTTGTTTCTCAATGATTACAAAATTGTTTTCATCTGAGGGAAAGGTATAGACATGAAAAATGCTCCCATCTAATGACGAAGGGTGGAGCAAACTGAAGCACTAAGTTTAAACTTTTGTTCCCAGTCGTTCTTTAGAAAGTGTGATTATACGATTCGCCATTGGCGGAAACAAACCTCTATATCAAAGGATATACAGACATTGCAATTGCTTAGGAACTTTTCGAAGCAGAATGGAAGAGATGATCATTTAAAGGACTTAGTCACAAGGGACTTTACAATAGAAACAAAGGGGCCTGTCGATCAGATATTGGTGCCTCAAAAGATGAAATCTGTTTCAAGTACATATTGTCTGGAAAAATGTGTTCATTCTCCTTCTCTAGCAACTCCCTGCTCTAACGGAGCTTAATTGCATCATTTCAGTCCCTACAAACTCCCATAGAGCGTTCGGGAGCCTCTGGACACCACGAGTATATGAGAAGCACGCGTTTAGATACGGCAGGGATTTAAGCACCACTTTGCAGTTGGTCATGATTTGAGCCCATTTGCACACATCAAATCTCTCCCTATATGGGTTATCATGTTAGAATTTAACCGGATTCGAATTTGGTAGCAATAATGATTATTTTGAACGGAGATTTAAGTGGTGTGGAACTGTCACTGTGGATGGAAACCTAATACGAACAATGACCAAAAACATCGAAATAGAATTTAATCTTTTCAAATATAAATCCAAGAAAGCGGAACAATAAGCTAAAGTCAAGGGATTGACTTCATTCGTTCTCGAAATTGACTGTTTCATGGATCAAGATTAGCATGAACTCCTTCAGCTTAAACAAAACAACAAGAGAGGACATCACGTTCATAATCGCTACCTTTAACATCCAATATAAACAAAACTGCCGGCTTGTTCCACCTGTAACACGTATATTGTCTTTGGTGGATTTTTCTAACGCTATCAACACTCAGACATGTCGACCTAGTTCCATTGGTCCCGGTTCTTTCAAATTTTGTAACACTTTCAAATTCAAAATTTGTTGAAGGTATCGAACTGTTAAACCACCTGCCGAAGTCCCATAAAAAAAGATCATCTTGTTTATAATCACAGCAAAGGGTTACACTCCTTCCGTAAGCAACAGAAATGTTGTTAGTAGATTCAGGGGATTTTTCAAAAGTTTCTGCCAAAATAGAAGCAAAAGCGATAGAAAGTTGAAACATTCCAACGAATGAATAATATTGTTTTGTAATGGGTTTTGTGTGAAAGCAAACTGGGAATATTTAATATGTGTTACAAGCTTTCCTTTTCATATATGATTACTTAGTTTGGTGTTTAATAGTTATTGAAAGTGATTTCAGTGAGGAGAGTAGGTTGGTCAGAATTTACACTTCCTTGTTGTGAAAACTAAGACAAAAAATTACCTAAATTCGGCAATTACAACGTTACTTCTTACCTATAAGCATCGACGTTGTCCACCTCAAGCCTCTCTTCTGATCCGTAACAGAGCACGATATATTTTGGTTTATAATCAATGGAATATAAAATATTGTACTATGGTAATCAATTAAATTTCCATTCGTTTCACTGGTTCGATTAAAAGTTTTTAATCCAACGCTATAATCTCTGTTGTTAAGTTTCCATGATAAGATTGCAGATGGCCTTGTTCCTATGGAAAAACAGTGCACCTTGCAAAGCTGGTAGGTGGGTACTGTTAAGTTTTCATAGAATCCATCTCCATCACTGACTGACATTGTTAGCTTGGGTATGACTGAAATGACATATGATGATGCAGATAAAATGTAAGTGAAACCGATCGATATTGTACTTACCTAATGAGTAAAATATTTTCACTCTTTTCTTTCGAGATATTCATGAAAATGGATAGACAACTACTCTCAATAAAATTTGAGTGACTACGTTTTTCCCTTTATGAAACATTTATTCAACGTAAACAGAATGACGCGTTCACTTGTAGAAGCAGTTGCGGTTCTCATACCTTTTAATTTACCTAGCCTGCCATATTGACTGCCATATTACTACAACCTATTTTTAATTAATCTCAAAGCATTTATCAACACAACGGCAAATTGTACCGTTGATACCATGTGAAAACTTCTCATGGAGACGACTGTCCACCAGAGCCTTTCCAAAGCACCCCCTCCTCCTCCAAAAAGTGAATGAAGAAAAAAAAAACGGAAATTAAGTGCGAAAAGTAGCCTTCCTTAATCTTAGGACCACGTGCCTAATTAGGCAATTGTTCCATTGTAATATTAGTTCCTAACAGTAAGTAACTTATCCCTAGCTAGTGCTCACTCAGTAACTTATTCCTAGCTAGTGCTCACTCAGAGAAGCCTTACCTTGAACGAGTAGATAGGTAGTGACAGTCTCCTGTCCTGCTTTATAGCATTTGTAGTCTCCTTCGTTTTCGATCTCTACATTCTCTACAAGAAGTACCTGTCCTTCATTTTGAATTTTTGTGTTAAGTCTAGCAGGAAACTCCCATAATACCAACTTTCCAGAAGCTTCACAAGTTAACTCTACATTCTCTCCATATGCTGCAGTTAAAATTTCTGGTGCTCTCGGCGTTTCATCGCGTACTGAAAGACATTCAAAACAGAAAACCTGTTTTATTTTTTATTTTTTTTGCCTAACACAAATAACATCCGCAGAGTCAGAGAAAAAACCAGAGCAAAGTTAGAAAATAACAATGTTGGTGCTTGTGAAAAACTATGTATGCTAATATTGCTGTTCCATTTTGCTCGATTTGTTCTTCTCAAAAGCAAATGGCATGTTCTTAAATGTCTTGTTAACGATTTTAATTTTACTTAAAGCGTGATAAGCAACAAAAGACGCAAACTCACCAATGAAGGACAAGCGCTCCACCACATAGTTGTTAGATTGTCCAGTTGCCGTACAGGACACTTCCGTGTCTTCTATACCTGGTCTATATAATATTACGATTTCAGTATGAATTCCTTTGTTGTTCTCGGTCGTGCGCGTCCCTTGCTCTCTCCCAGTGTACGTTACATTGTTAATTGACCATGTGACTGAGACATTATGACTTGAGCCGCTGGCATTGCATTCGATTTGATAACTTTGCTGATTGGTTACTCGATATTGATCACCTTTGAGACTAAAATCGCCAAGAAGCTTCATTGAAATAGTGGGAAGAACTGAAAAAAATAAATTTATGACCACCGCAATTACTCCAAATTTCTAATGTTATTGTCAGTTTCTGTAAAAGTGACTACAAATTTCACAGTTTCCCGATTTGCATTTAACGGTGTTGAAATATTTGTCTTTTTGAGAGCATTTTACCTCAACAGAACTTATGTATCTTACTGTTCATAACCGAAACGAATGCTCTCATCGGGATAAGTGAGTGGCGCTTCAATTTAAACGAACACCAATATTGCCGACTTGGCATAGAGATAGAGTACGCTTGTTTGTCTAGATCGTGCGCGTGACAGCTGTTATGAACGTTGCCGCTGCTAAGCATTAAACCATCATCTAATAAAAGTAAGGCTGCGCAGTAATATTCTTCGTATAATACTTACAAGGTTTGGAGAATAACACTTAGGTTTGCATGAAATACTTAGATGCATGTTATATTTGATATCCATTTCATGTGAAAAGATAGTTCTAACTCATATGGATGGAAAGAAAAACCTTAGTGAGTCTTCTATTAAGTAATCTGTATTTCAACTTCCTCGTCATCCAAACTGAATGCTCCAGGGATCATTGCAGTAACAATCGCCACATTTGTTTAAAGGTCAAAATAATCAATTTGGACCTAATTAATTTATGAACAATACCCAAATAGCGCATTCGCTTGTAATACAATTTTTCAAAACATAGTTCACTTCCCTTTTTCCATAAATTGTCAATCAAGTATTTACTGCTAGAACTCTTAACAAGTTAAGAGTAATGAAACTGTAAAATAACTATCCAGGGTCATAAAAAAAATTCAATTATGAGTGCCTGCACGATCTTTTATGTTTCCGAACTTCTGTGGAAAAAAGTACATAAACGCTTCTGAAACGAAAATGGTTTTGTAAGATAACATTAATCTGCACGCACAAGGTCAATTATTACCTGAATCCAACTATAGTGCCATATAAATTTCTTCTTTAGTCGTTAATACATTATCAAATTTCTACTTTAAACTCAGTACCGCTCAAACTTTAGAGTACACAGTTTTTAATTAAGAAAGGTCAACATTTTTACACCTCCCCATCAATTTACACCTAGTATTTGGAATTCTTATCAATGCGTTCCAATCCGTTTCTGATTAAAACACATCCAGGACCAACTTTTTCCTTTTTTTGGTTTTGTGTTTCATCCTTCGCACTCATATTTTCTGACAATCACTTTCGTCTGGTTATATTTTTTACACTGGCGGCTTCGGACGCAGGTTATGCCTGTGTCAGTCTTGTCGTTCCGTCTTGGAATCTATTCTGATCTGCACTGAGGAGACCTAACAAGGTCGAAACAGTACTGTCTGCAGATTGAGTATATACATATCTATATATATATATATATATATATATATATATATATATATATATATATATATATATATATATATATATATATATATATATATATAACGCTAATTCCCACCTTAGGGGGAAATTGTTATATCTGCGCGTACTTAGGGCGAAAAAATAACAATGTAATACATAAGAAAAAGTGTTCGCCCTAACGTCCAAAAATATAAACAACGTTATTTCAATGGCCAGCCATCCGTTCGTGTTAACAGCTAGGTGTCCGTAAATTTGACAACTTTGAAGTAATTACATCTACTTTGTAAATCTAGGAGGGCGCCCTTGTCCGTTTACGTATTCCTATAGAAAAAGTGTGTAGAAACGTAAAGGCGAAACTTATATTTCGCCCCAAAATTTTTTTCCCCCTAAGGTCGACTTTTCAACAACAACTTTCCCCCTAAGTGCCGAATTAGTGAAATATATATATATATATATATATATATAGATATATATATAGATATAGATATAGATATAGATATACTCAATCTGCAGACAGTTCTGTTTCGACCTTGTTATATATGTATATATATATTTATATATATATATATATATATATATATATATATATATATATATATATATATATATATAAATATATATATATATATATATATATATATATATATATATATATATAAAACCCTCAACTCATAACCCCCCCCCCCCACCGGCACCTCATACAAACTTTATCCAGGTAACTTTAACTGTGATTCTGCCAATGTTATATATGTACTCTTTTGCAATAAATTCACTGAAGGCAACTATGTAGGAGAAACGAAGACAAAATTCCGTCTTCGTTTCAACAATCATAAACACACCATTACACAGCGACTTACTGGATTTTCTGTTGCAGAGCATTTTCCTCTCCCGAACCAGATTAGACAATCTAAAGCTATTCATCTGGAAAGGCAACTTTAGGGACGACGATAAAACAAAAGCTGAAGAGGTTAAACTAATTTTATCCTTAAAAACACATACCAGGGGTCTGAACAAAGATTTAGGCATTTCAAACGAGTTTACGTAGTGGAGTGTACTTTGCTTTATTACTCAAGTCTCCGAGGAAGAGGTAGGACCTCGAAATATTAGACAACGCTTTTGTATTATGTTGGTATTGGAGGCACTCTCACCCATGAAATGGGGGCAAGTGATATTTTCTTATATATATATATATATATATATATATATATATATATATATATATATATATATATATATATATATATATATATATATATATATATATATATATACATGCACATACACTGTTTGAAAAAGGAAGGTTACCTAGGAGAAATCAATTGGAAAATAGAACTGCGTGGCACTGTTACCGTTCATTTCTTTTTATAACTTTTTGTAACTAGATGAAACTTTTTGTTGCAGTCAATAGTAAATATATAGCATTATTCAAACAAAGTGTATTATTTCTTTGTAGAACTCATACGGGACTTTAGTCTGTTTTTTTCCTCTCTATTTCTGTAAACTGATGAGATTTAATTGGTGACAAATATCTTGCAAAGTTTAATTGAAGTCATATTCAAAATAAAAATTATTCTTTCATTAACGCCACCTTCTGAAGTTTAAGTTAACCAATCTATGATGAAAGTTTCGGAAGAATTTATGTAGGCTTTACTCTCATTTTTTAAAAAAATCTTTTTGAGATGATATCATTTTCATAGAATCGTACATGATTGTTTCGAGTAATTGTTCCCCTAGATCGCACTGAACTGACCTTATTATAAAAGTTAAAAAAAAAATCATAACAATACCTTCAATGACAACGACGTATCCGTTAAGAATTAACGTGGAATCAGTGGATATCATCCGACAAGTATACGATGCTTCGTTCTTTTTTTCAATGTTTTCTATTAGAAGTGCTCCGTTATCGTTAAGTTTTACATTGGTGAGATTTGCTGGAGCAAATCTGTTGTGCCCGAAGTACAATATGTGTTTATTGTTTAATTTCCACAGTCTTCCTCTCATTTCTGAATCCTCGGTATTGTCACAAGGTAACGATACATTTGATCCCAACCCAACGACAACGGTTTCATACTCATTTGTTCCAGTGGCTGCAAATATTGAATGAGCCAGTATAGCCAGTAAGCCAGTATAGGAGTTAAGGTATAAGTTAAATATCATTTCTAATTGAAAAGGGATCTATACATTAGCACTAACATCAATACATTTTCAACTTGAGATATTAACCAACGTAAAACTGAAAAAATAAAATACATCATTTTTTCATACAATGCATCATTTACAACAAATGATAATTTACATTCAATAAATCGCCCTTCAATAACACACAATAATAGTTGGATAAGACAGAGAAAAAACTCAGATGTAAATTTTTCGATGCATTCTTCTGTCTTACGCGTGTTAACTATATTCACTGTTAGGAAAATCTTCCATCTTTGTCTTAGAAATAGATAGAAATATATAATTAAAAAGAGTTTTTACTTACCAAATTGGTTGCCCAGATCTGCAGCAGTAACAATTACAGAGACTACCATTGACAAAGTTGTTAGATGTATGTTAGGTACGAAGCCCATTTTGCAAATAAAAGCATCGTCGACCAAACAGTTTCTCTAGTTATAAAACAATTTAATCGAGACTAAAACATCCATGTAACAAGGAATTCATTCTTTTGATCACGTAAAAGTAATTCAACACAAATTCAACTCAAAAGGCTCGGTGCTTGTATAAAGAAAAGTGAAAGTGCTCTGGGTGCAGGAGTAGCAGAGTCGCTAATAAGGTAGAATAAAAACATGAGCACTGGCTCATATATATATATATATATATATATATATATATATATATATATATATATATATATATATATATATATATATATGTATATATATATATGTATATATATATATATAACGCTAGATTCCCACCTTCGGGGGATATTGTTATATCTGCGCGTACTTAGGTTGAAAAAATAACAATGAAATACATAGAAAAAGTGTTCGCCCTAACGTCAAAATATATAAACAACGTTATTTCAATGGCCAGCCATCCGTTCGTGTTGACAGCTAGGTGTCCGTAAATTTGACAACTTTGAAGTAATTGCATCTACCTTGTAAATCTAGGAGGGCGCCCTTGTCCGTTTACGTATTCCTATAGAAAAAGTGTGTAGAAACGTTACGGCGAAACTTATATTTCGCCCAAAAAAAATTTTCCCCTTAAGGTCGACTTTTCAACGACAACTTTCCCCCTAAGTGCCGAATTAGTGAAAAAAAAAAAATATATATATATATATATATATATATATATATATACAAGAACAAGTTCCGTTGAACGTGGGAAGGTGTCAGTCGGTATAAGAGGATCACATCGTCTGTCTAGGTAGTAACGGATAGCTGTTAAGGCAGCATTAGAAGGAATGGACGTGTAGAGGCTGGACACATCCATGGTGAATAAAAGACGTTCTCCGCAATTTTCAGGGAACTCAAAGTCACGAATGAGTCTCAAGAAACGTGGCGTGTCTTGAACAAACGACGGCAAAGCTGAAACTAATGGGGAGAGCACGGAATCCACATACTCAGAAATAAGTACGGTGGGGCAGCTGTGTGAAGAGACAATAGGTCTGCCAGCGTTGTTGGCTTTGTGGGTTTCTCCTGCATTTCCTCTAATGTAGTTTATATTTTAGATTGTGAGAGGTATAACTCGTTGTATGTGTGAGAGACCAAGCTCCGCCTCGCGGATCGAGTCACCGAGCACCTTACGTCCATCAAACAGAATCTCTATGGATACCCGGTGGCTGCACATTTTAATTCCCCTTCACCTTATTCTATACAGCATTTAACCGTTACTTCAGCTGGAATGTGCCGAGGCTCCGATCGTGACCGTCTTAGTGCTGAAAACCGACTGATCATGAGGTTAGGTACTCTCGCTCCTCACGGCCCTAACGTTAGAATTGACCTTTTCTAATAGTCACCCCTTTTTTAGCCAGTTTTTCTTTTTTAGCACTTACCCGTTCCTTCTCGTTTTTTCCGTGTAGGCCGAATTATTTTTTCCGGACCTAGTTTTTGTCTACTTTTTTCCCTTTTTTCCGACCATGTTCGATTTTTACGCGCACCTTTTCATCCAGGACCCTATTTTTTTTTTTTTTTTTTTTTGGGGGGGGGGGGGGTTGTGTCTTCTAACAGTCACTTTCGTCCGGTTCTTTTTATACAGCGATCGCTTCGGATTTGATGTTTGCCGTGTCCAATTGATACTGTTGGTTGTTCCGATTGGTTTTTGCCACCTGATGGAGGGTTTATACCCGAAACGCCGTGGAGTGTTTCGCAAACTTTTGAGCACTTATTACTCCCCCTTTCGACCTACACACACACATATATATATATATATATATATATATATATATATATATATATATATATATATATATATATATATATATATATGTATATATATAGCATTAATTAATTCCGTGTGTTGAACGTAATAAATAAGGAAAAATGGAAAACAGAGTGTACATATAGATCCAACGAATGATTTATTGAAACAGAAATTTTCGCCGCCTCCTGGCGGCTTTGTCAACTGTGTTATGGAAATCAACCGTTACATACAAACAAGATAGAGTTGAATGCGTACAGTACCGCGTAATATTAAAATAAGTTTGAAAAGTTGTAAAGTGACGTCATAATGATGATGATCGAAAAGTACGTAGTTACAAAGAACGCACGTTCTCACAAAGTAATTAATACAAAGCGCGAACATCATAACCATGGCAAGCTTGATTAGCCAAAATAATGTAAAGTGACGAGACAATCTAAAATTGTAGTGTGCGTACCTCATTTCGTTGTTTGAATGGAAGCGTATGTACATATTCAAAACTCCATGGTAACTAAACAGTTTATCAAAGCGACAAGATGCGAGTGCGTGAGATATTTTCAAATAATACTGACAAATAAAAACTGTTCCTATCTACTTAAAAAATAAAGCACTAAATTGTACATTACAAGTAATATTAAATAACAAAGCATCCAAGTTTAAAAAATAATTGGCGTAACTTTACAGAATGTGAGATGCTATATTAAATAGTAAAAAATTGAAGAAGCGGGAGTAAATGACAAGGTAGCACAGTTGTACAAAAGAAGGAAACAGAATTACTGAACTACTTGAAGAAACTGTATCCTGATAATTAAGAAAAATCTCTATTAAGACCTTGCCTGTGGCTATTAAGACGTAAAATTAGTTTGAGCTCGTGGCGCTTACGGTCTTCACTGCATCGGAACCTACCGAGGGCAATGGTAAACCTCAAGTCGTCACCTGTGTGCCCGCTACTCTGGAAATGTTCCGCAACTGGGAATCCGTTGGGATTCGCGTTACGAATGCTTTGTTTATGATTATTGAATCTCAATCTAAATTTCGTACTGGTTTCTCCAACGTAGCACACAGTCGGGCATTTGCTGCATGAGATAATATACACTACGTTGGAGGAATCGCAATTGTAAGGACCAGGGTGGACAGTTATACCATTAAAAGTAAGGGAGGCACCGGTCAACATGTGTTGACAAACCTGACAACGCGGCTTCTTACATAGAGTATTACCCTGTTGGGTATTAGTAGATCTTAATCTAGATCGTACAAGTAACGATCTGAGGTTGGGGAGTTGTTTGGTAGCAATAATAGGGGGTTGTGCGAAAAGTTCAGCAAGTGAATCATTTTCATGGAGTATTTTCCAAGAAGACTTTATGTGTTTCGAAAGTTTTCTAGTGGTAGGATGATGTTTCACCACAAACGGGATACGATTGTCTCTGTTAGTTTTGCGATTGTACGAAAGAAGTGATTCGCGTGTAGCTCGGCGAGCCCTACCAATTTGTTTTTTGACTAGGCTCAAAGGATACCCCCTGTCGGTGAAACTAAGGGTGAGGTTGTGGACGTGATGCTCAAAGTCCACCGGCTCTGAGCAAATACGTTTTAAGCGGATAGCCTGACTATAAATTAAGGAAGACTTGATGTGGTGTGGATGAAAGCTTTCGTAACGAAGGTAAGTGTGAGTGTCTGTAGGCTTAGAATAGACAGACGTGCATAATTTGCCATTTCTGAGCGAGACGAGAACATCTAGGAAAGAAATTGCTTCACGCGAGTATTCCTTTGTGAATTTGATTTTTGCATGAGTATTGTTAGCCAGATCAACGAATCTGAGTAATTCTTCTTCGCTATGAGTCCACATAAAGAAAATGTCGTCTATATATCGGCAGTAAAAAAGCGGTTTGTATTCAGTATTTTGGAGAAATTGACTTACTAATACCGACATAAAGATGTTGGCATAGGTAGGGGCCATCTTAGTTCCCATTGCAGTCCCATTAGTCTGGAGGTAATGCCTATCATTAAATTCAAAATGATTATGTTTAAGGACAAAATCTATCAAGAGCGCAGTATCCTCAATAGGGATCTCTGTAGGCTGTATGCATAAATATGCCTTAATCCTACCTTAGGTGGACATAAAGTTGTCTAAAACGGCACCTTAGGTGAACATCATACTTAAGGCAGACATTTTGGAGTCCAACAATATACCCAACAAATTGGCAAAAAGTTACCCAACAAGTGGGTAAAGGGAAAATATGCTCAACTGTATGATAAAATCTTATCGTCATTTTGACCAGTAAGTTGGGTATAACAGTATACGCGTGCATGGAAGGGGAAATTTAACCATTATTTGAGCAAAGATTGACCAACACTTAAGCAATTACTTTTACTCAACAAAAACTTTGCCCAGCGTTTAAACATTGCACCAATTAGCCCCAAAGTTGGGCAAAGTTTAACCAACACATTTCATAAACTTCTTTAACCAACGGATATTTTACCCAACGTTTTAAGAGTGTACCAGTGGCGTAGCTAGGATTTTTTCCAGGGGGGGGGGGCAAAGGTATGAAATTTCCCCAAAACTTTTCCCGGTCAATGTGTATGTATTTCATATAAAATATGCAAACTTACAAGTATAACAACTTTAACATGTCATTTTGTAATATTACCTGCATTTTAATCTTAAAGTATAACATAGAGCAATCGGAAATAACAAAGTATATCATTTTGGTAAACAATATCTGGTTTATTGCATCATAATTTGTCCTCCTGTGCTCATGCTACTTTAAAAATTTCGATACCTTTGAAATAGTTTTATGGCCCTTGACATTGGGTTACTGTGTGAAAACCGTACACAAAACGCACTGCGTATAGTACACCAGTGGAATATTAGTTGTATTGTTAAAAATGTCCTGTAAGGGACACGGACGTATTAAATATTGAAGTATATATAACATGTAATATTTTGTTTATTTAATTTCATGTTCTACATAGGCAATTTACTTAAAAGACAAATACTATAGGTTATGACCGTTATGCAAGACTCTTATCGTATTTTAATTATAAATTTCAATGACTCGTATATGCAAATATATACAAATATGTGATTTTAATACATGTCCTTCTAAGGTCTCATTTTAACGAATGTCCGCCTGAGGCATGATTTAGTGGCATATATATATATATATATATATATATATATATATATATATATATATATATATATATATATATATATATATATATATATATATATATATATATATATATATATATATGTATATATATATATATGTATATATATATATATATATAAGGAAAAATGGAAAACAGAGTGTGCATATAGATCCAACGAATGATTTATTGAAACAGAAATTTTCGCCGCCTCCTGGCGGCTTTGTCAACTGTGTTATGGAAATCAACCGTTACATACAAACAAGATAGAGTTGAATGCGTACAGTACCGCGTAATATTAAAATAAGTTTGAAAAGTTGTAAAGTGACGTCATAATGATGATGATCGAAAAGTACGTAGTTACAAAGAACGCACGTTCTCACAAAGTAATTAATACAAAGCGCGAACATCATAACCATGGCAAGCTTGATTAGCCAAAATAATGTAAAGTGACGAGACAATCTAAAATTGCAGTGTGCGTACCTCATTTCGTTGTTTGAATGGAAGCGTATGTACATATTCAAAACTCCATGGTAACTAAACAGTTTATCAAAGCGACAAGATGCGAGTGCGTGAGATATTTTCAAATAATAAAACTGTCTTACTGACAAATAAAAACTGTTCATATCTACTTAAAAAATAAAGCACTAAATTGTACATTACAAGTAATATTAAATAACAAAGCATCCGAGTTTAAAAAAATAATTGGCGTAACTTTACAGAATGTGAGATGCTATATTAAATAGTAAAAAATTGAAGAAGCGGGAGTAAATGACAAGGTAGCACAGTTGTACAAAAGAAGGAAACAGAATTACTGAATTACTTGAAGAAACTGTATCCTGATAAATAAGAAAAATCTCTATTAAGACCTTGCCTGTGGCTATTAAGACGTAAAATTAGTTTGAGTTCGTGGCGCTTACGGTCTTCACTGCATCGGAACCTACCGAGGGCAATGGTAAACCTCAAGTCGTCACCTGTGTGCCCGCTACTCTGGAAATGTTCCGCAACTGGGAATCCGTTGGGATTCGCGTTACGAATGCTTTGTTTATGATTATTGAATCTCAATCTAAATTTCGTACTGGTTTCTCCAACGTAGCACACATCATATTCTATATGCTTCCCAAGATCCACAAATTAGGGCCCATGGCTTCTAGAGCAGACCCTCCAGCTTATCAGGCTGCCACAACCAGGACTAAAATTTTTGATATAGCTAGACAACACGGTATAGTTCCACCAGGTCGACCCATAGTAAACTCTATTGGTATGCTCACTGAGCATTTATCAGGCTACATAGATACCTTACTTCAACCTCTGATGTGTTTCATTCCTAGCTTTATCCAGGACACCACCGACTTCCTTAACAAATTATCATCCCTACCCATTTTACCCGACGGGACATTCATGGTTACTATGGACGTTACTTCCCTTTATACCAATATTCCCCATGACGAGGGCACCTCTGCCTGTCACAACCTATATACTTCACTAAATCGGCATTTAGGGGGAAAGTTGTTGTTAAAAAGTCGACCTTAAGGGAGACAAATTTGGGGGGCGAATTTAAAATTGCGCCTAGACGTTTGTTTAAAAATACAAAAACGGACAAGGGCGCCCTTTTAGATTTACAATGTAGATACAAATACTTCAAACTTATCAAATTTACGGACAGCTAGCTGCTAACACGAACGGATGGCTGGCCATTGAAATAACATTGTTTGTATTTTTAGACGCTTGGGCGAATTCTTTTTCTTATGTATTTCACTGTAATTTTTTCGCCCTATGTACGGGGAGGTATAACAATTTCCTGCTAAGGTGGGAAAGGTGGGAATTAGCGTTATATATATATATATATATATATATATATATATATATATATATGTATATATATGTATATATATATATATATATATATATATATATATATACATATATATATAAATATATATGTATGTATGTATATATATATATATATGTATATATATATATATATATATATATATATATATATATATATATATATATATAAGGTTTGAAATGTTCGCGTGTACTCCGAAAGATAACAATTTAACGATAAAAATGAAAAACCAAGTCAAAATTGACTAAAGGAGTACGATTAAGTATTTATTTAATTACACTAGGAAATTTTCAACTTCTCCTGAAGCCTACGTCGGCCAAGACAGACACACGACTAACACATGAAAAAGTAAATTAACTGCACAGCCTGTACTGACCAGTTACGTGCAAACATGCAAAAATTGGTCAATAGACATTGTAGTGAGTGCCACGGTAGAGTAGACCCAGACAAACTCGAGCTAGCCAGCAGGCCTACATGCAAGAGTGAATTGGAAGTAAACACATAAAACATGTTGAATAGACAAAAGACATCAATTGGTCAAGAATCATTGTAGAAGGTGTAATGGTTGAGTAGGCCCAAATCTCTATTGAGACCCTCAGTGTGTGTATTTACTTGAAGGATAAAGTTTATTTCTTTATTTTTACGGTGCCCAGGAGATTGAAAGTTTGTCCCAATCTAAGACAACTACTTACGTCTTCTTAGCTTTCACCGTTTTCCAAACCAACCCTAGGAAATATACCCTGCAATAAACCCCGCTGCCAAGTTTGCCAACATATTTCACAGGGCTTGTCCATTTTCCTCTCTTTTTCGAAATTTCCTATCAACCCCCCCCCCCTCCCCATCTGGACTGTGATTCTCAGAATGTTGTTTATTTATTATATTGTACTATGTGCCCTAAAGGTCTTTATATTGGAGAAACTAGCACTAAGTTTCGGTTTAGATTTAACAACCACAAGAAGTCTATCCTCGACAATGCAAAGCCGAACACTTAGGACGGACCAATCATTCCCTTCGAAATTTGAAATGTGTGGTGCTTGGTTCCATCCATAGCTAGCGCTATATAAATATTTGTATGTATGTATGTATGTATGTATGTATGTATGTATGTATGTATGTATGTATGTATGTATGTATGTATGTATGTATGTATGTATGTATGTATGTATGTATGTATGTATGTATGTATGTATGTATGTATGTATGTATGTATGTACGTACGTACGTACGTACGTACGTACGGACGGACGGACGGACGGACGGGTGGATGGATGGTTGGATGGATGGATGGATGCATGTGTGTATGGGTGTATGTGTGTATGTGTATGGAAAGAAAGCAGGCCGGAGTGACCGGAGGCCGGAGGCTCCAAAGGCTGCCGGCCCAAGACAAGTCAAGGGATCTTCAGACAAAAGGGAACCACCTTCTCAGCACAGGGAAAAGGGGGAGATTAAAGATAAAAGAATGACATACCCTTGCTGCGATGGTAACCACAAATTGACTTCCCGTAATCAGTTTGCTAGGAAGGAATATTAGGATAGGATTAAAATGGTCCGTCTGAAAGGGCTTTGTTTTAATTTTCTGGAACCGTGGCACATTGCCGATACTTGAAGAATGAAGCTGGCATGTGAAGGTTGTGATCAGAAACACCACACGCTCTTACACCGAAAATGTTTAAAAGTTTTCACCGGGGTCGGTGATTCCGAGAAGGAAAATAAACCAAATCTGCCAGCTACAAATATGACGATGGCAACGTCACGAAGGGTTTTTTCGAATGGTTCTAGTCAAAGTGAGTGAAAACGGCATGGAAATCAGCACCTGGGCACTACTAGACGGTGGTAGCAACATTGTTTTTATGTAATGCAAGTCTGGCGGATGAGCTAGGATTGAGCGGGAGAACAAAGGCGTTCACCTTGTCAGCAATGAGTCAACAGAACAATAGAGTTCTGGAACGGGAGGTCCGCCTTTTGATCACAGACACTTCAGATGGCGCAGGTACCAATACGTTAGGAGCTGTATGGACAGTACACAAACTCCCTATCTCCCAGTATCGAAAAATAACATCCCAAGATAAACCGATATACAACTCTGGTCGCTGTTAGAAGTTATAAGTCTTCCTGAAGGGAAAGATGCACAATTTCGCCTGCTAATAGGGGGCGACCTGCCAGAAACTTTTTGGACCCTTGAAGAAAGAAGAGGTGGCAATGGGAAACTAAATGCCATTCGAATCCCTTGAGATGGACTGTAACTGGTCCATCAAAGAGAACCGCTCTCAGTAAACGGCTTTTGCCTTAAGAACAAACTTGATAAAAGATCAAGACTTGGGACTCCAAGAGCAAGTTGACAGAATCAAACGGTTCCCTGTTAGAAACAGGTGTTGGAAATTCTTAACAGGATATAAAAGTTGGTAGAAAAATGGATGATACAGTGTGAAAGGTAGACGGGTACTTTGAGATAGGAATCCCGTTGAGAAACGATGATCCACACCTCCAAAACAACCGACAAGGGTGTTTGCGAACTTTTAAGGAAGTAACAGAACTTTTATTCACTTTTTAAGTTGACTTCATGGTAAATGTATGTAGTATTAATGAAACTTGAATGACGTGATCATAATTTACGAGGAAGTTAGGGGTTGAATGCAATCTGCAAATATTCACTCCGTTATCTTAAGTCTATTTAGGAAGAAATGGAAATCTTGCTTTACGAAACGTTTCAATTCAAGTGGTCTTAAAGTTGGCCGAAGAATGTGATTGTGACTTAATTCCAAAATGTCACATGGTATTGAAACCATGAGCATATTCATGTTCAACGACCCGTTCTGGCGTTTGATTAATCGCAGCGTTTTCGAATTAAACGAGAATGTGCTGACATTGAATTATTAAGAGTTTAAAGATACCGGGAAAAAGTCATTGCTGCTTTAGCTGTTAAATGCGCGCTTGTGTTCCAGCAGCACCTACAAGAAAGGGTCTTGCTATTTGCTTGCAAATACCTGTAAATAAAAAGAAACGTCGGAAAATCTTAATGAAAATACAGTTTCAATTTACTACTAAATAATACTTCACTGCTGTTGATTCGAAAAAAAAAAACTCAGGACTAAATTCACCAGAACGTTGAGGAACGATTAGTTTCATGTGTTCTAGTTTTATTAGCAGTAAAGGAGCGTTTAGGGAGAATGAAAAGCCTACAAGGTCATAAACGCAGCAATGATCCTACAACTTATATCATCGTTCGAGTCTATGACAAGGGATTCTTCAACCAATTCGAGGTTTTCGGAAAACCTGAAATATTGAATTTTGTTGGCCCTATAATCAAATAGAGGGATGCGCATGCTAGTCCAGTCATTTTCTGGTCCGTAGCAATCAGTTAGCATCTTAACGAATACATCATGGCACTGAATGACTATTGGACTTAAGTGTCGTGAAAAATCGGCTGGAAACAGACCGGACAAATGAGTATAGGAAACTGGCGATCTGTCCCTTAAGCAAGCCTTCATCATAAGTCAGTCCCCAAATTGCCACACATTTTCTTCTATTGATGTTAACAGAATTGGGAACAAAAAGGCATTTACTACACTCTTAAAACGTTGGGTAAAATATCCGTTGGTTAAAGAAGTTTATGAAATGTGTTGGCTAAACTTTGCCCAACTTTGGGGCTAATTGGTGCAATGTTTAAACGCTGGGCAAAGTTTTTGTTGAGTAAAAGTAATTGCTTAAGTGTTGGTCAATCTTTGCTCAAATAATGGTTGAATTTCCCCTTCCATGCACGCGTATACTGTTATACCCAACTGACTGGTCAAAATGACGATAAGATTTTATTCTACAGTTGAGCATATTTTCCCTTTACCCACTTGTTGGGTAACTTTTTGCCAATTTGTTGGGTATATTGTTGGTTGCAGTGTTGTCACGAAACAACAGTGCACTTGACCCGATTTGTTTCACAAGTCTTCCCATAATCAGACCATGGTACCATAATCTGAAAATTCTCTATGGCATCTTTTATATTGGCCAAACAGCTAAACTCGTACATTACTTTAGACCATGAAATCGATCTCTATTTCCATAAAATTCTTTAAACAGTACTACGAACTAGAACACATTTGTATGAGATTCCATGATTCGTATTTGGCGCAAAACTGCTATCCAATGAGAGGTCAGGATCTGGGATATTCTCTTTCACGTCCGAATGAGCGTTTATATATTATTATTTGAAACCTTCCGGCATAACAAGAAACCTGTCTCATAACCATGATACCAGTGTATGAGAGCTACGGACCAGCTATTCTCATGCAGCCCTTGTGTTCACATTTATGCATTGATGAAACTACAATACTTCATCACATCATTAACACATATCATTTTACAGTGCCTTTTAAAAATGATAGTTTTGGACGTACCTATACGAAACTCAGTGACAAACCAAATAGTTATTAAGCCAGGGTTTTTTAACCGGGACCGATGGGTTGCCATAACCAGGGAGCTGCAGTGGCAGCTCCCTGCCATAACCTACAACCTAACATTTAAAGAAAGCACCAATGTTTAAGGAAAAGATGATTAACATATAACAAACATTTGGTTAATGCATCAGCCCAACAGTTTAATAAAAGAAGTGCCCAACAAGTGGGTATGTTTTAAAATGCTAATTTACCAAACAGTTGGGTAATCTCTTGCCCAACAGTTGGGTTCAAACTTTACCCAATTTGGTTGGTTAAAGTTTTGCCCAACTGTTTAGGTTGTTGAATAGATGCCCAGTGTTGGTCAAAAAGTTGGGCAAAATTTGCCCAATTTTTTTAAGAGTGTACGAAAAATACCATCGCAAATTTAGTTATGAAGCATATGAAAAAAAGATGCAAGTAGAAATTGAGGAACAACAATCAAATAGTGTTGTACTTTACTCAACAATAAAATTATACATGCTTTAACGCTGCTTGTTATCCGTGCAACACAGACACCCCAGTAGATCAACGGAGGAGTGGGGTGTAACTTTTTTCTGAGTTTGTTAAAAAAGCTGTGTCCTCAAGTAATTTGCTTACATAGTGTGTACACAGTGTGAAATTGAAACGATCGACACATACTTGGATTGCCTGTTAGCTAACCCCAGATGTAAAGAAACTTTTGAGTATTTTTCTGTGCATCTGGTAGTCAACCCATAAGTCAGATGGCAATCTGACTGTACCAAGTGTTTACATGGTGAGTTTCATTTCCTTCCTGATGCGATAAGATGTAATCAGGCAGAGGAGAACGGTTACAAAACGTAAGAAGCAAAGAAATAACTAAAACCGGAGTTGACATCACATAATAACAACACCTTAAAATGAGCAAAAGACACGACGTAAACAACAACATTTTCAAAGTTCACTGTTTTCATTTCTCGTGATTTATAAACATTTAAACAAATTGACAATTTTATTGTGTCTCATCAAGCAGATCTCATTGACCGTGATAAAAGACGAAAGTATAAAAACGTACGTTGCATAGTTCGATATTTGTTATGTACAAATACCAATTTAATTTCTTCATAGTTTCGTTCAAAAAATGAAATATATCACTTTGGAAAATATGGTTGTTTGCACATAGTTCATCGGAGTTGTCACTTCCGTATCTATTATATTAATAATTACTTTTAAAAATTTGCAACCTCTAGATGAATTAGAACTTGAAGTAGTATATATTATTGTAGCCGAAAATTGTACCTTTTTATCAAGAGTGTCGCTAGGACTATGATAATGTCAGATGACGCGCCGTGTACCCTTCTTTTACTTAATTGGCTGTTGAGAGTCATATGACAACTAACTGGTTTCAAGTTACCGTGAATGTACAGTAGTGAAGTACTACTAAGGGAGCCAGTACATTTCTACCGTTAATACTAATATTAATAAGGGTAGTGCTTATTCAATGGTGACCGAGTTGTCTCGGTGGCCGAGTTGTCCAGGGGCCTAGATGTCCAGGGCCCGAGATGACCGGGCAGAGTTGTCCCAGGGGCCGAGTTGACCGTAAACCGGATAACCTGAATGTGTAAATTGGGAAAAATGACCGCAAATGATCGCCTCCATAACTGCAAATACACACTGACTGGTGTCATAATGTTATTAACAAAAAAAATGCTTGGTTTATTTTAAAAGTGATTTCACAATGTTGGACAACGGTAATTCTTAAGTAGTTTGAAAATAATGGGGTGTGAGTTGGCTTGGTTGTTAGTTTTAGTGGTTTTTGACGTCAAACCCTACTGTTCAATAGACGGCTTTTTATCTTAAGGTCACTAGATTGTTTTTCTAGTCTATTTCGTTAGCGGATAAATCATTCAAAACGGTAGGAGCTTCAGTATTTAAAACTATCTCATATAAATCCAGAATGGATTCGAACCCGGACCTTCAAGACCAAATAAGACGTATGGGATGATGACCATACCGATTGAGACAAGTAACGAAGGTAAAATGGTTAAGTACCACAGATGGGTAATCTCATACACTCTTAAACAGTTGGGTTAAATGTTCACCAACCGATGTTTTTGCAAGGTCGAAACTTCATTAGTTCATGACAATTATTACATTACGAAACAAATTTCGTAGGACATAAATAAACCAAGAAGGGAATAACACTGTTTTCGATACGATTTCCAATAGAATACATAAAGGCAGCAAAGCAGTTATTCTGAAAATGTTCTGAGAGTTCCATCCATCTTTTCGTAGATATTTTCGTCGGATCCTTTTTCTGTACCAGCGGGAATATTGTAGGTGTTTGGTGGTTCAATATATGTTTTCTTTTTCCGACTACCGAGGCGATTTTCAGATATTTGGTCACCCGACGCATCCACAATCTGAAATCAAGGTAAAAATTCCGAAAAAATAAGATTTATGATAAGTGGCATCAGACTGTATATTTGGAATGTTACGTTTTAAATACCTAAAAACCCTAAAAGCAGTTCGGGAGACAACCTTTTTTGAGGGAATGGTTTTTCTCCCGATCGGGGGAAAATATGGCCGTATTCAAATTTTTCCATTGATGCTATGCGATCCTGCCACCCAAAATTTAACGTTCGAAACACCCGGAAAAGTTCATCGACCTTATGAAAGACACATTTTGTAATCATTATAAACTTTGTTGTTAGGAGAATAAAACAGCCTGATTATGTTTGGTAGTTCACCGCGAAAATGTTGATATCTAGCAATTTCAATCGCCACTTTCTGCGTTCTTAGCGTTATTTATAGACCCGTCTCAGCCGCAAGATTTATGCAATATATCTTACAGAGAGTTGTGCATGTTAATCGTGTGTGAAATTGTGCCCATTAATACGTTGTTGAAAGTTTTTTTGTCATTTCGGTCTGAGGTGGTGAACAGCTAATTTGTATCTGATCGTACCCACATTTATAAAACAAAGCAACGACTGTGAAAAAATACACAGTTAGTGCTTGTGAATATTCATGCTGCAAATTTTTCCCCCATTGGATGAATTCTCCTTTTCACCGGAAAAAGATTACCTCCCGAACTAAATAATGAGAGATCCGTTGGGAAAGTGTTTGAAAGGCATTTCCCTTCTGACTCTGAGTGTAATTTTTGATTAGTGTTTCCTGTTATAATAATTCATTCTACAGGTTAAACTCAAGTAGGCAAAAATAGTGAAAGCCAAATAAAAAGCCCTCTTACACCGACCTCTTCCACTATTACAGAAACTATCACAAAACAGCTTTTAATGTAAAAAGACAAGTAACAGAAGGAAGAGGCAGGTTATGCAGGGTCGTGTAGGCTACCTCCGAGTGTTGTTGGTGTGGTTCAGGAGACCAGCCCATTTGGTCTTTTGTTTAATTTTGTTATGGGATTTCTTTGTACTAAACTAAAGGCTGTTTCAGAGTGGTCACATGATGTAAATTACCTCAGTTAATGTTTCTTCGTGTTGTTATCTTGATTTCCAGATACCAAAAAATCTACACCTAACGGTGATTAATTTCCATAACTTTTCCCCTGTCAGATTGCTTGCTATTAGACTCTAGCAGGTTTAATCTTTATCACAAAATGTAAAAACCCGCCTCCATATTTGAACGTGAAAAGGAGGGATAAAAGCACCGGTGTCTGCAAATAGAACAAGGAGGGAACATGCCCTCCCCTGGAAAATAAAATTTATAACTCACGGTGGCCTCGAGTTTTTCCTTCCTAAAAGAATTTTGCCCACCCCTCCGGAATTTTCTCCTGCTGAGGCCAATGGATAGAAAACTTGATCATGTTTAAATAGAAAAACTTGCTGAGGAGAAATGGCAAAGCTGTCTTCTGCCAGGTGGCGGGAAATCAAATTGAAAGTCTGAAAAGGTGTGACGTCGGTCGTGCTGATGCTCAGGGTATTTACTTCTTCGAAGAACCCTTGTAGACAATTTCCTCCCCCTCTGACAGACATCCCTAGCTCCTCTACTGGAAGGAGGATGTAACAAAAAGTTGGAAAGGAAAGTTTTATGATGTTGACACTTACTTCAATGTATTCTCGGATTGTATTTTTAAAGGTATCTCGTATGCTGGACATGGAAGGGCGTTCCGGACTATCAATCCAACAATCCATCATAACGTGATAACTGGAGACATAAAGAGAATCAATAATTGTTGAGCAAACTTCTGATACCAAACAAATAGTTGTTCAAAAATTTGAAAACTGAGTAAAATAGTTTGAAAGATTTTTTGTTAAATTAATGTTTTGTTAGACGGTAGGCTATGATTGATTGTATATCAGCAAATTAGACCCTATGTAATATAATAATCGTTTCATAGAGTTAACCGGACAGGGACTACGGATACGTCCTCGGAACTGTCACTTTAAAGAACGGTTGTAAAACTTTATGTTTGAGTCTGTCTTTTCAAAGGTCTTTGATTCTCATAACATCCTGTAAGCAGTAGGTTAAGGAGGTGACGAACTGATTTGTGACGTTTCATCTCAAAAAACGCAATTGTATTATATCTACATAATAAGATAATTTCAATAAAACTAAAGCTAAAGCAAAGTTTCAAAAATTTAAAAAAAATGCGGTTTGTATTCTTACAAAGGTCTACTGCAGTGTGCCGGTTGAGGTAGCTGGTGTCCTCTTTCAATTAATCGCTTAATATCTCCTTGTTGTAATCCTTTAAACGGCTCTTCACCTGCACCAAAATGCATTGCATGAAAATAGAACATATCAAAACCTGTACCTCAGAAACTGCTTATAGTTTACTTAAACTCGGATGCTACTTTGTCTTTGAAATTTTATCGTTAGACTACTAATTTCCCTAAATTATTTTTTCAATCTGCTTCGTAATTTTCACAGGAGGTTCTAGTCGCTTTGTACAACACTTTACATAGAACAACACAAAATTGCATAACTTAAGATATTTACCGCATGTGATTTATTGAGGCAAAAATGCGTACCTAACGAAAATATTTCCCACAGAGCTGTACCAACAGACCACACATCGCTTAAAATTGTGTATTCGTCACGTAGCATAGTTTCTATTGCAAGGTTGGAATACGATGGTTTGTTCTGACAAAGAAAAAAAGAAAAAATGATCAAAAAATATAGAAAAATATGTTTCACACCAGATGCTCTCCACAGGAAAAGGTCGGTTCTCAAGGTTTCCCCAAAGCAGAATATTTCCTCGAAGCTTATTTCCATAACTATAAATTTTCAATAGGTTCCTCCAGCACTAAGCAGTTTCTGTTTATTGCACCAAACAAGTTCGTTATCTCACGCCGTACGCCAAATTGTATTCTCATTAAATATGTCCTTATGGGAAAGGATGTCTTCCACTGAAAACTCTAAAGTAGCTGTTCTGTAATACTATAGTAATGTATGCTTTGTAATTATGTAAGATATTCGAAGCTTTGGTCTCGGCCTTTGCCGCTGTTTAGGGAGTTGAGACCTTGAGGAAAGCACCTTTAAAAGCCAATCCTAACGATACAATATGAGTAACTGAATACACCTACCTTTGATATAATTGATTCAATCTTGTCCGTTGCATCTTCATGAAGGCAAAAGTCATAGAGTTTACATTCGTCGTCACTTGATATCAAAACTTTCTGTATTGACAACGCTGGATGACAAAACTGTAACAAAATGAATTCTAATGTTTTAGTTCGTTACAAATAGTCTTATTGAAACTCCATTTCTTCAAACAGACCAGAACGTCAAAACACTTAGTATTCCTTGCCAAAAGGACAAGTTTGCTTTGTGACCAGGTGACATCAGATGATAATATTGGAAAATCTTGAGAAATGCTACCTTTTGATGCTGGGACCATAAATGACCTAATTCTGACCAGAAAAAATTAGGGATCTTGTGTAAACTGTACTGCAGCCGCGAAACTATCATGAAATTCTTTCAAATTCCCTACGTGAAGGTATCGTCTTGAAGAAGTGATGACCTCTGCTGACCTGACTTTTGACTGGCTTTTGACCTCTGATAATCTAACATTTGACTTTTGGTAACTGGTGACCTGATTTTAAACCTACAAACCTGGCATCTGAGTTCTGGGGAGCCTGGATTTGACCTTGGTGACCTGGTTTATGACCTCTGATGATGTGATATTTGATCAATGGTGACGTATAATTTCACATCTGATGACCTTACACATGACATCTGGTGACCAGAAATTTTACCTCTGATGACCTAGGATTTGACATCTGGCTATCTAGCATATGACCTCCGGTGAACTAGCATTTGACTTCTGGTGACCTGATGCTTGATATCTGGTGACCTGGCACTTGACCTCTGGTGAATTAAAATTTGAAGCTTAGAAACCGGGTATTTGACCTCTGGGGACCTGACAAATGACCTCTATTGACCTGGCATATGACCTCTGCTGATGTTGCATCCGACTTTTGATGCCTTACAATTCATTGAAGAGATTTTCACAGTTAGTGCGTATGACCTAAATGACCTTTGACCTCTGTCAAAGAAAAAAGGAAATCTATAAACCAAATATATTATGACAACAAGCCCTCGAGGTACAGGTCCGAGTAAGGTACTGGAGGGATGCAACGTGTTGGGAGAGGACAGGGGCAGAGGACAGGGGGATATTTCCATGAGCAAGATGAGCAAGATGAGCAAGATGAGCAAGATGTGTGTTTTAAGGAGTCCCCAAACTTTCTAGGGAGTAAAAATTGGAACGTGAAGTCAATAACAAGCTTATGGCAAAGTAAACTCTGGTGACCTGAAATGATCTTTGACTCTAACCACAAACAATTGGGATCTTACACTCAACATGACCGATCTATATGGCAATTATGAAACGTACTGGCTATTCCTAACTCGAAATATGGTCTTCACGAGGTGTTTCGTGTTTTGCCCCATTAAAATCTCAAAAACCCTTTGACTCTAACAACAAACTCCTTCCCAACATGGCAAATATTTATATCAAATGTGAAAAAGTGTAAGTCATCCCAACTTTTGAAGTATCGTGTTTACGATTTTTTTTTTCCAATTTCAATCATTGGTCACCTCAAATGACTTTTGATCTCCACCTAAAAGCTTCTTCTCAACATGAGTAATTTACATACCACCATGAAAAGTGTCGGTCTTTTCAATCTTGAGATATTTATTCATTATATTATATTTATTTTTACGGTTTTGAACTCTGAAGAGTTCAAATGACCTTTGACCTCCTCCAGAAAACAGGGGTCTTCCTCACAACCTGAAAAATTTATATACCAAGTGTCAAAAGTGACATGCCTATCTTGTGATATATTTTTTAGAAGAAAAAGTGTAAAAAAAAAAAAAAACAACTGCACACACCCACACAAACACACGACATTACCATCACGTAGATTTCTTTCCTGCCTGCGCCAAGGAATCGAAAATTATGAAAACGTTGAAGGGGGCAAGCTGCTTACTTTTCTACGCTAAGCTAAGGAACGGGTAACAGATCGATTATATCGAATATGGTCTTTCTTTTACCGAACTGAAGTAGTCCACGGTTAAGCTTTCCCGAACTTTGTGATCTTTGAATTCCCCGGTAACGTTATTTTGCAGCAAATCAACCGATCGTTCAGGCACATATCTTGTCATTTGACCCCCCTTCTCAAAGTGCCTTATTTTAATCACCATTAGCTCGCTAACTATAAATTTTAATTCTAAAAGAATTAAAAATATGCCAAAAGTAGGAGAAACACAGCTGATACAGAACATACGTGAGACGATGTGAGACAGGTCATGAAAAATGTAATCATTTCGAAATTTTTCAAGGAATCTTTTGAAATTTCAATCAGTTTGGTAATGTGTGATCTCCAAGAAAAGAAAGAAAGAAGGAGTTTTGTTGACCACTTATATGTTTTTCCTATTTATTTTCCCTAAGTGCATCTGGATCCCCAAAGTTTGGAATGCAGATCGAGGGCAAAGGAAGTGTTGGTTGGGCATCACATTTTTGTTCCTGACAACGAAATGTTAACAAGAAAGTTGTTTGGAATAAAGCAACAGTACCTCTTCCAAACGAATGCTGCCCCAAAGAAACTACACAACAGAACCATGTCTGTCATTCTCCAACAACTCTCTAATCACAACCAACGTTCACAAATAAGAACGAACTGTATGTGCACATATCCTACATTTCAGAAAAAAAGTTCAGAAAGGTAGAAAATTTGCTTGCATGTACCTCGTTTAAGCTTAAATATTCCATTCCATCGATTACTCCACGTGCGATTCTCACAACATTTTTGGATATAAGTCCAGCCTTTGTTAGAAGTTTTAGATTTGTTTCAAAATAAGTCTTCAGATTTTCAACTTGGAGAAATTCTTGTATCAGGTACAATCTTCCTAAAGAAAAAAATGCAGTGTAAACAATTTTATGAAGTGTCTCCCTCGTGTCAAATGGTTCGAAACCAAGTCAACATACCTTGGACATATGTCACAGTTCTTTCAAAAATAATTACATAGACTACGTGAAATGCCCCCAGAATTTAGTGGGAGTTTTCGCCGAAATTGGCTACCAATGGACATTGTAGGTATCTAGAATCCACGACTGATTTGTTTAAATGGTCAGCGGCCCCTCTTAGCACATGAGTTTGATGGCTACATTTTAATGATATGAGGTGTATAAGATAAGTGTTTTTTCTCACACATTTCGTAATAATTTGTTCCCTGAATTTAAACACTCTGTCCCTTAGGTAGCGAGAATGTTACCACTCACCATTTTGCATTGATATACCTATGATACTAGCAATATGTCTGGTACTCGGCAACTCGATAACGCTCTTCACGAACATGTCCCATCGAAATTTCTTGTCTTCTGAAACGGTGTCTGAGAAATAATATTAATAAATATTCATAATATGTAATATTAAATACTTTTGAACGATTATGAAAAGCTAAGGAGCAGTGAGGACATGGTATTTAGAAAAGGTGTACCATTTCAAAAATAACGATGAAGACTGCGTACTTGTTCCATTACCCTTTAAAGTTGTATGGTCGTAAAAAAAGGTACAGGCAACTCATAACATATGTACTACCTAAAAACCGCAAACATGTGTTAGGTAATTTTTTTTAAAGCTGTTTGATGAAAGATAAGAATATTTACCAGAAACTGATGAGATGAACGACCCAGTTTTCGCTTTTATTCTCTGTCTCAAAGTTCCCATCCACCTGTCTGTAAATGTCCCTGACTTTAACTGCATAACAAAACACAGCCGTGAGTGAGGTACAACGCTTCTTCTAAACGATTGATTGATGAATTTATCGTACACCTCTGTGGAATGAATCATTTTTGGGCATTGATTGGCAACAATGTAAATGTGTCATATTAATTATTCGTTTAATGGATAGCCCAATATCTTATATTGACATGGTATTTGTAACCCTAGTACCTAAATTCTGTAGCAACCATTATTCAAGTATTATTCGTTGTAGTCAACTCCGTCGCCGTCGCCGTTGTCATTGTCATCGTCTGATTGAGGTTTTCAACGAGGCTTGTCCAATAATTTAGCATTAGGAAAATTTATTTTATTACCTACACCTTCGTCAACTTCGACTCTTGTAGTCTCTATCAACATTCTTGATCGGCGAATGATTCCGTACCGAGAACCTGACCTGCATAAAAATGAGGTGGTGGGGAATAATATAGAGGTAGAGCCTACAACTGATGAGAATATAGTTACTCGACAATTATTGTATGCTTAATAACATCATTCTATACTCATTCCATTTGTAAGTCCCTCTACATGGTGAGGTGGTTAGAGCATCACATTTGCAGTTGGGGGTTTGAAGTTCGACCCCGGGTCCGTCATACCGAAAACTCTAAAAATAGAACTTGTTTCCATTGCGTTTGGCCCTGGGCACACGCGATGTCTTTTTTTTTTTTAATTTAATTTTTAACCGATGATAAACTGAGTCAAAAACTACAGCTAGCTGATTCCATTTTCCTCCTACAAAGCTTGGAACGTCCTCCTTGAAGGGGCAAATGAGAACGTTGTCATATCTTAGAGACTGAAATTCATTAATAAATTAGTTACTTGTTAGATTGCTGCAACATAATTTATTGTAAATGTCTCTACATCTCCTTTCAAATGTGCAGCCTTGTAGCAAAGTTATCGCAGCAAAAGATAATTAACACACAAACCTTTTTGAGAATGCTTGCATGGATCGTCGCCCTGCAATAATAAATTTGTAAAAAGGCAAGGTAAACAGTTTCAAAATATTGAACATAGGGTGGTGCGTTTTTTAATACAAATAAATATAAATAATTCATAGTATTACAACGCAAGATTACGAAATGTACTAATGTTAAAGAACAATTTTATGTAACACCAAATGTTATGCTAGAAGCCTGGTACCTACTTGGCCAAGCCAATAATTATTGTTAGGTTCTGGAACGATCCTATATCAGAATCCTTTATTGAAACCGTCACTATTCAGTTTTGGGGGTATACATTCAGATGCAGGGGTGCATCAGCGTCACGTCTTAACCAGTACTTACTGAGCCATTCGTTAGCAGCCAAGACAAATGATCAATTTTACTGGATTTACGTTCGGTTCTTTCACACCAACTAGCGGGGTTATAAATTTATTGCAACCAAAGCAAATTTAAAACCAAGATTGCCTGTTATAATTTCATAAATATTTGTTAAGAAAAATATCAAATATTTACTCACAGGCAGACTTATCAACGTTAGTTAAATTCCTACGGCGTTCGAGTAGCTCAAGCCTGCATTAAAAGCAATTATAAAATTCTTTACAGGTACAGATAGAATATATTTTTAATGCACAGATTAGGAATTTAGGATCTTAACTAACAAATCTCAATTAAAAAAAACAAACAAACAGACAAAACGTTATCGGTATCTCTAAAATTATAGTCAACATTAATTATTTCAGCTAGAGTTAATAGACAGACAGAAACTCTTAAGAAACGCTTTAACTAAAGGATGGAGTTAATGTGGGCGCTATATTTTTACGATCAAAATGCCTTGCTCACGATGTTTCTTCAGACTTTAAACTAAAATAAATCTAAACTAGCTTGATGAAAGTAACCTCTGTTCCGGTTCCCAGTTAACATTTAAATGTTTATATCGCGCATGTCGAAGTAAATTTGCAAGACGTCATCAGAATCCTTCCAAAAAATTAAATCACAAAAAAGAAACGAAGACATTTAACGAATGTTTTTATTTAAGGGTGGAATTAATGTGGGGAGTATAGTTTTATGTTCAAAATTCTTTACTCACGACGTTTCTTCAGTCTTCCGTTTTGCACCTAGGAAATTAATAATAATGATTGTAGACGAATTGATTTCGGGTAAGGATACGGGATAGAAAGGTTCAAACAAGGCACAAATTTATTGATACTGGCCCATACAGATTTTTTGGGAATCCCAAATGACTGCAATTTCGTGTGAAAGACGTTGATCGAATGAACCCTTATCAATGATGGATACAGACGGCAATGGAATTATTCTGACATATTTGGACATATAGATCGCATGTGTATTCATAAAATAAGTTTTCCAAATACAGATTTAAGTATGCGACGGTATTTATAATGCTCTGAAACTGTTATGGGTAACTTGTACTGCCATATGTTAGGGGAACGTATAAACACAAAGAAAGCGATAATTGTAGAATGCATAAAGATATTTTAATTCTGCAATAAACCTCACATGTCTACACGTCCTCTCACCATTATCTTCTCCTATACCATCTTGATGAGTGTTTAGGGAGATTCCCCACCCCCACCCCCACCCCCAAAAAAGAACTTCTCAATATCATAATTACATGTAGCGTTGCTTAACATGTGACCGTGGGGAACGTTGCCCGTCTACTGCAGATGGGTCCCAATGCGGCCTACGCCCACTGACCAATGGGCACCCTTCTCCAGGGAATAGCTTCACAATCGGAGACAATACATGAAGGATCTTCAGAAGTACTGCTATTATTTGAGTAGCCAATGTTTACCTTTATTTATGTGCCATAATCAAAGAGAAGAGTATCCTTTGATTCACGGTTTATCTTAGTACGGTACCGCACTTCATTATTTCAAATTTTTCGTGCTAATTCAAAGTTACGTAGTGCCTGTCTGTGGAGATTTCTCAATCAACGGTAGAGGCTCAACCACCGAATAAAATGGGTATAAAAAACTTACAATTCTTACACATGCTGCAAAAGCACACCAGAGTAGCCATGAAAAGAAGGAGGACAAGAGTAACTCCTACCCACAATGCGATCTTTTTGAGAAGCGACAAAACAACTGAAAAGTGAAAAACAAAATATTTCGTTAACAAATGGATACTTTTCAAACATATTTGAACAAAGCTTTGCCAAACACAGCTTAGGTTTATATAATTTTCTGTAGTGCACCTTTAATGAATTAAAATTCAAAAGAGAAACCCCACGGAGACCCTCCTCCTAAGATTAGTTTTCATTGGTGATTGAAATGAAAATAATACTCTCTGGGATATTCAATTTACAAATACTGAATTGAAATTTCACGTGAACCTGATTAAATGGAAATTCGAGATCATTGAAAAACATGTAATATAAACATTACGGAGTTCGAAATTATTTAATTAGGTTTCGGATAAATATCAGATTCAGTAAACTTAGTTATAGTTTGGGGAAGTCTCTACTAGTTTGTGGGCATTGAGAAGTCAGTGTTTAGAAATAAGACAGTTTTCCAAACACCATTGTTAGTCACTTGTAAAACATGCTTACATCTAAACACGTTTAGGAATTGAACACATGATGGTAAGGAATTAGAAATTTTTATCCTATCTTATCGTATCGTTTATTTTTGCAATTGCACTACATACAAATAATAGTACACTAAATTACAGTACGTAAAAAACAAAAGAAAAACTGGAACCAGAGGAAGCTGTAAGCTTTTCTAGTCTGGTCCGAACCAGAGGTTTTCAATTTTTAAAATAAAACAAAACATAATGCAGCTATAGGCTATACAGAAAAGTGCAGTAAATTTCCACACGAATTTCAGGCTCAATAACCATAAGAACCAAATTTTGTTTCTAGCATTGTGACATGTTTTTATGTGGGGAGCAAAAACGCTTTTCATTTCTAAACACGCTTTTAAGAGTATGAAAACGTGCATTTATCGAATACTCCACGATTATCTTCAATAAGGGTGGCGTCTGTATATGTGGGGGAACAGCGTAGAATACAAAAATCGAGATCGGCACATAGTGTGCAGCTTTCTCACGTTCTCATGAAAAACGTGCACAAAACACAGCGCATAATAACTAAGTTTCTATCCAACAAGAACAAAATATATTCCGTAGGTCTCATCCTAATATCACGGCAGATTTTAATGCATTTTTCCACCAAAAAGGCAATTTGTGAATATCGTTACACCCTAAGCAGGATTATAATTGCCAATATTTAGGAAATGCCATCATTGTACTGCTTTTCTCATGTGCTATCCTTGGTTAGCTTTTTTGTCACATCAAGAATGGCACAATTGTTGCAGACTCTTCGAAGAAACGAATGGTTCATTGAAAGCCATCATTTTTTTTTTCATTTTTCTTCATAATAAAATTGTTACTATGTGGTTTGTATTTGTAAAATCAGATGTCATGACAAATGGTTTTCAAACATAAAACCAAGATTTCTTCACAGCCTAATTTACTACAGCCTGAGCTATAACAAAGACGGTTTAGTAAAAAGTAACTGCTCATGTGTTCCATAAAAGTGTTCCACCCGAGATCATAACGAGATGATATCGCGGTTGGTTCTAATAAAAATAACATTGGCATTTTTCTGGCTAAGCTGTCCGGGAACGTTAAATTTGTTTCTGACACGTAACTTTTTACATTTTGGTGTTGTTCCGTGTGTAAATAACTTGAATTTCGTCACAAAACTGTCTGTACGCTTTAAAACATAGAGTGAATTAATTAGTAATTTTCTTATAGGATGAAAAAAGTGAATTATCTCCATTAGAGTGTTACTTCTCACCAAACAAAGTGCGATATTCACTCCAAAAATGATGATACAACAGGGAGGGTGGAAATTCACTCTTCCACGAGTGCCTAAAATGATCACGCTTCTTAAAAGAGTGCCTACAGTGACTGATCACTGTAGGCACCCCAAGAGTGTAACTTCGCTCCTTAGGAGGGAATTGTTCTGTTTTCAGAGTAAATTCGCACTTTTCAGTCTATGAGAGTGCGACAAAATTCACTCTTTTGATTTGAAAGTTTGTTCAGCCTAACTTTATTTGTAGTGTACCAAAGTAACAGTCATTCAGCTTGAGAAATCAGAAACATTAAACTGCACGAATAGACAAAGATGACTTGATTCATATGACTTGTTTCATATACTTACAGTATACTTTCACTGTTTGGTAATCGGTAGTTCCATTTCTATCTTCCGCCACACACGAAATGGTTACATGAGATATCAACGGAGTATAATTCAACACAGACGTAACTTGATTCAACTTTTTAGAGCTGTTGTCTGTGACAAGACTAGATTCGTCCTCTGGCACAAGCTTGCCATTGACTTGCCATATTATAGATGTGATTTCATTGGTGCTATTAACGATGCAATCAAGCAGGTACTGAGTTCCTTCGTATACCTCTATGGTATCCGGGAAAATGCGTTTGAATGAAGGCATCAAGTATACCGACAAATTAGCTGTAAAAGACGGTTGCAGTATTGACGGGTAACATACAATGGTTGGGTGGGTTTTTTTTTTCTTTCAATTTGCACCATTCAACAGTATGAACTAAATGAATCCCGAATTATTTCATCTTATTTTTTGTTACAACTTTAAAATTGTTTCTTCAATACGGTTTTGAATATGGCATCATTGAAGTGTATAGTTCTAGAATATTTCCATTATTCTATTCCATGTCTGTCACAAAATTTAATTTGTCGTTTGGGATATCTTCTCTTTATATCCACAGGAGTAGGGAAAACAAGCCAGTGAGTCGCAACTGGAAAGAAGGACGTGGCCGGCTCGACTTGAACCAATTGGTTGGAAATTGGGCCTTAAAATTCCATCTAACCGAATTCAACCTCTTTAAATCCACAATAAATGTAGGGGTCTATCCGAAAATGCTAAGAGAAAACGACACTTGGATGGAATAAGAATGATTTTGTTCTTTTTTGTTTTTCATTTTCGACTTCAAGTTCAAATTTGTCCCTCTTGTCACTTCTACAGAGATTGTGTTCTAACTGAAAAATATTAAGGAGTAGGGTCTTAACATTAAAGTGACAATTATGAGTTTCTTTTGCAAGGCTTCCACAACATATATTTTGTACCGTACCGTAATCACAATATGAGCTAACAAAAAAGATGTGCCATCATTTACTCACGTTGTGATTGGTCACTGTAGGATAAGGCTGCTAAGTCTTACATCTGAATGGTATTTTGTTGCCCGAACAAAATAACAAAACCCCCACTTAACATTTATAAGCACAGAGTTAACCTTTACACTCTCTTGAAAAGCCTCTTCAATGTTTATAGATACTTGTAAATATTCAATCGAAAAGAACAACAAAGTGCTGGAACAAAACATTAATGTTCGCTGTCGATTTCTGATTCTCTATTCTACTTTGTAAAAATTTACAACAAGTATTCATTTTGCTTGTAAGAAATTTTGGGCAGAGATTACGGTTACGATCATAATCGAACTTCGTGATTGCATCTTACCTATTACATCAACACGATATGTTTCTATCTCTTCTAAGCCATGGTAACAACTATATATTCCGTCGTTCTTGATACCTATGCTGACAATATTTAAATTTATATGGTTTCGTGTAGGCTTGATATTAATATTATTGAATACATTGCAGCGTTCAAAACCACAGAGAAGCTGGTTCCCTTCGTATTTCCATTTTAAAACTCTTTCCCTTACGGGAATACTGCAAATGATGGTTACATTGTCCCCTTGATAAGTTGATACGGTAACAAATTTTTCTTCAACGCTTACGACTTCTGAAAAAGAAGAGAGTACACAAATTGTATTGAAAAATTGCAATTAAAAGGGCAAGTGCGTAATTAAGATATCAATCACATGTCACTGTTACTCTAGATCCTTTACCGAAGTGAGCAAGCCGATAACAACATCCTAGGACCGTTTTCCCGAAGAATATGTTGTTCAGTTCCTATTTATTTTATTTATTTGTTTCATTGTCAGGGGTAAAAACAGCGATACTAAGTCAAGGTCGCAATGCTACCTTTGATATCGAATGTTGCCCTTTCATGGTACGATCCGTCTATAGCCTTTACTTCACAGGTTACGTTGCGATCGGTGTCACTCGGATGGTATTGTAAAAAACTTTCTGAATCATAAAGATCATGTCCCATGAAACTAGAATGCGGAAATTTATTGAAGACTCTGTCTCTGGTTTTAACTCCATTAATTGACCAAGAAATAGTAGCTGCAGGATAGGCACCGTATACGAAACAATGGAGATCATAATCTCTGTATCGATAGACGGTGATATTATCTTCAAGGTTATCTTCAAATGTAGCAATAATCTGATGTGTTACTGTAGAGGGAAGATATAATGATATTATTATAGTAGAACTTGTTGACTTGATATGGAATATGATAAATAGACTAATCCGATTAGGTAACTGGGGTACGCCAGTTTTAATCTTTCCAATTCTTTGGCTCAATGTATTATGGATGATTGAACTACACAATACCTCACGATTGCCTCAATTCCACCAAAAATAAACGTTTTACCTGCAGAAAATGCGATTAAGCAGATGTAAGGCTGAAGGAACCTACTAAAGGCCGCCGTCACTAGTTGCTCGGATTTGCCATAACCTGTTTAGCTAAGGGGCCTTGATTTTGTTGACATTGCCAGTGGTCCACATTTCTTCCTTCAAACACTTGTCTTTCTCTTTAAAATTATATTGGTGGGGGGGGGGGATATGTCACTGACTTAAAGGTAAATATTGCGTTTAAAATGCTCCAACAAAGCATTAAAAGTAATACCTTTAGTCATTTTCAAATCATTCGATTCCAACAATAAACCCCAGCAATAGCTTTATCTCCTCAAAATATTATGCACAGGAAGAGTTATGGAAGTTGCATCTTTTGAAAAGTTGAAAGTTTGGATTTAGAAATTATTCTTGAGCAACAACCACCTGAATTTGAAACTTACACCTTTAAAAGAAGACTCTCATACTGTTTTTTTTTTAATTACTTATCACTCTTTGGCGATAAGTATTGGTTTAAAAAGATGAAATTTCCTTGCAAACGCAATATTTTCCTTTACCAATCAATTGCAGACCACAACTGTTCCTTATTAATGTATACCTTCAGGAATCTTAGAAAGGTAACGTCTATAGTTGATCAACTCGGGCATTTGAGCCTACACTATGAAATTGGTGCTTGTGAATTTGATTAATTAAAAATACCTTTTTCCTATTTTTTAAAAGTTACCAGATACTAAAAGAACGTGTATCTTACTTTTAAACGTTTCGTTTTCAAACATATTTAAAGGCTTAATTTCATTGTATTTTCATTTTTCAATTTTAATTTTAATTTCATTACAAACTGTGCCTAGAGATCCAAACTCTGGTTTGGGAATCAAAACTGGGTATCTGTTACCAAATCCAGTTAAATTTGATTTCTGTGAACATGAATCTGAGGCAATATCATCGTTTTACCTAACTTTCTGTGGCTTTGCTGAAAATTGGATGTATATTTTCAATATACATAACCGATCTAAAGTAAAACATTTTAAGGTGGGGAAAGAGTACTAACGGTTTGTAGGACAGGGTCTGGAAAATGTTGCATTTTCTTAAAAGACCCCAGTTAAAAAACAACGGGGATAAGTGCTTAAGTTATGAAGTAACTATTATACCTTTTACATCGAGTTGAAACACATTGGTACTCTCGTTTAATCTAAAACAGCTATAGTATCCACTGTTGTTTGTTTTTGCAGCCAAAATATCTAAGCAACTTTGTAAGTCACTCCCGTTATTCATCGCGTTGACATGTTCTTTTATATTTGATGAAATTAGAGGATCTTTGGTCCTGCCAAAATGTGTCCTGAGCTCCCAAAGGTATCCATCACCTTGCGAAATGTTGCAACAAATGGACACGTTGCCATTATAGTTCACCGATTCGTTGAAAATGGTATTTCGGTAGAAACTTACGTTTGCTAGAAAAAATTTATGAATACATTAGGAATGGGTTCAACAGTGCATTTGATTTGTCTTTGGTGAAAAGAAGAAGTATAACGTAAACTTCTGAAGGGAAATACAAGCTTGAAATGAGTTGTAGAAAGTTCTCAGTGCTTTCGAATACGCCATGTGAAAGTCTTTTATGACGCCACGTGAAAATTATCTATAGCAGTTTTACTGCTACAAATTTTATGCAATAATCTCCATTTGTCAGGCTGTAAAATATAAAATTGAAAAGTGCAAGTAAAGTTCGTAATACCAACTTGTTTTAAATCTGATAGAGAGATAAGGTCACATGCGTACTTAACGTGATGGTTCAAACAAATTAGTTATTTACCAATTGCTCCCAAATGTACTTTGTTGTTTCCTCAAACTAGAAACAACACGTAAACTTATATCATACATAACACAATTAACTGTATAGTCTGAAGCGCTTTTCTTCAAACTATACCCCTAACTGTGATTTAGTGTCGAGTGACCATTGTCTAATGAAATACAACTGACGCAATATCTGTTACTTTTTAAGCCCGACGTTAAACATTACGGTCTCTTTGCACTTTCAGGGTTAATTATTAGCGGTTTATTACTTTGGACGCTTTTGTTGGCCCAAATGTTCGATGTAGTTTTATATTAATTGTGTTTCTCTTACCATGATGTTGAGTTAACTTTACATGTTTCAATAAATACTCACCTATGTAAAGAATGTCTTTATTTGGAGATGAACGTTGTCGATCATATGTAGTGCACGTTATATACCGATCACCTCGCGAAGGTGTGTAAACAATAGAACTGTTCATTTCAGCGGTCCCTGGCACTCCTTCACTCGCCCATTTCAAAGTATTCAGCCCTCTAAAGTATTCAGCCTCGTTCACTCTCCAAGAAACACGTGCTGGTAGTCTTAACCCAATAGCGATGCAGGATATTTTATATGATTTATGCATCGAGACTGTCAAATTGTCGTCCATGTTCTCATCCCATGCTACCATTACAATATCGGTTGGAACTGCAAAAGGAAATGGAGTGTACGAACACTGTAGTACCATAGCTCACGGCGATTCACATAAAAGAAAAAACACTAAAAGGTCCAATTCTCACACCCCAAACATTTCCAAGTCTCCCATCCTTCTTACTTCAGCCCCTGCCTCACTTGTCTGAGATTCAATCTCATCCAGACACAATCTCAGTTTATTGCTTCAGGGCGAGTATAAAAAAGCTTAATGTGTATAATTAAAACACTCCCACTACAGTCCATGTTGAAATATAAGCTTTGGTACTCTGCATTGTTTGAATTAGCTGAACCAATTGAGAATTTTGGTTAACTCCTACAAGAGCTGCAGTTTGGGGTGAGAGGATTGGTCCTTTAAATCTTCTAAGGGCGTACAATACTTTCTATGTTGAGATGTTGAGATGAGTATCCAAATGAAAGCAAGTTTCCAACCAATTATTATTTACTTGCCGGTCAGTGATAATGGAATGAATGATCGTTATGAATTGTTTTCCTCCATTACCGAAGGAACCATCTCACGAATCCACGATTTTCTATCAAACATGTCTCGCGGAATGTTAGATAACTCAATGAATTGCAATGTCATCCTATTACGACCCCAATATCATGCTATGTTTTCCTTCTTTTGTTTTCTAAACGTCCAGTGCACCTTAATCTAGGTAAAAATGAGTTAACCATAACCACCAATTCTCCCATGTGTCACGTTCACGCCATATCACCATCTGACCACAGCTTATCAAGCAATTCAAGAAGAAAATTAGGAAAACATTTAAAATTTAATTCAAAATGAAAAGCTGAGTAAAAATGAAGGCCTAAGTGGTCAAAAAAAATATTTTTGTTGTAATACTAGATTTCGAGTGCACCTTAGCATCGCAGAGAGTGGTTTTCAATGATAGTTGGCACTTGGTTCAACTGGAAATGACCGGTACCTTCTACAGTAAGTTGAAAGGTAACCGTTGTTTCCCCTGCTTTATAACAGGTGTATATCCCTTCGTTCTCAATTCTTATATGATCAATATGTATAATCTCCCCATCCTTTGTCGTTTTGGCATTGCTCCTTGGAGGGTAATCCCACATTGACATCAACGTTGAAGAGGTGCACGATAAGGAAACGTTCTCTGCGTAGTTTTTAAACATTCTAACAGGTTGTTGCCTTTCCGAACTTTCGGCGGATACTACGAAAAATTATGTAACAAAATGAAATATCAATACATCCTGTGTTACAGCAATCGAAGTTAGGGCTTACTGTTTGTGCTATAATGGAGTAATAAAACGGTGAAATGAATAATGTATAACATTACAAATACGGTTCGGCACGTTTGCCTCTTGCTAAAAAGATAACAGATTTTCCCAAATTCATCAAGCCTTGCCCTGGTTAGGTAAATTTTACCAAACAATGTTAACACCCTTGATACAGCTTAGGTATTTTGTACCCATCTGTTCAGCAGGAGGCATAATGTAACCATAGGTGAAAGTTGACTCAATACTTTTAAGATGACTGTTTACATAATGGGCAAATACCTTGCTGGATCGATGGTCTCTATATATCGCAACATTTAGGGCATCTTTGGCCATGAAAACGAAACAAAGCATCGCCAATTTATTAGTTAAATCTAAATCTTTAATGAAACTGAATTTCATGATTATCTTTGTCAAACTACACCATCCGAACTCCGTGACAAAAATGTCACATATGCCAAATTAAAATTACCCATTTAGACCGATTTATTCACAAAATTATTTCGGCTGTCTTAGAACGATTTCGTTTCCTGAAAGGTATTGGCCCTATCCTCAATTTGACTATGGCTCCTTTGCAATGCTTACCATTTAAAAGTTATTGCAAATTGCAGATTGTGAACGGTTAACAGTTTGAACATCATTTTATTGATTATTTCAAACTACTAAGGGCAAAGTTTAAGATGAAAGAGGGCGCATTCAGAAAATATCTTAACTGCTAGAGAATGATAAGTACGAAGCTCCTAAAGTGTCAGTCTGCTTGTCATGATGGTGAGGAAATTTATCTGACCAAGTTGCCATCTTTTTCCTAAAAAGTCGACATGATGAGATAATTACCTTAATATGTCGACATACTTTGCTCAGGAAGTCGACATGGTGACATATTTTATGTCACCATGTTGACATTTCCCCCTAAGAAGTCGACATGGTGAGATAATTTATCTTACCATGCCGTCTTCTATTGCTTTGGAAGTCGACATGGTGTGATAGTTTATGTCATCGTTTTGATATTCTCCCTATGAAATCGACATGGTGAGCTCAGGATGTAGACATTGTAAGATAAATTACAGGCAAAATTATGCGGCTCACAAGTGAAAAGTGCATGAAGTTAAAATTACCTTTTACAGGCATCCGTGCTGTCACAATACCATTGGACTGACCTGTTGCTTGGCAAGATACAACAGTGTCTCCCTTTTTAGGCCGGTACAAAATTACGCTCTCTGTATGAATAGTATCGTTCTGATCAAGGTTCCAGGTTGCACTCTCCCGTCCTGAATACATGGAACCGTTGACAAACCACTGTAGAGTAACGATATGGCTTGACCTGTTTGCATGGCATTCCATTTGATAGCTTTTGGTACTAGAGAGGGTATCTTTGTTGGGAGAATAAACGAAATCTCCGGCGAATTTGATTGAAACACTTGGAAGGACTGTAACAGAATGAAAGTACCGGTATTAATAATACTCTCTCTCACTTATATTACTGCCCACTAAGAACAAAACAGTGGAATTCGCTCCGACCCAAAGAAGCTGTTAAGAGATCATTCTTAATAAGGGCATATTAAACTTGGTATTTACTGAAATTTCACTCGGTGTAGAGAAATAACTCACTGTCAATACAGCGATGATTCACACACATGATAGACTTATTAAATGTCGCTCTACTGAAGTGAATTTTCATTTAACCCATTGTGTAAGTCATTCTTACTAGGAGTGGTACCCTACTTTACCCCTTTTGGAGTTAATTGTACCTTTTTTTTAGATTGATGGATGTGATTTTTATTATAAGTAAAAGTACCCAATCTAGAAACGTTCTCGGTAAAAATCTTGTATCCAAAAGACAAACAGTCTGACAAACAGTATAAATGTACACGTGATCTTACTTAATTTTTGGTCGTTGTAGTGATTCGGAAAGTTCAACGGATATCTTTTGACTGTCTTTTAACTAAATGATCAATAATAACTGCTTTAACACAACTTTACATCGATAATATATTTAATAATTACAATAATTATATATCAATCTACTAGACTTCGCTCCCTTTCAGTTTGTTACCTTTCCCTCAAGAAAGTGGAAACACTGTAATTGGAACTTTAGTGAAACATATCGAATATTTGTCTAGCTTCAAATCAAGATGAACCCATTTCGGTCCAAATCGAATAAAATCTCTTCAAATATTTGGTACTCGTCGAATTTCCATTCAAGTCTCCGGTTCAGTTTGAACCAACACACAATTCATAGTATAAGAGGGCTAGCATGATTCACTTGTATATATTTTATCTTACGGTTGTGCTCCCCAAAGAGAAATAAATTGTGCAAAATAAAATATGTTGTTACTGATAAGGATGAACAACACCTGAAAATGCGCTTTTCGCCGCATTTTATGACTGTGAAATATAATCGGTGGGACAATGAAATGAAAGACCGGTACTTCTGTAAAATAAACCATTGAACGCTTGACCATATACAAGACCAAGTGTTCCAGTACGATCACGGGTTATGTCATATATGCTTAATATGATGTGTACAAACTATTTTGACGAATATTTTCTGTGTTGATCCATGTAGTCTACTTTGTAGACAGGTTTCAAATTGACACATTCGACTAACTGAAATGGTCCAATGTACCTGTGCCAATAGTAAATGTAAGTTTAGTTAGACGCAAAATAGAAAATGAGCTACAGATGCTATTTCAAAGTAAGTTTGTTGACTGCTCATAGCGTTTGATAAGAAAAGGCTCTATCAAGACAGCGCTTGTGTACTTTTAGTCATACATGATGAAATGTTATTACTTGTACCATAAACAATCAACTTTAAAGAACTAATAATCTTAGAGTCCAGTCAAGAAGAGCTTCATTGTTATCAGAAAATTGGTTTAAATATTACAATACCACCCTAATGATTTTAAAGAGCGAAAACGATTTCCTAGGCCATTAATTCAACAACAGCTATTTTTACTTCACACTTTCGTTTGCATTGTGAGCAAACTAATTATTTACTACGATGCACTTCACAACAAAAACCATTCAATATTGCAGGACTAGTCTCTGCGTCCTTGCTACCTGACAAGCGTTAATGTATAACCGTCTTTGTAAGGAAGTTGTGAGAATCACCTCCCATTACAAGCAGTGGTGTCTATAAAACCTTATTGTACGAAGCGCCGTTTTTCAAAAATGTCTCTGGCTTTTTTTTTTCTTTTCTTTTTTTCGATACATATCACTAAAAAATAATGAAAAAAAAAGTACAAAATGTTGTCAACGATAGGTTGATAACCAGCACTTGTCGTAGCAGTGTAATTGTGGAGATTGATTGAACCATTCTTGTACATTTCTGATGTTTTTTCTTTCTTGTGATGACTTGCTTTATCCCTTCCTTTTCGTAAAATCCTTGTTAAGATTAAATTAAGATTAAATTAAGATTAAATTAGATGCGGTTCAACGGGTGAACATTTAAACAGAATCATTTAAGTGAAAGTGAATGAACTTGTTTTAACAAGCAGCTGCCGTGCAACAAAAGAATGATCCGATCGAGACATGACAAAAATTTCAGAATAAACTTAAACAGTTTGTTTGAACAAAAAAGAAGAAAAGACAACAACAACAAAAAAAAAAAAACCTTTCAAGAAAGCATCCCAAAATTAGGCGAAATATTTCGAAGCAATCAGCGCATAATGCAACCAATAAGCGGTCATTTTGGAGGCATGGCCGTTGTCCACATAATTGCACATTTTATGATAGATAAGCGGCCAAGCAGATTATGAACATTTGCATTGGTGTCGTCAGGCAAGCATGCCACACGCACGTGAAGTAGATATACGTGGATCCAAACCTTTAAGTTTATTTTTAGTGTTAATTGCAATAAATGATACGCGCTTTCCTCAAATAGGGCAACAGGATATGCAGTTTCTGTCCACTGACTTTAATGCCTACGTTTATTTAAAAGATGTTTTTGTCACATCGGAACTAATACAGAAACTCCAAAACCCAAACATAAAACCAAGAAATAATCAAATATTGAAACATCCAACAGCCAAACAATATCTTAAACCATCAGGTATCTCTGGCGAAAGAAAATGGAAATGCAGCAGGAAGGTTTTCACGCAAAATTCTGTTGTGGTGGATGGAAATCGAAAGGGAGGAAATGAATAAAACAGTACCGGTACCTTCAACAGTAACGTTGAATTGATGAATTGGTGGTTCATTTCCCAAACGACATGTGTAGTAACCTTGGTATTTGTATTCAAACTTTGGAATAAAAAGATCTTTTTCGTCTGTTATCTTGACATCCTTAAACTCCACGGTCGTGAACTTTTCGGTTCCAGAAAAGAGGATCGTATCATGAAACTTCCATATTATTCTTTTGCTCGTCGCGTTAAGTCCGTGCTGACAAGAAAGTGTTACATTTGAACCAAGAAGAACATAGACTGTTTCTTTTGTGCTTGTACTATTCGGTGTACTTGATAGAGAAACACCTAGGGAAAGTTCATAAGAATAAAGCCACCAATTATTTCTTTTAATTTATTGTGTTTTTAAAGTGCTATATTCTTTCGCTGCAAATGTGTGGTATGTAATAAATACATCGCTTTCATATTTAAATTTATGAATGTATGTACTGTCTTTGACTACTTTAATAAGTTACATTTGAAGTCGGAAACAAATCAGAAGTTGTATGCTGTACAACGGTCCTCGTTCAAAACATCCCATTTCACAATTATACTTTTACATTGTTTCATCAATTTTAAAAGGCTTGAAAAATTCTTTACAACATCAGTGATTCAGGAAGATGTTGTTTTTAACGTTGTCTCCCTATATAACACAAGGAAAAAGTATGTTCTATATAGGTGACAAAGCCCATAGAAAATGCCTTTAAGAACTTATTTCAGTTTATCATTGAATAACTTATTCACACACGCACATTCTTCCCGAGTGCTCCAGCTACCCATTTCTTATCAATTTATTACCAGATATTGGCAGTTTCATCATTCATCCCTCGATACATCAGGTACATTTTAAATACTGACCATACCTCGATTCTCTTAAATAAACAGAGATAGACAGATGAGGTTTGTTGCCAATTTACCAGTAAAGCGATACGGCCGCTACTGTGTGAAGTGAGATGATTCTTAGATCAAAATGACGGGCTGTCACTTCGTACACTGTTTAAAATTTCATTAGGTTTACAAATTAAACAAAATTTAAAGAAATACATGAAGAATAACGGATATTTTTAATTTCTGGCTTCGTTAATTAACAACATATCTGTGACATTTTACTAGGTGTTCCTCATAGTTTTTCGCAATTTTCACGCAGGTAGAGCATCATGTCGCACTCCAAAGGTTCGGCTTTTGACTCCAAGGCCAAGGCATGCCAGAGGACTTAAAAACGGACACTGCTGTTTTTTGTAGTGCTCCACATACTCAATGGAGTAAAGGATAGCAGTTCAGGACCTCACAATTGGAAAAAGACTGTAAGCCACACAATAATAACTAGGATGTCATAAATAGAGGCGTAAAATCCAAGGGTGCCTAACCTAGTCTTTTCCTAGGATTGCTTTCATTGATCAAGCGGTGATTAAAGCCAGGAATTATCATAAAAACATATAGCGACAAGGAGTGGTTAAGTGCTACAACTTCCGTCACGACCATCTTCACAGTTAAGAAAAGCTTCTTCTCTACGTTAGTTAGTTAGGTGGAGTTTTAAGGCCCAATTTTCAACCTATTGGTTCAAGTCTAGCCGTTCATGACCTCTTTCCAGTTTTCCCTACTCCACTGCATGTGTGGAACATCACACACAAAGACGTTTTTTCCAGCACAGTAAACGAACTTCGCTCTCTCTCTCGCAAGTAAATTAACATAGCGGTATCAGCCTAACATTCGATAACTTGACACCATAAGACACCGTTTAGGGCACCAATGGAAGAATTCTTTTGTCAGGGGTCTTACCTTACAATTTTATCTCTCCAGAAAAGAGTATTATACTTACTGGAAACTTGCTCAAACGCTGCTCTCAGGATAAGTAGATTAAAAAGAGCGAGTTTCGTCAAGCCTTCAATTCTAAAACACGACATTTTGTAGCAAATGTGATACATCATGCTGGGATCTTGAATGGATAAAGTATGAATCAGTTATTTATTGCCTTCAGTACTGATCACTGTTTAATACATACGAAACTGATCATTTCAAATTTTGAACTCAGATTTTGAAAGAGATCATTATACTAGTTACGCCGCTATTGTGAGATCACAAGAGGTCGCGATCTAACACTACGAAAGTAAAAGTTCCCATTTCAAGTGGCGTGGTGTCGTGATACAGATTTTTCAACTTTCATAATTGGGAGTCCAAGATGATACTACAATTGTGTCGTACAATTGTGTCGAAAGTAACAACAGTGTTATTGTCCTGCAAGGTTTCAATTCCTTCTATAACGCTTATTTTGCTTTAACTTTAAATTCCATACTTTCTTATCATAGCATGCTTCGTGTAGATATGCTCTCTTTTAATCATTAGCCAAACCTTCTTATTTCTTATATTGTTTACTATTTTTCTTTTATTAATTCATTTTTATGTACGCATTTTAATCATGCTCATCCGGCCTAGTCGTACAGAAACAAAAAATCGAAATTACCACCATTAATTTACAAGATAACACCTCGAAGTTTTAATTTTGTCGTTGAACGTGGAATCCCATTGATAACTGTACATGTAAGTGGGAGAAACAGACCACCGTCCTTGACCAGCGATTGACCCCTTATTATATGTTATGCCATAAATCGGGACTGCTTAGACCCAACATATCCCACGCACATCATTTTTAAATTGCTTTAATCCAGAAAAGTTTGCTACCTGCCTTTAGAAACATCGCAAAGGTAGGTTGGCGTAAAAGGTATTTCAAAGTGGCGTTTGAATCAGTTTATCTGCCGGGAGAAGAGTAGGGGTGGGGAAAGTGTCCCTTGACTGCTTCGACAGGGAAAATTAGCTCAATCCACCGCGTTGAAAAGGGAGAAATGAGGATAAGAGAAGGGAAGAAACGGGGACAGAGGGAAAAGAAGAAGAGTGAAGAAGTGTGAATTTTTATTGCCAGATTTAAAGACGGGGGTGAACAAGCGTATAAATGCACTTAACTTTCTGCCGGTAAATATGGTAGTGGTACATTTTACGTGATAATTCCTGAACATTTTGAAGGCTAATTTGCTCACTTTTATTGAAGTGAGCATGTTAATCAACAGGCATTGCAAAGTAATGATTGCATTTCCGGTCGTCTGAGGGGTAGCAATTTTTCAAACTTCTCTGTACACTAAGCACCAACCAATGGTGGCGCTCCGATTAGAGATTATTTCGGACAGGATAATATGGCAGAAAAATACTTTGCCACCAAACTGAAATGTATATATATGTCTGTTCTCTGGCTTCATGTAGGTTTCTTATTAAAAGCCATTGCGAACAGGTGGGGAGGACGAAGAGACGTTTCACCAGGTGAATAAGATCATTTGCCAATCACCGAGTGACTAAGATCATTCGCCAATCACCGGGTGAATAAGATCATTTGCCAATCACCTGGTGACTAAGATCATTTGCCAATCACCGGGTGAATAAGATCATTTGCCAATCACCGGGTGACTAAGATCATTTGCCAATCACCGGGTGAATAAGATCATTTGCCGATCACCGGATGAATAAGATCATTTGCCAATCATCGGGTGAATAAGATCATTTGCCACTAAAAAGTGACTCCAGAAAAGCCTCGTGACAGTTTTGTGATCATGAAATTTTCAAGGAGCGATACCATATGTTAACGCGCACGTATCGAACCGTGTGCCAAATTTTTCTCAGGTTGCATGGGAAGACCCAGACTCACAGGCCACGAGAGTGAAACTGTATACACAATTTGCTTTATGTTGAGATGCCATGTTAAAAAAATTTAATTCTCCTTCGAAAAAAAAATAATACCGATAAAAAATAACCCTTCCACTCATGCATGGCGTGCGGGAAGGACGAATTTCCCAAAATTGTTTTGAGTGAGTTTGCCTTGTCTTTTAAAAAGATTCTACTAAGAGGAACTCCGATATTAAAAAGGTTTTTTAGTGTTATCACGTCATTTTATGCACCAAAAAGGTATCTGCACCTATCATGAGGCAGGCAATATGTACATAATTGGAACAATGATATCACAAACCTTTTTGACCTCTGCTAACCAGGGCTGCACATCCCAATTCGCGATTGTTTAATCGTCCTATCAAGGATGGGAAAGGGCAAACAACAATGTTAAACCAGAAAGCCAAAAGGCTTAGTGATTCCTTGCCGCTGAATTGTAAGGCCCTATTTCACATTGACATTGCTTCACAGTGTTTTTCAATCAACGGGGCTCCATAATGTGCCCACAAAGTACACATGCAAGACATCCAATCTTCCTACATTGAGGTCCCCCTTGCCCGTTGTGAACCCAAATGGCATTTGACCTCCACCAAAAACTTCTGGGACCATGTATTCACTATGTGCCATCTACATGACAAGTTACAGCACCCTACAAGTGACCTTTCTTGAAAGACTGTGCAGGAAAGTTTGTCAGGCTTTGAGCATGCTGACTTCGAATGAACATTGACCTTTGGGTAAATCAATAGAGATCATCTACTCAATATGACCAATCCACACACTAAATATGAGCATAGTCACATGTACCGTTCTTGAGATATCGTGTTTAAGAAGTTATGACCTTTTGACCTCTCATGACCCCAAATGACCTTTGACCTCCACTAAAAACAATAGGGATCATCTACTCAATATGGCCAATGCACACCCGGAGTATGAGATAGCCACACTAACTCTTCTTGGGTAACGTGTTAACAAGCAATTCCTAAGGAATTTACCGATTGACCTCTCGTGACCCCAAATGACCTTTGACCTCCACGAAAATGGATAGGGATCATCTACTCAACATGACCAACCCACACACCAAATATGAGAATAGTCACATGTACCGTTCTCGAGATATCCTGTTTACATGGTTTTGACCTTTTGACCTCTCGTGACCCCAAATGACCTTTGACCTCCATCAAAAGCTAAACAGATAATCTACTCAATATGGCCGACCGACACACTAAATATGAGCATAGTCACGTGTACCGTTCTCGAGATATCGTGTTTACAAGGTTTTGACCTTTTGACCTCTCGTGACCCCAAAATGACCTTTGACGTCCACCAAAAACAATAGCAATCATCTACTCAATATTACCAACCCGCACACCAAATATGAGGTTAGTCACACTAACCCTTCTTGAGATATCGTGTTTACAAGCAAAAGCGTCACATACGCATACACACACACACATACACACGACATCACCATCGCATAGATTCCTTGACTGCCTACGGCAAGGAATCAAAAATTGGTTTTGTAACAATTCACCAAAAGGTATCAGTATGTGTTTTGACACAATTAAACCGAGTTGTGAACAACAACTGCTGCACTTGTCCCCTCCTCGAGCTCTTTGTTATTTGACTTCTATTGGTTCCACAAGAGAGCATGTCTGCTAGTAATTCAAAATATCGGGGCAGGGTGCGCACTGATTTACAAGAATATATTTAACTGGCTAATGAAAGCGCTACTCCCTTACCTAGTCCCTAACCCAAATACAGCATCCAACGATTCAGTGCACTGGTGACGGCGAATTGAGAAATTCCTTGTTGAACAGCGCATAATAAAAACCAGAGAGGTCATGAAGACTACTTTTTGTATGTGTGTGCAATCTTGACAACGTATTTTGCAGAGAGGAACACATCAAAATATTCAATTGTTTTTTTGTTTTTTTTCATTTCACTTTAACCTCATCAATAGAAAGGGATTACATACGGGAACCCGAGATGATAATCGCAACAAAAAGCTGAGTGATTAATAAATGAAAACCACAAATCAAATGAGGATGACTTTGAGGGGACAGTAAGACTTGACTTGTCATTGTGTATTAGCTATAACTCGTTCATTCTTGAACTCAAATAAATTTATTTCATAACATTGAGTCAGACACAAAAGATATTCAAATCAATCTTGTTTGAAATTTTGAATAGTTGCTATAGTGTGAAGCACGTGCATATTTAAATAATATTTACATTACAAAGAATATATTTTGGTGAAACGATTTTCACTCTGACAAATGCATGACAGAGTGTGTAATCCTCCAGTCTCGCGCAACTATAAAAATTGTGAAAATTGTGCTTATTTCAATAATAGTTCAATGGACCGATTCTGCCAAGTTAAATGAGGCTTCACAAAGGAGAAAACGCGTGGTATAGAGAGCGTGTGATCCAACAGTGTGGATCGGAGACGATAAACTTTAGGGATAGTCGAGAGTACCGTATAAGTATGACATCAAAAATCAGCCATTAGAGGTTTTGGAAAAAGTCAACTAAACCATTCTCTCCTCTTGTTGCGAATTCAGAGAAGCCAAGACGGTCTGGGAGTTGTATTTCCAAGTTGGTGGTTTTCCCCAACTTTACCCACGTCCTCTCTTGTTCGAAGATACATGTCCAAAATGTACACTGTCAGTGCACGCTGTACGTCCCTCCCCCCCCCCCCACCCCGCCCTCTGCCTGTCAACCGATGCGGACGCCGTAGATACGTCCTAAACTTGATTCTTCTTCTTCAAAACCCTTGGGTGTCGTCCTGACTTTTGTAGTGATGATCATAAAGACAATTCATAACGCCGTCCCTAACGGGACCGAGGTCTTTTAAAGTATGAGTGGTGTTGCATATTGGTTACAGCAACTAAATAAAATTATGATTGAAGTTCAAGAACGAGTCATTTTTACAAGACAAATTTTCCACAACAACATCACCAACAAGTCCGGGATAACTTAACTTCCCAAAAGAAGGAACATCGATTTCACAATTTTATATATATGTTATATCTAAATTATAAAAGAAATGAATGTAACCTTGGCCTTTTCTGAAATAAAATATTTCTTTCTATGTTGCATAGTGCATTAAAGACATTATTTTTAAAATAAAATAAGATGTAATTAGTGGTTGTGCTCCAATAAGTAAACTTTTGATAGTGTTCATTTGTTCGATGCGTGGACAATTTGACCATTTCAATAATTATTTTAGTAAGTTACCGGTTTCATAAGTGCATACATCTTTAATATCGTTGCTTCTGCAGATCTAAAATACAGGAATACAAAATACGAAATGAACAAAAATGTCCCCTTAAACTGACCAATTTTCAATCTGCATTCTCTTTGTTATGTTTTTCTCCATGTGTTCATACTCGTCTCTGTTTATTTTTAAATATTGCGCGCAAAACCGGCATCAGTAACGCCTTAGATTACGGAACTTTCCCCCATTCTTGCAACGAAACCATTCGTATCGCTCCCTCTCTGTCTGTGAAAGCAAATGCCTGAGTTGTAAAATTTCCCTTTCTACATTATAAACTGCGTATCAACTCCTCCCCATTGCTATAAATGCGAAACATTGCAACAGAACTCTCTGGTTCATGGTATATTTCATGTTATTGCACGAATCAGCTCCAAAAATGATTAGCCTCTTCTTCAAGAAGTAATGCCTTGTTGTAATACACACGATATGAAATGAAAGCATTCGGACTTTTTTTTTAAATAATGAATTTACAATATAGTCGCAGACTTGTACAATGAGTATGGAAATCCTCCCAAATCACATCGGGCAAGACACTGGCAAAGTCGTTGTCATAAACTAAGAACATTAAGTGATTAAACTTAAAGTACACTAGTCATAAAGACTCAATTGCTGTTTAATATAACTGGCTTTCAAAAAATGAATATCCTTCAATAAGATGGTTGACACTTTTAAGTTTAAGCATTCTTTTACGTTTCACAACCAGTGTTGATTACATATGTTAGCATCGTGAATATCGCATGCTGATGTAGAACTTCAAGCGACGTAAGTTACAAAATATAACATGAAGAACAAATAACCTGTCCAAAAGCTCACTTAAATGGACTTAACTTATTTCATGAAAATATCAGTCAGCACCAGATCCCACGCGGGTGAAGCGGGCGTGTAATTAAGGATTTGGGCAACTTAACTGTTTTAGCCTCATGTCCACGAAAACTTTTAAAACAAAAGATCACTGCCCATCCTTTTTCAGTTTGCAGGATCCGATGTTGTTGCTGACCTTCGCAATGTTTCAGTAACTTGATTTGTACTTTGCGTGAGTAGAACATAATGTATTAACGGGACTTTATGGTATCTCGTTGTAAACGAACCAGTGACGTGAGTGCAACATAAATGGAGGCACTTTTCCCCTCGTCCAGGAGTGATAATTTGACAGAGCCACTTCTCAGTTCATTTTGTCAAAGGTTATGATTAGGATGTACATAAGAAACTCGATATGAGCTTTAAAACACTTACCACTTATTATTCTAGGCTCTCTAAAACTTTTATCAACTACACTGTAACAAGGTTTGATCATTCCACAGAATGTTAAATAAAGAAAAAGGAGACAATACATACAAAGTGCTGTCAACTCATTGACACCGTACTTTTTATGTATTCTTTTTGTATTTCTTTACTTTTTCTACTGCAATTGTGCACTTTTTTGCAATATTACAGACATTGGTTACAGTGTAGACTGTTGAAAGGACTGTCGGTCTAATAACGATTTTAACTCGGAAACTATTTATAGCTTCAGTTATCATCTTACGAGCATCTTCCTACGCTGTGTTTCAAAAGTATTCATATATGGCTTTTGACCTTCCATCTCAAAAGGAAATAGCACAATATCCGAGTAATAATAAAGAACGCCGCTAATATAGCGATATCTATGCCTAATCTATCTTTGTCCATGTCGAGGTTATCAAGGACATCTTGTCCAGTTTGAAAAATGCACACTTCCCCTTCAGGGCAATTTAGCTGCCCTCTCTCCAGACCATATATCGTAACCATCACACCCTCAAAACTGTACCGAACAAACGACACAAACGAGATCCACCGGAGATACCAGGGCATTGTGGGAAGGCTAACAAAAAATCCCGAGAAGAGGAGAAGAGGTAGACTTGTGATAGGTCCAAGAAAAACCGCGACCTGTGATGAAATGAAAAAAAATAATCAAAATGGTCACATCAGAGAATTTCGATTTAATTTGCAAAAACCTTTCGTAGAAATAACTTCAATGAATTCTCTTGAAACTTATTACACACGTCACTAATTCGTTACGTCGTTTAGTCGTTACTTCACCGCATTCCTATCGAAGGGTAGCTAAACGTGGAACAACATAAGCACAGTCCGAGGCCTGAAGGAGGATCAGGATGGGACAAACATTTTAAAGAGTGTTATGGATATGTGAAAATGTATAAATTCATTGACAGCTGTTTGGGTGCGAACAAAATTTCAGAGGGTTTTATTTTGGTGGGGCTACTCGACTAAGACCATGAAAACCCCTTGGCTCCCCTGATTATTCATTTACAGTTACGACGCTTGGTTGACACTGGGTGGCATAGAACATGCGCAACTATACATGCGTGTATCGTGTCGGTTATGCGTGTTAACGCTTTCGCAATTGCACGCAAAATGTTGACCAATGGGAATCTACCTTCCATTGTGACGACAGTGTTAGCAAGCTTTACCGACTCGTTTGACACCCAACCGTGGCTGCATTTGTTTTTAAACACTGAATGAGTCTATTGGTATGAATAAATGGGCGTTACCTCCATAGATGTCGCTGCACCAATCAGAAGCCCCACAGACTGTGAGATCATAGCCGTAATGATGGAGATGCCAATGAAGATGAGAAATCGATTTGCCTCTGGTGGTTGACCAGTCATCCAGTAGGCAATCGTACAGTAAACGACCGGAATAGCCACCTGCAGAGGTAAAGAGAGAATATTTACACTCGAAACATTTATACATATATTAAAATCAATATCATATCCGAGAAGTCGTACATCACTAACGATCATTGCTCTTTTTCTGACTTGATTAGGTAATATTTTACTTATTTCTTCCAATGTACGTGATATGGGTGCAGAATATCATTGTTCGATTCTAGTTTAAATATATGCAGAAGCAGGGAAAGTCCTCTTTTCTTATCACACAAAGTTTATATACACGTATGACGTTAACTTAGAATGGAGTCTATCCTTAAGTTTGAAAGTTAGTTTTAGCTTATTGCAATGATCGCTTCTAGCCCACTAAGGGTTTCTAAGGTTTTTGTTTGTTCTCTTTTGAACTTGCATACAAACTACCAGATAGCAGATTATTTGTCCAACCGCCACGCTCTTCGCAACTGGCACGCTGTTTGGTATGGCTTAACAGAAGATTAAATGCCACAAACTGTCCCTTCAGGCAAGGAATTGCTAGAGAACTCCCTGCTCAAAAGAAGGCTAGGTGGGAGGGAAAATTTCGGTGGGGATGAGTACCAGTTCAGCGGAACGCCACCAACAGTTGGCGCGGAGTGCACAAGGAAATGTTTTACTTTACAAACCCCAGGTTGATAAAATTGACACTTTACGACTGTTCTAAGCTGTATATGCCCAGACTAATGGGAATACAATAAACCTCATTTTTGCAGTTTCTCATCAGCACCCACTTCAAAGTTCTCTACAGTGTAGCTATCTTTTTCAAGTCGCATTTTGCACATATTGGGGATCTGAACACGCCTTTTTCCTTCTTCCCGTTTTTACATGGGACTGAGGCTCCCAAACCCTTCGGTTGCGCCACTGCTTTAAAGGCCACAACATTCTTCTAGAGAAAATTTAAAAGGAAAACATCCTCTATCTCTTTGCATAAAAGAAGAAGTCAATAAATAAAATTTATCATTTTTTTTAAACCAGTGGCCGCGTTTGGGGTCTCCTGACTCATCAGTATAACGTCATACTCACCCTTCCTTGGTCATCTTCATCAAACTTCGTATCTTAAAACGTGTGGTTTTACTACTTTTGTTTAATGCAAGAAATAAGACCTAGACTAAAAACATATTGCATCCTTGTCATTTACATATTGTTAGAGGTGCAACCTATAGCTCTATGGTAAGATGCATCAATTCTTTTTGAAGACTGGTACACTGAAAGGGGATAACTTACCTGGAATGGAAAGTCAGACATTGTCTTGGCAAGATAATAGGCTTTGAGACTATACCAGTAATTGATGTGTTCGCGGACGAGGACGTTCATCTCCAGAGGGACTAGAACATAAAAGAGGTGTAATGAAAGAGGTCACTTTCAAAATACTTTTTCTTTGATACTATTACATTTGTTGTTCCAAAACGCGTATGGAAGTTAAATAACTATAGACAAAGCACGGTGCAACGTACATTCGAGCGCCCATTGACGCTTCCATTGAAAATGAAAATTACAGTTTTCTTCCAAGTTCGTCCCGTAAATAAGATGGTCAAGGACGTTTTATTTTCAGCCATTAAAGATTGCTATTCCTTTGTATAAAAGTGGGTCAAGATGACCTAGGTTTCTTCCTGCTTTGAAATGAAGAAGTAAACCCACCCATCAGTTTAATGAGTGACAGCAGTCAGTACTTAAAATATTTATTAAATCTCAATTTCAACATGAAATACATAGCCAGTAACGCAAAGAAGTGTTTTTTTCTTAGTCTTGACAAATATTTCCAGATCGTCCAAAACACTGACTAGGACGGGACTGGAAGAGTGACGAAAGATCTCGTTCTTCTTTCGCAACAATATACGCCACAAAAGTGTAATTATCGTTATCTCTTTGCCTTTTATTTATTTGGACGTTTCAGTTTCCTTTGTGTAAACCTTTGCGTAATATATCACCATTAACTGTGCTTTGATCTATTAAGAATTTTAAACAACTTAAAAATAAAAAAAAAATTATAAAAAAAAAAAAACATAAAAGCATTAAAATTGACGGGTAACCACAAATCAGATAGCAGTTGTGTAACCATTTCCAAGCGCCTTAATAAAGGAATTAGGTCTGCTTAATATTTAACAGATGAGTGCTTTGTTTGAGTCAGCTTTCGAAATTCCAAGTGACTCCACCCAAAAAATTATTTACTATGTACTATTTTTGAAAGGAAAACTCTCGCGAGAGTTTGTTATTAACAGTATTGTTTTTTTTTTTATTTCTCTTAGGTTAACATGTGACACCCTGATGAATGAAAACATTTTCCCTTTTAAAGAAATCCCGCTTCAGTATAGTATCTAACCTCTCACCGCTCATTATTCACGCATGAGCAACATGAAAAACGATGTTTTGCAAAATTTGAACATGAAGTCATTATTAACGAATTGATTTCCTTTTGAATTAATTCATATCGCCGGTTTCTTAACCGCTAGGACAACTTACACGATAATACCGTTGGCATCATAGCAGCAAACATAAGAAACATTAAACACAGGAAGAGGAAGCCAGCGTTATTAAAAGCTTTGCTAGCATCGTCACCGATCTTCAGGTACAACAGACCAATCAGAATACCGATAAATATGGGGGCTGAAAACCGAATATGGGTGAGAGTCTGTGGATAAGAAGATGCATGAAACCATAGTAATGCTAAAATTATCAAATGTTAAGCCACTAGGACAGATCCTATCTTGTAGATCGTAGTGATTATCCCATCCCGCACTGTTTGGCGTACTTCCACAATTCACTAGATGGTTGTACTACAGTCGGCGGTTATGTACATTACTTAATTCTTCTAAATTGAAAAATATTGTTTTATTTCTGTTTAACAGTACTTCCTAGACCAAAAAATTCATTCAAACTGTCTTTTATCAACCTCTTATTTTCAAAGAAAATAAAAAACAAAATACAAACAAGAGCCCAATGGGCACTGTGGTTCCTTGCTGGATATTATAAGAACTAGTGCACAGCCAGTCTTCGAAATAGAGAGAAGCGAAAGCTCATACTCAATGTTTGTAACATCTTCACAAGGGGTATTTTAGTACTTATATTACATGATACAATGATTAAATTTTTGTGGCCTTACTTACATTCAACTTGTAAAATGCTTGGTGATCCTTCAAAAACATTTCCTCATTTCCATATGTATTTATGCTTGTAATCAAACTCGATATTATCACCAATAAACAATACACAATATGGTTAGAGCGAGAAAAACACCCCTTGTACTTCTCTCATAAGTTATTTTTACCTGCTCTCAAATAAAACTTGCTATTACTTTAAAACAATCTACCATTTGTCCTGTTTGCTATCTCTGCACAGAAAACAGGGTTTATTTAGCAGTTTAGCCTAAAGCAAGTGATTAATGGGGTGTGATAATAGAATGAGGATTAGGTTACCCCACAGAGCACAGCAGTATTAAAGAGACATACTGTATAACCCATGCATTGCTTCCACTGGCAGAGAGACCAGTTTAATGCAGTGTGACCTGTGCTCATTGAAATCTACAGATTTCAGTTACTGCCCTCTTACAACTTTGAATGATCCAAAATCAGTGTACAACCCGAAGTAATCATTACTGAACAAATGTAAAGGCCAAACTTCTAAGGTGTTTGGGTGTGTAAGCATGCAAAACCAGGTGAGATAAAAAATCTATTGAACCTATCTTTATCTAGCTTACAACATTTTCTAAATAACATTTCCAGTGGCTGACCTCCATTGACCTTGATGACCTTTGACCTTAACCAAACACAGATTGATTTGAAATCTGTCCTTTTTACCTTAAAATACTATGTTAAAACGTTTTTCAGTGTTTGACCCCTGGTGACCCCAATGACCCCATGACCTTCACCAAACATATCAGATTTCATCTTTACACAATAACACACCCACACACTAAGTATGAGATCTATCCAAGTTTCGTACCTTGAAATATCATGTTAAGAAGGTTTTTAGTTTTTGACCTCTGGTGATCCCAAATGACCTTTGACCTCCACCAAAAACGATAGGGCACACCTTCAAACTACTGCACTTCTATATACCAAGTTTCAATTTAATCCAACTTTCCCTAGTTGAGTTACAGCGTACCCAAGCTAGCGTCACAGACACACACACACACACACACACACACGCCAACCTGACTACATAGGTTCCTTTTGCTAACGCAAGGAACCAAAAAGGCACAACTCCTCCCCTTAAAATACTTAGGGTTAGGAGCTAGAAATACTATCAGATTTAATACTCTGATGAGCCGCTCAGAATGGAAATCAAACTTTCGGTTTCCAAAGACTACAGCAATCTAAATAATAATAGATATTTCTACACCCAGTTACCATGACAACATTAAAACAAAAGAGATTGCTATTGATGATAAACAAGAAATCACAACAGCTTTCTTGTCGATTATTCACGGGATAGTTCAGTAACCGTCTCGATTAATTTGAGAACGTCTGGAACAGTGAAAGCGAAAATTAAATAGGACGTCGATTTATACAACAGTTAGGGCAACAGTGAAAATAAAACCTTTTTTATTACGACCCAAGCTTAGTGACAAAAAAAGTGTGCGTTCAATATATTATTGTTTTAAGAAGAAGATCCTGTTCACGCGAGTCAATAGTTTTACCGGCATAGCTGGCTCACTGCTAATCAGAAGTTTGAAATTACCCTGCAATTAGCTATTGAATACGTTGTCGTTTTTAACTTGAGTTACGCTTTCGTCTTAATTATGCATCCTTGAGGAATTAATGGTGATTTAACTTGCTTTATCCACAGGTAGCTGAGTGGAAATATTTCCCGGTCTCTGAAAAACCCTGTGATGGATGAAGCAAAAAAACTAAACGATTTTCGCAGGAACTAGGTATGTACACTGTAAATTCGTGTTTAAGAAATCGACAGCTTTTTACCCCAGTCAGTTTAAAGCGACCTTTTAATGAATGGTTAAGGCAGGGAATTGCCAGTAACACTTATAATGGTTAGGAGCCGCATCATGTTAACTGTTGTTAAAACTTGAAAACTGAGTCCCTAGACAATCATGTCAGCCATGTCAACTAAAACACTTTCTGGAGGGAGGAGTCTTCCGGAATACTCGTAACGGGGGGGGGGGGGGTACATCGTCTTCATTCAAAGGAAAATTTTAAATTCCCTGCTAGGGGTACAACATTTTTCCAAGAAGGGTTTCAACCCAACGCAGCGTGGACATACCGCAGTATCCTACACGTGGAAACAAATTACAAACAACACAAAAAGCAATGGCAACAGTGTCATTACTGCTCTCTTAAATCAATAGATTTAAAATTAGTCTAATAGACTTAAAGTAAGTCTAAAAGAATCGAAGTAGTGACCAATCGAACATCCGATTGGTCACTAGTTCCACTCTTTTAGATTTAAACTGCAATATTTTAAATCTTACGGTTTAAGAGAGTGTTCTCCATCACATGATGCTATGCTGCCCTCTTTTTTTTAAAAAAAGGGAAAACCGATGAACAACAGATAAAACCTCCTACCTGGTCTCTGAAGAAGACGATAAAAGCTCGCTTAAAAAGAATCCAGAATTGGCTGAACGGATTGGCGGCAAATCGTGTATCGTGAACCCAGTTTTCATTCTGAGGAGAAAAATGACAATTTTGTGATGTCTTTTTACGCACTCTAATTTTAAAAGTGGAAATTAATTAATCAGGGAGTGAACAACACTCGGTTAATGCAATAGGTTATCCCACTTTTCACAGCATAAATGTACCCTGTTTTACATAAATGGATCTAGGTAGCCAAGTGAGGGTTAGTTTTCATGAGATTGACAAGTCTTTTAAAGTTTACAAACGGTAATTAATCTAGAAGAGATCACTACAATCCTAAGACTGTTTTTTTTTTTTTTCAGCCAGCTGAACGATTGTCTGCTTAGTCTAGCAGAGCAATAGATTTCTGTATCTTCAGTAATGCTTGGTGCCTTCCAGCTGCATTTGATAATTGAAACAAATGCAGGGTTCCTGTTCAAATGCCTGATATGACACGGTATGTGGTCAACAGGGTTCTAATGGAACTGCCTTTGTAATGTTTCGGTCATCCTATTGTGCTCTACTATGGGGTGGCACGTATTGTTCCAGGATTTACCCTCTCTTAGTTCTTCAGAAGAAAGCTCTTCGTCTTATAGCTAATTATCATCCGTCTCAAACTTCGTGTGAATTGTTTACAAAATTCAACATTCTCCATGTATACGATATTCATCGTCAACAAATTGGTATTTTTATGTCCTCCTGGTGTAACAATATTCTGCTAAATATCTTCAAATCCATGTTTCACTTTCGACATGAGACACACACACACTTTACACGTTCCATGAAATCTCTTTCTACTCCCTCATTTAGGCTGACATCTTCGCAGCAAACAATTCGTTTTACTGGACCCAAATCTTTGGAACTCTCTCCCACTTAAAATCCAACGGTGTCACTCCTTAAACCTATTTAAGAAATCCCTAAAACTTTTTCTGATGAGTAAACGTAACTAACTCTTCTTCCCAGTCTCCCTTCTTCCCAGTTTCCTCTCTCTGATTTACCTGTTGTTGTTGTTGTTTTTTTGTTTTTTTTTGTTTTCTGTTTCCTTTTGTTAGCTCTGTTTTGGTTTTTTATTCGGAGGGCTCTTTTACAAGCTCTATGGAGCTTTTCTGAGTTTCCTCCTGAGTTTCTCTTTAGCTTTGTTTCGTTGTCTTATTTTTTGAATTGTGTTGTAAATCCAGAGAATGACTCAAATAAATGTTGTCGAACATCAATGAATTGGTCCATCAGCGTACAATCGTATCCGTTTTACCATCTTTTGTCAGTATCGTGATAGTAACAACCACTCACTCTGAGGTCTGCTAACGTTTTGGAATGATCTTCCAAAAACGGTTTCCGGTTTTCTGTCAGAAAAAGTCTTGTTTACCCAAATAAGTTCAATGGAACGTCCATTTTTTTTTTCAAGTTCTTTGTTAAACTAGCTAAATATTATTGGAAATGAAAGCTTACACTGTAAAGTATGTCACTCTGTTCATTTACAGAAAATAAAGTAAAGAAAAACAAAAGAACATTTGAAAAGTGCCGCCAACTAATCGAAAGCATCTTTTGTATTCTTTTTGTATTTTTTTGTATTTTTTTTCTTTGTAATTGAACAAACTGTTTGTAATTAACGGATATTGTTTTCCGAGTATATTCCAGAAACTTTTCCATTGTTTATTTGAAGATTGTTGTAGGTAAAGATTATTGCCAGAGGACAGTCTTCTTCCCATTGGGGCAACCGCCTCCGGCCATTTTGAACTGTAACTGAGTTACTTGGGAGAAAGAATGTTAGCTACATGCAGGCAAGTAATTCATTCAAAGAGAGCGCCCTCGTTTTCAACATCATCGTTCCGTTCTGTCAGGCTTAAAATTTTAATATTCCGTACAAATCATTAGAGCTATAGTTTGGCATAATGTATTAATGTCATATTCAATGCAATGAAAATCGAACCGAGATTTTACGAGAGAACAGCTGCAACTGGTGTTTGACGTCATTCATGGCTGTGTAAAGACGGGCCATACACCCCCCCCCCCCCCCCCCCATTAACTAGACGACTAAACATTATGGGTATGTACTTGCTGGGTAGTGTCGGCGTAGTTATGGACATTTTTAAGTCCGTCGGGATCCCCTGCATGTTTATAACCATCAGTTATTCAAATAAATTGCAACATGCATGTACTTAAAGTGATACAAACGTTTAATTTTGCTATCAACAGTGTTAAAAAGGAAGATCAAGATGTACATGGAAGCTTCACTTTTCTACTATCCCCAAAAATATCCTGCAATTTACTGCGAGTGGGAATAATTTCTGAGAAGATGAACAAGTTAACTTAGACCCAGCTTATTAGAGACAAATCATGATTCTGGGTGACATTCGATGGTCTAAAGCTAGGCGCACACTTACACGACATTGCAAACCGCAACTGAACTCGATCGCCGGATCTCCAACAGTCGTGTAATGTGCGTGAGTTTACAACTGCGATTGCCAGTTGCAAGACCAGTTTTAAGTCGCACGACTTCAGTCGGGAGGAACCAACATGTTTGTTCTTCCCGCGAATTACCACTGTTTTTAACATTGTCAATCACACTTGTAGCGACAATAGAGTTGAGTTACGACTTGCATAGTCGTGTAGTGTGCGGTTAGCTTAAGTCAGTCGTTACTGTGCGGGTCTGTCAGCCTTTTTTTCTCCCCCTCTCTCTCTTTCTTTCTTTTTTTTTTTTTTTTTTTTTTTTTTTTTTTTTCTGTCATGGTAGCTGAAACATGGATGGTAATATATAACCCACGACATAAACATGGTACGAATGTCATTACAACTGCAGCCATACTTAAGTAAGATTTTGTCCTATCATAGGAAACAAGGTTCATATCTGATCTCATATTTGTTATACTGTAGTTAATTGATGGAATAAGTTGCAAGTTCCTCTACTAACTTCCGGAAACAATTCAAACCGATGCTACTTCAATCGGTTATCGAGGCCTACGAAAGGAGGTCACGCTACAAACATTCACAATGCTAAAGGAGCAACAATTAGCGGTGAATAAACACACTTGAACAGTCTTGACGAATGACCTGTAACATGATAAATGATTTTCCATGCGGTATTTTATTCAAAAGAGAAAATAAAAGAAAAACAAACGCAAAATTCGAGTTTTTAAATGCTGCCCTCACCTTTCGTTATGGCTCTGCGTTATTTAACTGTTAAGATATTTGAAACATTATTCTAACTTCATAGCCGAAGCCGATGAAATTGGAACGACTGTGAAAGGAGCGCAAAGCAAAGTTTTTTTACATGGGAAACCACTCTCCTCAAAATATTGTGTAAATTTTGCAGAGTGATTTCAATATCTGAGAGACTGACCAGGGAGTTGCAACTCCCTGGACTGACACACTCCGGTTCAAATAAAACCTAGGAACAGATTCCTTGGTAAAAATTTACGGCATCAAAGTAGGGCAATTTTAGCCAACGTTGGTAGTTTCAAACCCAACAATTTTGCAAGTGTAGAACGAGTACGGCATTTTTTTCTTTTTTTGCTTTTATATATTGTTTTTTTATTTGTAGCCACGCAGTATTTGTCGGAACGCAAATGATATTTCTCTCGGCATGACACTACAAATGAATCTAACAGATTCCAAGGTCCATCGAGCACACGAGTACATTCTTCAAAGGTTTCAATCTCTAATCGTTTTTCCTTTTGAGTTCATTACTTTCGTAAAAATAACTTTAAAATAACCTTACACTAGAGCAGCGGTTTCCGACATTTAGGGACATCAAATCATTCACGATCCCAATTTATAAACTCCACCCCCCACCCAAAAACCTCATTTCAAATCACACCCCTTATACTTTTTGACTGTGTCTGGTTACAAGGTATAGTAAATCCATTTGATTTCACGAAGAGGTGTAAGCTGCAAGATGTTTAGTTAATTTCTGATTTTTCTATTCGTCTCAGTTTATACAGAACATTCGGTAGAAGATAGGTTCAACCTATTTTTCTGTTTTTGGAAAAAACATTTTCAAATATTTTAGAATAAGTTCGCAACCCCACAATATATATTTTGTGACCTAAACTGGCCACGGTTGAGAAACCATCCAGGCAGACCGCATTACTCGTCACAGTCAATTCGAAATGTTTTTTTTTTCTTAACTCCATTCTCCCTTTATATTAACTTACCTTGACGACTGTCTGTGATTTTCCTGAACCATCCGAGTAAACGGTCACCGCCATAGAGGAACCATTTCTAAATGTTGCATTAGGTGAATGACCATTCGATGATGTAGTCGGGAAATCTCCAAGAGCAATACTTAAGCTGTGACTACTACTAAGACTGTTAAAGTCGCTTTGTAGTCGGCTGTATTCTTCACATTTTCCTTCTCTGTAGGATTTCGTAAGCTGAGGGAGGACGTCCCCGTACTCTCCACAGGCAAGCTCGATTACTAGTTTAAGAGGGAGAAGGACAAATAACTATTAAAAAGAGTAAAGCAGGTTAAAACGTACTACCCAATTTTACGGCAGACGTTAATATTCTAACACTCATATAAATAGTGGTAAATTTTCTCTCCATTTAATATGAATAGTGCTCGGGATGTGGAGGTTACTGGCGGTTAGGGGTATAATAACACGTTAATGAATGATTTACTATTACGGTTTCACAATAACTACCATTTACTGTTGCAATTTTACTTTTCCTATTTAAAGTTCTTCGACTACTATTATAGCAAACGCTATTACTAAACTTTGCGCCAAAGATACTATATCCACTGAAATCAGTCTAGGGACGAAACGGCGTTGATCCAATTCAATCGCAAAGGCCTTGGAGGAAAAACTAGTTCTTCAGAATAGAAATAGAGCAGCCGTATCCAAAAATACGAGACTAGGAAATCACGTATAAAGTCTGTTTGATCTGAAAATACCTACATGATCTCTTATCTGATGCATATTCTACTGCGATGGTAACCCCCACATTGGTTTCTTACAGAGTGACGTCATATTTTTACAAATTAATGCGAAATTAATCCGAAATTACCTTCATTCATAGAGTCCACTATTTAAAGTGCATTACCATGTGCTTTCTTTCATTTTCTTCATAATATTCTTCTCTTTTCTTTTAATTTAAAGTTTTATATTATACAGCAGGTTGGAGAAAAAAGGACATTGAGGCCTCATCGCCTCTGTCAACTTTGGTAGCAAAGGTAATGATCTGCTGATATCTCAAACAGAAATTTTTAACCACCCCCCCCCCCTTCCCAAATTGGGGGATGGTAAAATGCACATAAGCCTGTAAGCAGCCACATGATTAACTTCAATTTTCTAGGGTGAACGTTTCTTAGTCAGGATTCTCTCTAAAACTATTGGACATAAGTTTGTTTAACGAATCCTTCGGCCTTTTATTTTGTTTTCATGACTTTTCTAGACTGCGGAGCAGACTCTGTAGTAGCCGAAAGATGGCGATCTCTCAAAATTATATTGCACCTCTCTAAACAGTATAATATACAGAGTCTGCAAACCTTCGTCCAGTTTCCATTTACCGGAATCCCGCATTTTGAGGGACGAATTAGTAAACATGAGATGGTCACGTGGTGCACGGCACAAGTGTGAATAGTGTATTATGGTACATAAAACTGATGCAACGAACGGCGCACAACCTAATTAGCTTTTGTAGGTGGAAAATGTGTACCAGGCCATACGTTCGGTGCATAAATATTACCTATTACGCGAGATATAATTTGGTATTTTAATTTTTGTCGTGACGTCATATTTGGTGGTCGTAAATGAGATTCGCTAGAAAGTCGGCAGGCTATTGTATACCATAGGTATGCCATGTAACTTAGTTGGAAACGTCGACTGTTCAACAGTGAAGCCGTCGAAAGACTCGTAGTATTATTTATAGTTAGCGAAAGTAAGATTGTTGATATTTGAATGTAGTAGTTGAAACACAAACACAAAAGCCTGCTCACAGCAGGCTAGACTGTTTCAGACTTGCATACAAATTTATACAACAACTGATGGCGTTCAAAGCATTATGTAGAGGCCACTTTAACTGAGCCAGCCACTGCGGTGCTGCAACCGAATCACGGAGCAGATTTTTGAAAATTTGAAAATAATGTTCTCCGGCTACACATGTTTTGAAGGATCAAACACTCGGCTCAATCCCAATCCCTACATGAAAGAATCTGTAACACTCTATCATGAGGGCGGAAGTATAAACGAAACATTACCTAGGGTGAAATAAGAAGTCCAAATTAGTGCATCACTCGATCTCAATTCTAATCAATACAGCTACACGAGCATTAAAGCTTATTGACTATCGTATTCCTGCAAAACTCACCGAAGTCAGCTGGGTTGTGGTAAGGTGGGCAAATGTAGTTCATTGATTTGAGGTAGGGTACAAGGCCAGCTACGCTTCCTTGATAAATGCACTCTCCGTCACCGAGGATGTATAGCTGAAATAGACAAAATGTAATCGATAGATGCAATGTAAAGTGGAGGAAAGGCGCGGCACTGTCAACTCAAAATTAACGTTTGCACATCAACTTGCTAAATCTGGTACACTTAAAAACAAATTAGTCAAGTGGTGTCCTAATTGAACAACCATGTTAGTCACTCATATCTGACTAATTTGATTTAATATCTGTCCAATTTCTTGGTAATGGACTAAAAATATCGGTCAAAACTCAATTCCGTGACAATATTTATGTTACTGACAATAATTCGCGTTAACAGTGAATGGCTTTATTCAATTCCGTGACAACATCTTTGTTACTGACAATAATGTTAATTCGAGAAAGGGGGTGTCAGTTGTATTTATTCTTTTCTCATCATAATTACAATCAAAACCATCTTTGAAATGTTTATAACTGGTAAAAAGAAATGGAGAACTTCAAACATTTGTTAGTTTAACATCAACCCAACTTTGAAAGGACTACTCTCTGCATTCCATTTTAGTATTCAATGTTCAAACTGCCATGTTTGTATTCTTTTAATAATTTTATCGAAAAATGTAGACGGCGTTGTCATTCAGTTCCAACATGTCGGAAAATATTTGTTTAAAAATAATAAAAGATACTTCAAGATTATTAAAATGCTTGTGCTGGATTTGTCTATATACTCTGAAGTCCTCGCAACTCTCTAGCGAAAAACTGTTCGGCAAAAACAAGCGATTTCTCTAGAAGAAGTTCTGTTTCCCAAGCTGCGTTCTCAAAAGACGCAAAAACTACATAATGCTACAGTGACCAATCCCAAAGCATCCAGACAATTTACGTCACCGGTTTGGCTCTAATTGCGCTGGGGTGGCGTTCCTATATACATATATTTCCATGGAAGGGGCATTCAAATTTTCAAATGGTTCTTTTAAAGAATTTTGCCCTTTATAAAAAAAAAAAATTAAGTAATAAAAAATAAAAAATATGAGGTCTGAATTACCGAAAATTTGATGCCCACTGATTGACAAGAAATTTCCTAACTGGCTATAGGCTACAATTAAGAGCTAATTCTTAATCTTATCCCGAACCCTAAGAAAGAATACAATCAATATTATACAATGATAGCAGCCAATCAGGAAATTCCTCGTTAAATAGTGCCTATCATTCGGTAATTTTGGGGTACTGGGTATATTTATATACATTTATATGCGTTGCAAAAAGGGGCATTTGAGACGCGCCTAAATTTTTGCAATTTTGAGAGAAATATTTGATGATATGGAGCTAATTCTGAGGAAAATTTGTGACCTTCTCCGACGATATTTAACATAGGCCTATACCCGAAACATGTCTTTAATGAAAAAATTTAAAATCAGAAGCTTTCATTAGCGCAGGGAATATTTTAGAATTTTATGAGAGAAAATTAAGGACTGTATCGCACTGAAGTTTGAAAGTTTGAAAGTGTCGACGATGATCTGGTGTCCATTCCAAATGATTGTATTGGAGGGGATTTGGAATTTAATTGCGAGAAAGGTAAACAAACCCTCGCTAGGCTAACCGGTGCGAATTTAGGCCCCATGTGCAAAATCCCGATTTTTCTTTTCTCTCTTTTTTTTCAGAGCCAAGGCTACCTCCTCGCGTAGGTACGACATGGCGTAGATCTATTCCAGGCAGGACGAAAAGAAGATTACTAGCCTGCCGCACGTGATCTTACCCAAAAGGCCGAAAAACGATCTAGCTTTGCCCACAACCAAAGCAAATGCATTAGGCAATATACAAACCACAGCAGCGCGCACCTCAGCTGGTCCTTTCATACAACAATTTCAACCAATTGGTTAGAATCTAGATGTAAAACTCCATCTAACTCGCTAAAAACAACACCCGGGATGTATGACGCCAGAATAGTCATTTAACATGACCTTTGCTAAAGGTTATTGTAATTTATGTCGCTTTAAGGGAGTCATCGGCTCGAACCTTGTATATTTTGTAGCTCTCATTCAGTCATTGAACCACATCGAGCGTTATATGTTCTAATTAATCAATTATAGAAGGAGCTGGTCTTAGAATTTGGCTCTAATCTTTTGACTTCCTCTTTTTGTTCGAAGGAACTATAAATGTCTCTTTCAATTAATCCCTCATTTATTGGAGTTGTGCACAAAATGTTGCACTATCCGCGACTGACACCGCCAGGCCATCTCGTGGAATAACACGATACTGAGGTACGCGGGATACTGCAATTATGCAAGTCAACAAAAGCGCGAGAGTTGCTATTCATGTTATGGCAATATGAGATTCTAATAATGGAACTACAGTGTTTATCCTGCAAGATGAGGCTGCATTGGTGAAAAAGCAATCGATCATCTACGTCGGTTACATGTCAATTTACAACACTTTTAGCAGGATATTCTGTGCACGGAAAACTCTATTAGCATGCATCGACTTGTTTTAGGCAGCAATTAAAGGATGCCGCAAGCAACACACCTATCTACTGTAGAAATGTAAGTCTAATGCGCATGTGTTGTGAACAGGATAAATCGACAATATAGCCATACTGTTAGTTAATCGTTATGACTTGTTAAATGGGCTTGTAAAAATTTAGAATGCCATGCAGTAATGAAACGGCCAAACCACAATTACTTAACACGTGTCCTATAACCTGATGTTGACCATTGAGTTAACTTTGGTAATGACTGAAGTGAAGCAGAGGCAGAAGGGACCTTTTGTAAGCTAGCAAAGCACCGAACTATTTAGGGGAGTATAAGGGCAAGGTTTTAACCTTGCTTTCACTAGGAGCATAGCCATTATTAGAAGATTCTGAGAGTGGTACGCCGGGGGGATCAATTGCCGGAGAAACAGACCGCCCTGATGTGAAAGCTGCCTTGACAACTACCCTCCTGGCATAATTGCCAGTGTTTTGCTTTTAAGATGAGATAATAGGAGTGCCCCGCCCCCGCTTCCCTGTGAACGCACCTGCATGGTTTCCATACATTCGATTCCTAGAGCTGGATACATAAATAGGTTTTTAATTGCAAAAGAGTTTTATTTTTAAGATATCAAATGAAATAATAGGTCGGGAGGTTTTTCCACGTGATACTGTACACCGAATTTTCAAGAACCTAGACGAAAAGAAGTAGAGGAAAAATTCATACGTTCTTCATTTTATTTTTCTAATGTATAGAACCAATTTGGTATGAAGTAAGTGTGTGATACCGAATAGTAGATATGACTCCATGATAAACTGTTTGAATTCTGAAAAATTTTTGACTCTGAAACCTCATGGGTCAATAAGTCCCTATCGCCACGATCGTTCAGAAATGGACATGCTCAAATTTTAGCTTCAATGTTTACTCCAATTTAGATCAAATTTATTCAAACCCCCATAACAACTCGTCCCCACTTTTTCTGTGACAGTTGTAATGAACGGATTCGAATAGGTGCTTTGAAGTTGATTCCGTTGACTAAACACGGAAAAGTTTGTTTACATTGTATACCGTTAGAGTACAAAAACACCCAGGTGTTAGAATGAAATTGTTGACCAGTTTTGATTAAAATTAAAAAGATTTCAATTTAAGATTTATGGATTTATAGAGCTTCTGTGATTTCACAGTACAATACATTGAAAAACCAAGTACGATTTCAATGAAAACCAACATTCTATCCAAAAGAATGAAATTAGCGAGGGATCTTAAATCGAGATTCACTCTGCACGAGTGCGAATAACTTCTTTTCGATCGAAAAATTTCTTTTCGAACTGAGATGGTCCCTAATTATTTCACTCTGTGTGAGTGCTTTTCAGTATGAAGGTTTCAAGGGGTAATTCTGAACTGAACTTTAAATAGGTCTATGTGTTGTAACATACTGAACTGCTAGGCTGTAACTGTCATGTCTGGATGCTGCTTAATATAAGACAATGAAAGAAGTAAAGATATCCTCGGTGAAACATTGAATGATTTGAAAAATTTACAACAGTATACTGTGGTAAAACAAACGGTTCTCATATACTTTAAGCTTTTAGCAAATTGTTGTTTCAGTTTCAGTCCCAACAGTAAATTCGAAAGCCATCTTCCGACAAGGTGTTCACTATTGTAAAGGTATGTATAGTGTCTCGGTTGAGAGAGAAATATGAACGACCTTTTTTAACTTCAAAGGATCCGAAAGTCTTTTTAGAAATTGAGGAATTCTGCAACAACGTAATTTGGGCCAAGTGGTTGCCCTTGACAACGGTTTTACACTGTAGACAAATTCCCGTGATAGAACAGACCCTCCTTAACAGTAACGATTGATCTGATTTGACAACTGACTTCTACCCAACGGCTTCATCTCATGAATAAACCTGCTTGTCTGTCAGTGGGTTCAGTACCAAATCAAATTGATAATTACGAAGACAGTATAACAAACGAATAAGCAACAAGCAGATATGTTGGCTGCTCAGCTATCTGGCTGAGCTGCTCATAGTCCTGCAAAGGCTTGATTTAAGTAAGCAAAGTCTCGAAGGAGAGATCCAATTTATTATTTACTGCAAAGAGACAAAGCACGATAGTTCGCAGGATAAAACTATAAAGTTTCTGTATCATCGGAAGCGCGTCTAAATTGCGTCTTGTCAGCAGGTAACATAATTCTTACCAGTAACCAATTCATCATGGCTAGTCGCAATGCTTATGAGATAAAAAGCTTCAATGGCTTGCTGCAAGCTAGGTGAGTATATCCATCACAGGGCAGCATTAAAAATAAGGGGAATGTACATATCAATGGAGCATTTCCCATCATGAATCTCAGGCAGTGCTGCTATGTTATGATAATCTCGAACACACCTACAGTTATAATAAAGCCGCGGTCACACTACAACGAATTTAGATCGGATTCCGATCCAATTTCGGGGGTTCTCGTTAAAAATCTTTCCCAAACATTTGTACATCAGTGTTTGCATCTGATCTCTATGAAAACTAAAGGCCACCTTATGTTTTCATGGCGTCACAAGGACATACATTTTTATCGGACAGCGTAGTCCAAAAAAAACCTGTTTATCGATTTAAAGAAACTAACAAAAATCCGATCGGAATCCGATTTGAATTCGTTGTAGTGTGACCGCGGCTTAATATGCAGAAGCCACCAGCTGCCACGGGCGTGACGGTGTGCAATTATTGCCAGCTTTGCACATTTTGTTTTCACACGGGTTCGAGCAATTTTGCAAACGCACTTCTGATTGTTTGGCATAGACCCTACATAGAAATCCTAAGCTTAGAATTTCTCTGAGAGATTATGCGTTGACGTCACCTCTGGTGTCATTTTGGAGGAACAACGATCTACATGTGGCATTTTTTGTATTGTTATTATTATTATTATTACTTTTTTTAATTTTCTGTTGGTGCTGTAATCCCTCCAAAGAAGATGGCACTTTTTTACATTGTGACATCATATGTACAACCTGGTATATTTGCGGGCTTCGCTTTTAGAGTAAAATGTGAGTTCGACGAGCGCCACAAAAATACAAGACATATTTTGCATGCTTACACGTGCATAGAAAGCGCCAAAGCTCGCCCTCGTCTTTTAACGCAGAGCAAAACTCGAAGATATGAGCGTCCATTTTTTCACAGAGCTTATGAGACGCGATACGACGGTGCGATCACTGCACGCACTACGCCCATCAGCTACAAATCACCTACAATATCAGAGAAAGTAAACAAAATAAGAAACATCTTTCATTTGTAGAAAATGAGTGAACCAGAAGTGTCGGATTTCTTTTGGTGAATAAACCGTCTCGAATCCAGTGTTGAAGAAATGGCGTTTCGACAGTTCAATCATCAACAATCATCCCATAAATAAACTTACATAATTCCTTAGCCAACATAGTTTGTCGAATTTCTAACTTGATCCTTTTCTTTGAAATGTTTTGGATTCTGATTTTATAGGCCTACTCTAGCTCAGATACATCCCGTGGAGAAGGGAGTTGAACCATTTAGTTTCAGCTATTTAGATACATGCAAGCAAAACGTATTATTTTGTGAGGTTTCAGACTTGGAAGTGTACTTTACGGCCTATTCCCTACGGTTAATTCGCAGAATTGAAAGTAGCCTATGGCAGCATTTTGCATAAGACTTAGTAAAAAACCTAAGAATATACCAAAAAATATCAAGAAAATAGCGAGAAAATACCAAGAAAATACGACGTCGAGGAAGGGGACAGGTGAGTCGACCACTCCGATCAGACCCTTCCCCAGACATTCGAGACCCAAACCAGCTAGGCTGGTTTCTGGCCTTATGATTTCTCTAGCTAGAAATTTCGGGACTGGTATATAGCACTGCTTAGACTGCTACGAGCGAGAAAAATAGCTCGCGACCGTTGATCTGGACACTGTAAGTTGATGCATTGTGATGATACAGTGCCTGCAGCGACACTTATAATTTCCCCACTGCTGGCAGGGAGAGATTTTTCGTCAGAGAATATGATTTCTGGTGTATTGCATTTTTACGTAGCATGTATACAGTCATGAACGAAATAAACGCACCAACCTTGTCAAACATTTCAAATAGCCTGGCGCTTGGCTGATGTATTGTACATATAACGGTCCTACCGCCACGAGCCAGCGACTTGAGAAGAGATAAGCACTGAAAGCTGGAGGAGCTGTCTAAACCACTGCAAAGAAATAAATAAATGCATCTAATAAAACATCAAAAACATCAAATTCGACATTGTATGTTTAGCACATATTGGCAGTATGTAAACATCAAAAACATCAAATTCGACATTGTGTGTTTAGCACATATTGGCAGTATGTAAACATCAAAAACATCAAATTCGACATTGTATGGTTAGCACATATTGGCAGTATGAAATAGCAAATGTTAAAGTGAAGAACAGTTGGTCAAAGAGAAACTGATCTGTCGCAACCAAATAAAACTCATTGAATGAGTGAAACATAAATGAAAGACCGAACAAACGAACGAACGATGAAACAAATCAGGGACCAAACGAACGAACTATAGAATGAATATGCAGGTATGAGGCAATTTCATGTGACGTCACGCGGTTGAGTTTGCCCGGCATTGAAGGGCAAAACACGCGCAAATACACACAGTTTTCCAAACAGACTACTGTGACATGGTTATTTACATAGTTATTTGCAAACTGCATGATGAACTCGTGGGAGGCAATTTCAGTTTGAAAAAGATATAACGCCTTGGTAGTTGATAATTCCTTCTCACAACTAACACTGAACATTTTTTTACTTATATAACTCATTAACTTCTACATATGAAAGCTATGGTTTCCGCAAGAGCACAGAGGGAAAATAAAACAAGAGCCCAAGGGCACTATGGTTCCTTGCATTAAAGATGATATTGTATTAAGGTAGTCCCAAGGTAAGGCATAATTTGCACCTTTAACCCCAATGACTTTTGGCCATCACCCAAAAACATAGGGGCACATTAAATTTCAGAATCATACAAGCACTTTTAGTTTGAGAGAAATGGAACACTAAACTTTTCAAATTATCACACTGCACACTGCCCACTTCCATGCGACAAATACATTCATCACCTTTCACTAAAATGTCATTTACTTGAGTTTGGGGTAGTATAGGAGGTTAGTTAATTGCCTTTTTGGTCAATCTCAACAATTCAAATCCAGACCTTAAAAAGAAGTCACAAAGGTCAAATACAGTCAAAGTAGATCAAAACTGATTTTAAATAAACACAGTCTCTTCTGCACCAAAGAAATTTAACAGTCATCTGGTCATTCCTGACCACCAAAATTTATGATGGATGACTAGAAATTATGTCATGGTTGTCCTTTAGACTACCCAATGTGTTTGCCTGAAAAGCAAAAATAAGGAAAAGCCCACAATTCTGCTACTAAAGGCAGCCCAATAGTGATTTATTACCACCAATTTCTTCTTCACAATTTGGCTAGAAGACCAAGAAACAAACATAGCTCTGTAGAATCTAATAAATGACTTTCAACTTGACCTTTTAACCTAAAGAGGGTGTTAGAAACAGCATTGTAGTCCCTAGGGTAAAAGCAGAGGTAAAGAAGAGAAACTGCTTTCATATTTATTGTAGTGCGCCGCACTACCATATTGGCATTTACTGGCCGACTGACAATTTCTTTTGTGAAGCCTGTTATGGCCCACAACTCATTTCCTGCGCGTACTGTAACTTAGTTCGTACAAATATCCATGCTCTACCCTTTAACAATAGCAGTAAGTGCACCATCTGTGGCCGTCTTTAAACAAAAATCAACTTCAGAAAAGCAAATACTACACTTACAAGGCTGATTTAAGGAGTTAGCTTCATGAAAGAGCATTGCGGATAAATTTCCAGAAAACGCGATGTAATGTGGTTAGGCCTTTTCACACTGAAGTGATAAATAAGCCTGGAGAATCAATCGCTGCTTCCAAATTGGTATACGTAACACGGCGCCATTGCGTCCACTATCGTTGAACAGTATCAAGACGTTATTGTACAGTATCTTCATCTAGCTACTACGGAGCAGGGTATTGCCAATTCCCTGTACGGAACGAATTGGCTTTACTGCATTGGATTAAGCGACTTGTGCTGTAGTTCTATTATCATGCTTTATTTCAGTGGTAAAAGCAGAAGCTATTTTGACAGCAGTCTGACCGAAACGTTTTGACAGCATGCATGTAGCATGCATTGCGAATTAACGAAACACGGATGTTAAAACACACAGCATCAACAGTTATTCGGCCTTCCACGAGACAGTTGTCATATGCATGCAGCGGTGCAGTCAGAGAGCTTGAGAGGGCGTCATTATTTAACATAAAGAACGGTGAAAGAGGAGTCAAGAACCGATAAAACCATTTCAGGCAGGAGTAAACAACACAACAGAGCATAACGTATGGCTAAGTAGGCTACTCAGCACGAGTCCTTGAACGGGACTATGCTTCGTCCACTTCATTTACACCACACTAGACTGTATACGGAGTAGGTCCTACCGTTAAGCGCAGTACACGGTCTTGTTCAAGGACTACTCAGCACTTGCTTCATTGTTGGCAAATATGCTTCAAAATAAAGCTAGTGACTGACTATTAGCATAGAAGGTCCGGATTTACTCCATCATTGGTTACTCTTCTATGATTTCTTTATGCGTCCAGCCAAGGAGCTGGGAGACAAGTGGTCCATCTTTGTACGTTCAAGAAATAGGGTTGAGAGGAGTGGCTAAAAAGAAACAACAGCCCCTCTTCCCACCACACATGAACAAATCCTAAAGTTCAAATAAAAACTGGGCTACTGTACTAACTGAAAAGACATCTCTAACACGCACTACAATTCTGCGTATTTGCAAGCAAATGCAGTTCTAGTTTACTATTGAAATTGGAATCTTAGCTTGCACTGTGAATAACTTTATTCAATACTGTATGTGAGGAAAAGGTTGTTTTTAATAATAATTGCATTACTGTCCTGATTGTTAACTAAACTGCTTTTAGACTGAGAGGGGGTTATAATTCTTCTTTTCTTTTATACATTGCATTTGTCTAAAGGCATTAAACTTCAGCTGGACTTTTAAACCAATTGAACAAAGACCCAAAGAGTCTTCACATGCACTTTACTTAGACGAACACAACTTTCCATTATTTCCACTATGTTACTTGGTTATTGAGTAATTGCACCGCATACCTGGCATTGCAATAGGCCTACATATGACCTACATGTACACACTAGCCTGTCATTTAAATGTCAGTAACTCAAGTAACGAACATTGTAGGAGGGTAGTGTAATAGCCTTTTTGGTTCGTCTGATCAAGAAAAATCTTGACGTCACAAAAAAGTCACAAAAAAGTCACAAAGGTCAAAAGGTCAAGTGAGGTCAAGTGAGGTCAAGTGAGGTCAAGGGGGTCATCACATGCATTTCACTTAGACGAACACAAATCTCCATTACACCACCCCTCTAAAAATGTTTCAGTGGCAAGATATCAATAAAACATTACTTTTTGACCTTTTGACCCTTTCCAATTATTTTGGTTAATGTACCAACATTTTCACCTCCTACCAATCTAACTTATCCTAATATGATGCCACTGCTTGAACAACGGATACTGAGTTACAGCTACTAACAGAAATTCAGTTTTTGGCCTCTGGTGATCACTAGTGACCTTTGACCTCCACCAAAAACGATAGGGCACATCTACTCCACAACATCTACATACATACCAAGTTTTAAAAAAATTGATCACTCGGTTATTGAGTTATCGCACCACATACCTCGCATTCCAATCCGTCACATACACACACACATACACACACACACACACACATACATACGCCAAGGTGACTGCATAGGTTCCTTTGTTACACAAGGAACCAAAAAAATAATAATAATAAACTAAAACCTTACATGGGCTTCATTGTCTCAAATGCCTCTTCAAAATCATTTACCGTTAAAATGTCAACCAGCACCACAAAAGGCCTTGCAGGTTGTAATATTTTGGCGATTTTTTCTTTCGTTATAATGGACCGCAAGATTTGTTTGAATGACCAAGTTTCTTTTACCACGTGAGCTATTCACAAAACTGTAGCAAATAAAGCGAAGGACCGATGTTACACATTACTTTATAAACAGATGTAAAAGAAGGAAGACCTTTGAAAATATTTTTGCTCGAATTCATCAATAAATTGATTGCATCTCAAAAGTTGTCAGGACGATGCTTTACAATGACCTAGAAAGAACTTGCTGTAACCTATACATGTCACAAAAGAGCATTTTTACAAGCCCAAATGGCTGAAAATTTCCCTCCTGAACAAATATTGGCTCACTGCGTCTAAGGTGCTATGATTTTAATCACATCGTTCCCCTTTTTTATAATATTCCAACTAGTAATAGTTAAAGAGGTTGGAAAAGCAATATTTGTTGATTCTACCAATAAGTGGCCTTCAATTTTAAATCGTCAGATTCTTTGATTGGCCAATTTGTGAAATGCGTAACGGACATCATTGGTTGCCTAGCAACGTAAGGGATGACCTGATTTTCTTTGCGTTTCATTCCTGGATCAATTTTCCTCCAATGTTCTTATTGTACAATTGGACAAGTATCAAGATCAAATACCGAGGGTACTCAAGCCATTTCAGCTGCTGCTAAAATGGCTGAGCCAGATCATATCTGAACACGTCGTGGGGATGAAATGGAAGATTAATTTGATTTCGTGTGAACCTTTCAGATAAGTGTTTCATTTCAAAAATGACGGTAGTGTGACGCGATTATCAGATGACCAACCTCTATAAACTAAGATTTATAGGCCATAAATATTGCGTTATTCAAAACTATCTATAATTAGATTAAAATGCATTTTCAAATACTTTATCCCACTTTAACAAAATTATGACTCAATGTCTCTCAGTTGCATTTATGTTCAGTTGAAATTCTTTTCGGCACTGTCGGTTTATCGCAGTCGGCATTTTATAGACCTTATGCATTGACGACACACGGGCGCCATCTTTGGAGGTAAAACAGTCGAACACGTGGCCGCTTGTAAGTGTAGCAGACCATGCACGAGTTCTTCTGGTTGACAGATTAGCTTTCTGCAATAACTGGTGCGAGTTTGTTTTGCCCGAAAAGGAGAGCGTGCCTTTTGTTCTGTGACATCATATGCATAATGTCTATACTGTAATGACATCACGTATCCGTCAGCACCGCTATGCAAGACAGTGTCACTGTGTCACAATGTTCTTTTCAACATAAAGTGATGTTACAAATAGATAGTGCTTCACTAGGAGCCCAGGTTATTTGGCTTAAGTCTTAAAATATGAATATTTTTCCAAACGAGATTAATAGACGTGTTTTATAGCAACTGGCTACCATTCAGTTTAACACAGCCCAACTTTGGAGGATGTGAGCATGGCATGTGAAAAAAGCCCAAAGTCGACCCATCGAACTCGTGTAACGGTCAGAGTATTTCCAGCAAATGTGCATTTAATATTAAATTTGATATTTCCCGCGTTCGTTGACCCCAGTGAGTTTGGGTTTAAAGGGAAATATTGCGTTTGTTTAACAATATAAAATTCACACCTTCAAAACTAACACTTATTCACACAGTGTGAAAGATTTTCAAAAGTAAGGCAAAATGGTAGCCTTTTTTCAAGAAATAAGTTTTCCTGGGCGGGAAATTAAGTTGCTTGTTGCTCAAGAATAATTTGTTCACCCAGACTTTCAACATTTCATATGATGCAACGTTCATGTCTCTTTTTGTGCATATTATTTCCCCAAAAAATGTAGCTATTACTGGGGTGTATGACTAAGACTAAACTGTTGGATAGTATCCACTTTCTTTGCACTCTTTGTTGGGGCATTTTAAACACGATATTTCCCTTAAAGGCCTACTGGTTACTTTTTTAACTGCATATACACGGAATTATATCATCAATATAAAATTTGTCCACTACCTAGTGGAGTACGACAAAAGAAGTCTTAACCAAAGCTTTGCAGCTGCTGTCCACTTCCTAAGTTACACTGAAAAAGCCTGCAAAGCGGTCCTGGTTGTTTCTCTGAACATTTTTGTATGGTAATAAGTCTGACAAATCGACGCATCCTGATGACTGCTCAACGGGTATTAAAATTGGCCAAGGGGGAAATGAAAGTGTGGGAGGACACGCTCGACCTAGTTTTGGGAGTCGTTCTTTATTTGATTTCATTAAAAAAGGATAAAAATCTTGAGCCCATACAGGACCAAGCAATGGTAGGGATTAAATTTTAAATCACGTTACTTTCGCTTGCATGGAATAATTCCCATTCCGAATCGAAATTATATACTACCGGGAAATGTGGAAGCGCTAGTGGGCAGGTAGCGATTGGTTAGGAAAATAAAATATGAATAGGCCTACTCATCCTTCTCGTAATTAAGGGTGATATTCACCATGCGGTGTCAATTAAGACCTGCATAAACCATGGCAGTACTTCCATGCATAAACCTATTGAATCCTGGCCAAGACAGATTGTATAGGAGAGCTGTTGAGCAAGAATTTTGGGGGGTACTAGATATCATAATTAATGAGGATTTTGTCAACCAAACCGATTTCATTTTATGGAAAAGATTACTGTCCTTTCAGATTTTTAAGTAGTAACCGAAGGCCTATGTTATGCAGTTACTACATTCGACCCGAGGTACTCTGGGCTGTTTTCTCAGCTCTCTAGCCTACCAGCTTCAAAAATGCAAGAGGGCCACCAGGCGTCATCCAATCTAGAAAAACACTTCATTACCATAATGTCACTTACTTATGTACCGTACTCTCTCATGAATCATGCTATTGTTTTTGAGTGCAAGTGTGTACTTCTGTTGTCTCAAACTGGAAGTTTAGACTGAAACCTAAGATGTCCAATCACTATTGTGTAGTATAGCCACTGTGGCTATGATGACACACAATAATGATGGGTAAGCTACGTGTGCAGTGGGTACTACCAGGGAATGGATGTCACAATCACATACAAATTTTGTAGATAGCATTGGCTACTAATGCATGATTTCAACGGGAACAGATGTTGTTTTCTGATGAATATTCACTAACGTTCAACCAGTCTTGAGGCTACATATGACTATCCAACAAAAAAATTTGTTCGGTATTCACTTTGGCAGGCGTTAGGGATATGACTTAACAAGGAATACGCCGTACAGCCTGCTACGTAGGTAACCCTGTGGTGTCAATGCGACTCTTTAAGAAACAGGTCCCAGAACAAGCACGAGTTATACCTTTGTAACTTTTTTCTGTTTCTTGGCTTGTTCCTTGCAAATTTTAATCACGCTTTTCCACCTGTTAAAGACGGTAGCCTATTATTTTAACACAGGAGGGGCATCGCCTCGCTCACAAATCTGATGCACCCCTTATCGCTCGCACTAGAAAGCAGTCGGCATCGAAAACCAAACCCTGACCTTAACTGCCTAATTTGGAGTCCCTCATATAAATACATCATGGAGATCTAATCATTTCATAAGTTAGTCAGTTACATACAATTTTACGGCCCGGTTTTTAACTGATACTGCTTAAGTAGGGTCGTCCACGGTCTTTTTCCCAGTGGTGGCTAACTGGTCTTTTCCGTACTTTATTGCTTTTGCTAAGCAGTAGGCACGATGGAAGCGGTCACCCAAAAAAGATATGACTACACCAATGGAGCGTGTCACTCTAAATTAGGTCTGCAGCCAGCGGCACGCAATATTTTCCTCACCTACATTTTCAATATTAAATTCCTGGTTTGCTGCACTCTTCTTAGCAATTCCATTTCGTGTGTAAATAATAGACACCTCTTCAACATGATATCGCATTGTTTATATTGCGGTGTGGATTGGACAATACTCACAGAGGAAATTACCGTCATTCTCATTCAAATCTAAATTTCCCGGAAATATCACCAATGTTTCAAACAAATCCCTCTGTATGACCAAACACAGACAAAGATTTATTGGGGAAACAATCAAAAGTTGGAAAAGTCAAAATGCTTGTGGTAAACAGGCAGACACATCACGAAAACGAACACTCACGGAGAGGTGCACATACAGTAATAGCCGGAGAGAACAGCCACCTTGAACCTTGACACAGAAATACTTTTCTCCGGTTGTTGGAAACAGACCAAGATTTAGGCCAAACAACATTGGGGATGAATTTTACGATAAATATAAATCACAAATTTGTTTATATTTGACTGTATGTTATAGGGGAAATGGACAGGTAAATGTGAATGTGGACAATGACTAAACGTGACACAGGCAACTTTCAAAGGGACAATCCTCTCACCCCAAACTACACTTCTAGTAGGGTAACAGAAACTCTCAATTGGCTCAGCTTTTTGATTGACTGCTAATTCAAAAAATGCAGCGTACCAAAACTTATATTACACAGGACGAACTGTTCTGAGACTGTTTTGATTATACACATTGAGCTTTCTATATTCACCTTGAAGCAATAAAATGAGATTGTGTATGGATGAGGGTGAATTTTAGATAATTGTGGGAGGGGCTTAATTAAGAAGGTTAGGAGAATTGGTACTGTTTGGGATAGGAAAATTGGGCCTTTAAATGTTGTTTAGGACAAAAATAGAGTGAAAATTGAGGGCTAATGCACTCTAAAATCAAACGTCGAGTAAATTTAGTCCCTCTTTGATAATGTAAAAAGTGTGAATTCACACCATTAGAGTGATAATCTACTCTATGAAAAATTTAATTCCTTCCCAAATGAGAAAAACTTCCCTCTTGATAGAATGCCCACAGTGATCACTTTTGAAAAAAGTGTGATCATTACAGGCACTCGCGGAAGAACGAATTTTTCCTCTTTTGGTGTGGGTTTCACTTTTCCGGGAGTGAATTAACACTCTAATAGAGTGAATTCACACTTTTCACTCTATGAAAGAGTGACCAAGTTTACTCTTTTGATGTAAGAATGTGCATGATAAGACCAACATGCCATCGTAGTCTTTCTCCCTAAACAGCTTAAGTGTGTATAAGCCTGTTTGGCTCACGAAGGAGTTCTTTACGTTTTAAGTAGGCTTTCGGGAACTATACGCACGATTTGCACAACGGAGTCAGTATATACGGTGTCTTTTACGTGCTTAAAAATGACATGACCAAACGGTAAACTGTAAACAGGGGACTAACAACACACGAAACAAAATTAGCAACTATTCAATATAACTTGAACGTACATAATGAATATACTTCATATATTTTAATCTAGGACTGCAAGGGAGAAAAAAAGACCGATTTAATTACACGAGAACCACGATCATTTGTGAACGTCGTTGGAGTGAATTTTCACTTTATTCGGGAAAAATTTACTCTTACAAGTCCTTCAGAAAATGCTGATTGGAGTGAATTTTGTTCTATTGTTCTTCAAATGCGAAAGAACCAAGGTCCTGGTTGTATACTCCTCGTAGCAAACTGTAGGCGAATTTCGTTTCCTGATATGCACCTTTTGAAAAGAAACAAAGAGGGACGGGGTCGGGCTGCATTTACACTCTAAAAACCGAAGAACGACCTTTGTCACTCTTTAATGGAGTGAAAAGTGTGAAAGTCACTCCAAAAGAGTGTTATTTACACTCTAAAAAGAGTGAAAAAAATCATCCTTTCACTACTGCCTGCAGGGATCATGGATCCTTGTAGTTCTCCATCAATAGTAAAAAGAGAGGATTTAGAATGTATCGGGGGGGGGGGGGAACATTCTTGGTATTATATCAAATTGAAAAACTAATATTTCTAAAAGATGAACAACAAAAATGCAATGCTACGAAATCCAAAACTTGACACCATTTCTGATGTTCTAATTTATGTCATTTAGTAAACACTGGAAAATAGCTTGGCTGTGGTTTGGAAGGACGCCAAACCAGTCTTGTACACATCGTTAAAATCTGCATCCGTCTATATGCAAAATGAAAGGTTTACCAGTAAGTTTACAGTGTCCAATAAATTAAAACCCATCGAGGTAGTAGAAAGAGATATTTATTTTGTACGAAAAGGTGGTAGGCTATGGCATGTTCAACAGTGATGGAATTTCTGTGCTCTAATTTTGTTTCACATTGGAAAGACTATAGCAATGCTCTATACTGAAGTATGCGTGCGAAAATTTGGTTTAATGGGGGCTCGGTGACCTGAGGCTATTATTTTCCCGAGAGTTTTGGTGGGAGTTGCAAACCATTACAATACATTGTTCTGTCAAAATACTGAGAGCGTACTGCGTACACGCCCTCCCAACGTAATCTCATTCTGCTCAGTGGCGTAGCTACTGGGGGCAGGGGGCAAGTTTCCCCCATGGAAAAAATTTTGGGGGAAATTTGATGAATCTTCTTATTATTACAAAAATTTCTCAAAATTTTTGTTAGAATAAGAAATTGTGAGACATTTCTCATACATAATTCGTATTTTCATGTAACAAATTAACTCAGATTTCGTCAGTGTCGCATGAACCGGCCCAATTCGCGTTCCACAGAAATATCCTCGTCGCGTAGCAGATTGAATGTTCTCTTGTGCTTGTATACGCACGGGGGTTATGATCAGTGCATTTCAGTGCACAGGAAGCTGTTATTCTGGTGATACTTTTGGAATTAATCAATTAAATGATGTGAAAACTGACAAGTCACTGCCGTAGACCCCCGAGGTTGTTATGTTCTTCGACAAGCTAGCAGTAGCTGTACGATTTTACTCTGCGTACATAACGATGGATCGGGCTAAAAAACAATCCATGGCCAACGATAAACTTAAAGTTAATCTAGAAATAAGAATTAATGGGATCCGTTGGCACACTTAGATTTTGTTGCTTAGCCTAATCCTTTGAGGCTTACAAGCTAGTTCGGGAAAATAGCTTTCTGCTCACTTTGAGTGTAACAATAAATGGACAATGAGTACCTTGTAGCCTTCTACACATAACAGACTGCTTTTCTCACAGGATATCCTGTGTGATCGAGCCACTATTAGGCCTCCTTAATGGCGTGCGAAGGGGAGACCATTGGGCCATGTCCCCCTCACAGATGTCGTTTTTTCTTTGTTCTTAAAAATACGTAGTCTTACTTTATTAACACAGATTTTACTTCAAAAGATAGCATATGTGGCACCAGATTGCTTATAAGGACACCCAATTTTTCAAAAATTTTCAAAGGGGAAGGATTGTCCCTGCAACGTATTTCAGTGATGCCATTTTTTTTATTAATTCCTACAAATAGACCAAGGCAAATTCTGTCAAATTCCAATTTTTACTTAAAAAGGTAGACTCTGTTTCCCACTGGTGGCATCGATAAAAAATACTACATTCTCTTTACAAGCATAAATACGCTATTTTAGCCATCTGAGGGGTCTGATTTTTCGAAATTTTCTTTACACTCCGCGCCAACCAATGGTGGCGCTTCGCTCGGTCTTTTGGGCAAAAATACATATTTGGGGTAAAATTAGCTCTTAACTCTCTGATCACGTTTCAGTTTGCGAACATATTTTGAAGTGAGCATTTTATTGCAAACGACAAAAGAAGAAAGCGACTGGCTAGATTCTTCGTATTAGCCTGGAAAATGCTATTTCCGGCCATATGAGGGATCTAATTTTTCCAAATTTTCTCTACGCTCCGCGCCAACCAATGGTGGCGCTCCGCTTAGATAATCCTTATGACAAAATAACATTTTGTGGCCAAGAAAAACCACAAATACCGATCAATGCTCTTTTATTTGGACTTCTAAAAGTGTGCAAATTTAATGACAAGTTTTACTCCGTAAGGTAGCATAACTGGCATAAGAGTGCATGTAAAGACAAAAGTTTCAGTTTTATCCTCATGAACCACCATGATTCAACTTTTAACACTGTTCCTGTCAAAGTCGAAAATCTTGCACCATTTCGCATGTAGGCTCCTTGAAAACGTCAAAACATTTCCGGACACCCCTCCTCTTAGACCATACTGTATGCCCCTCCCCCTTCAGAGAAATCCTGCGTACGCCACTGCTTAAGTACATACAAATAAACCGGATATTGTTTACCAAAATAATATACTTTGTTTTTTCCGATTGCTCTATGTTATACTTAAAGATTAAAATGCAGGTAATATTACAAAATGACATGGTAATGTTGTTATACTTGTAAGTTTGCATATTTTATGTAAAATACATACACATTGACCGGGAAAAGTTTTGGGGAAATTTCATACCTTTGCCCCCCCCCCCCCCCCCCCCCGGAAAAAAATCCTAGCTATGCCACTGATTCTGCGATTCCATCGTGTTCTACAAGAAGGAGGCTGTGGAACAAATTACATCAGTCCATGATCTAAGAAACTGTCATAAGTGAGTGCAAGTATCATCAGGAATCTATGCCCATGGCATGGTCCAGTGTTTTACCAAATACGCTGTTTATTCTCCGGTAGAAACCACTTATCGTTCGAAGGCCATAGTCAGGCTACCGAATTGAAAACAACGGTCGCTGATCAGTAACAGTATAACAAATAAAACACCGGAACACTTATATCATGGTGTTACTATAAGTAGAATAGTTACTGAATTTCTAGATGGAATAGTTTTGCCTTTCCCATTACATATTTCAATCAGAATTCCCATTACATATTTCAATCAAAATTGCTATTACGATATACGTCATTGAATGATATTATTGTGCACCTCTATTGAATGCTGATTACCGTAGTTAAGTCTAATTGGTTCAAAAGCCTTAACGCGGAAGCTTGTATCCTACAAGCGTGAAGCCGAAAATAAAAAAAAAAAATGTCGTCATGGAATGTCAACATATTTATTTACCCACAAGTTCAACGGTAAGTTCTTTACAATAACGGTTCAAAGGAAATTTAAAAACAAAAATATCTTTATTATATGAGCTGACATGTGATGTAGATTTGCGCAAATTTTAACTAACGCTGTGATCTTGTGGGAATGGAATATATTGCAGTGTAATGTACAACACATGTTAGCCAAACTAAGATGTAATTATGTGATACTTTTTGTGGATAATTATGAACCTCACATGAAGGTTTTATCCATTAGTATTTAAATGAATTATATTTTTCCCAAGTCAAATGCTGTGCAGACCTATAGGATTTCATCATTTCCTGTCGTGTCCGTAGAAAGACCAGCGAAAGATATTGATTCTCGCGTAATGTTAGTATAGACCTACCAGCAATATACGTATACCTTTGTATAGCCTGATAATGAAATGGTCGTTTTAGGCTTGTTTAAAAAGTGTAATATCAATTGCGTCGACATAAGTGTGGTGCACAATGAAGATGAAATAGGACAAAACATGGCGAAGGAATGGGTAACGTTACATTCATTATATGGGACTGCAACAGAGCCCCCTGGTTTAGTTTAACGCGAACGGTGTCGCATACGATGGTTGTATAGCTCGTATCTTCAAATAAGAAAAGTCCCTCAACATATAATTGGCTGGCGCGCTATTTTTTTTCTGATCCGAGAGGTAAATAATTTATTACGTATGACCAAAACTGCGCGGGTCATCATGACTTAAAGTGTACCTCAAGTAAAAAAAATAAAAACATATTTATTAAACAGCACAATAAATGAATTCTAACAGTCCAACACCCATCTTCTTAGGACATTTTTGAGCTTAAAAATAAAATGTTAAACTTTATTCACTCAAACGGAAGTGGTACATTGCGCAATAATTTGTGATGTCATTGTTGTACTACTAAAATTACAGTCTTTGGTTTTCTTTGTTTTTTTTTTTTTTTTGTTTTTGTTTTTTTTTCTGAAGTTTACTGCTCCTTGTACTAAGGTGTGATAACACTCTCACTATTATGGGGTGATATAATTAATTAGCTCCTCTCTGTGCAACATGTTATGCAAGCAAACAGGATTAGTATTCTCGATCTTAAAAACAAAGCAGGTAATGTGAGTTGTACAACAAGAAAGTCTCAAATTATTGTACAATAGACCAATTTGTTTCAAGAGAATAAATCTCACCATGTTATATCTTGGTTCATGAATGTCCTATGAAGATAGGAGTTGGACTGCTAAAGTTTATTTTTCATGTTGTGTAATATATGTTTCTTTTCTTAACTTTAGGTACACCGCAAGATTTGAAACCAAGGAAGACAATTAACCATTGCCCGATTACATAGAAAACTATGCCATGCAGGGGAAGTTTAACAAAAGTAATAATTAACCCATGTGAAAGAGGAGCGAGATGGCTTCGAAAGTCGTACAAAATCAAAAGAAAGCAAAATATTCTTACATGCATTATTTTTTCCCCTTAAAAGCAAAATTACCCCAAACACATCCAGCCCACGGGCTTCTCCTAGCATTTCAAGGGGCGATGGTTCTTTCAGCCTAAAATATTGAAAATCTTGACTCTAGATAATCGGATTCTGACGATCGACACAAACGTATTCGATCCGCTTCTACCTTTATAGAACTTCATATGTATGAAGAGCTAACGCTCTGGAACTCTGTAAACATGCCAACGAAAAAGCAAGTCCAAGGATGACGTCACAGGTTCAATAAAACGGACTTTAATAGCATGTACTGGTAACACGCGTTGCAGCTTATAGTTATTTGAATTTAAGAAATAAATAAGATCGTTCGGTTGCCTGGTTGGTGATGCCTATTTTATGTTTCTTGTATGAGACTATCATGGTTTACACGGATTCAAAGAGTGTGTTATGTTTCTCCTGCAGCGCTGCTGAATACTATCATACACAAGCTTTATCCATATCTTCATTGAAGTCGACGGATTCTGTCTCTGCAAAATCTCTTTAAAATATTTCCTTAAAGGCATGTTCTGGTGGATTTTCACCTGGATCTCGGAAGAAAATAAAAGTATTCTATAGAGGCTTTTCACATGACGTCATAATACTCTCCGGCGGCCATGTTGGAGTACATGTAACTACGCAGTAAACCAAACGGGAGGCGCTTGCTCGTTGAATTTGTACACACCGTGCATATCACAGTGCACACTGCGCAGTGCGTTCGGCACAAAGCCACATGTACTTGGCATGAATGTCCTCCAGCATGGCGGTTCCATGACGTAATTGCAAAGCCTCTATACCATGCCCTTCACACACTGTCTCAATACCTGATTCCTAACTCAAGATATTTCACTTTAAAGATTGGGTATTTTTGTTTAAAAATACCTTTGCTTTTCAACTAAGCCACAGAGGGTTGTGTAATGTAGGCCCATTACCTCAATTTCCTTTTGTTTTTCCTTATAACTAAACGTCCTGTTTGTCCTTAAAATTCGATACTGTTGGGATGTTCGAATATCTTTTCCGGTAGATATACCAACCTTTCACCATACGTAGAGTGCAAATTACAATGTTGCTTAATATTGCCTGCAGCAGAATCAATATTATAAATAAATTGAATGCAATATCAAATTAATGTGCCACGATGACATCACAGATTTCCCATGATGCACCAAATCTAAAGAAACAATTGCATTACTTTAAAAAATTTGTATCTCCTAAACGCTATATGCTATTGAGATGCAGTTTTCACATCCTGAAGGAGAAAATTTTTCTAAATATTTTGAAGTTAATGAATTTTGTCTCCAGAATATGCCTTTAAAGCCCAGGTCATACTAGAGCGATATCGAAGGATTCGGATCGGATTATACCGTCCGATTTTTGTGAGTTTTAGTTAAAATTTCCTTCATCCGTTGTTGGAAAGAACCAAAACTTATCCATCCTTTGTAAATATATGATCGGTATGAGAGGACCATGGAAATGAAATATCAACTACTTATTTCGTGACGTCACATAGAAAAATAGCTTTTATCGAACTACGCGTATCCGATAAAAGCTGTATGCGGATGTGACGTACGTCACGAAATAATTGGTATAACTTAGAATTTTGTAGTCCTGCGATACAACTGATTTTTCTACACAGGTTGGCAAATTTTGTTTCTTTTCGACCAAAGAGGGAGGAGATATTAATTAAAACTCACAAAAAATCGGAGCGAAATTCAATCCGGTATCGCTGTAGGGTGACCTGGCCTTAACAACGACTGAAAACATATACCTTACACTCAGTTGCAGTTCAGTTATTTTTGTATATACTATCTAAGTTTAATCTAGCGGCGCCCACTGCCGTTGCTAAATCCTGGATCAAAGGATTGTTTCTCATAACCTTTGTTTACAGAATATTGCATAAATAATTTAAAAGGCAAAAGTAATTCACACGTAGTTTTGTTTTGAAGAAATGGAGTTTTCATCTAGAAATTGGATTATTTGTTATCAAAGAATCACCTTTCATCCCATCTTTAAAGAATTCCGATGGATCGACCTTGCTGGGTAAGTCGTGTAATGCCTAACATTAAAGGTACAGTACTTTGACAGTTTGACATATCATAAAAAAAGCCCTGACTTTACTTGGCATGTGTTAAGGTCCTGAGGAGAAAGACCTGCGGATATACCTTTTCAACGATTGCTCCCAAGGCAACTTGTTGCTTTTGTAAGAATGACGGCGTGGAGTGTTGCTCAATGATGATGACACGTCTGATGTTAACCTTATATTAAATATTTCTTAATTACTTACATCAGATAGCTATGCTTCGCTAAACTGATATGATGGTTTTCAACCTAGGTCACATATAAAACTTCCAAAGTTAAGCCCCCTTTAAGAGCAATGTTGCAACTGTCCTTGAAATGAAGTCCAATGCAATAACAAGTTTACTTTATCCACATATGGTACGAACCTCTGTCGACATCACAAGATTCGCATACTGCGCTCATGTTTATCAATCCTTCAGTGCAAATCAGAAATTGCCCTGTAAAATAGTCAATTTTTATTGGATTTTGATGGGAACTGCGGGCATTTTCTTGGTTTTAAGTTCTCTTTACATCAAATACCGAATTTTGTCTTTTTCATGTCACCAGTGAGACCTTTCATGATGAGATTTAATTGTTGCTTGAATTTGTCAGTGAATTGCCTTTCAGCGTTTTCTTTGTATGCGAGGTTTATGCGTTTTAAGCGCATTATAAGTTCACCTATTCTAAGCAAAAGCTTACGTGAAAAAATATCACAAAGGATCACAGCCATAAACTATGCGTTATCGATTATCGTAAAACCTCATCTAACTGTCAGACGTAATTGCATTAATGTGACCGATACAAACACATTAAGTGATATATTGTTGCAGGGGACATTTAACTCAAGCATAAATATTTTATACATTAGGCTCAATTGCCATGCTTCAATGGTTTTGATATTGGTAAGCGGTGACTTCATTATAAACAAACACTGGGGTCCAACGTTATCTAACGGTAGGCTATATTTTGGTGTCTGGTAATACATTAGGGCAGAAATCACACGTGACGGCCTTAGTATTCATGTATATGGATTGATTGATTACCTACTAAGTTGAGGGGATTTATGTATATGGAATATATATTCCCCTAATAACGTCCCTTATTTCATGTACATGGAATAAAGGACGTTATTAGGTGAATAATGGAAGCCAAGTGACGCTTATTGCGTGGAATACACAAATATGCTATTTTACAAATGTATATTAAGGTCAATCTTTTTTACCCTTTGGCACTGCTTTTTCGAAACACGAGACAATTTATTGTTGAATAAGATATTTGCAAATGTCACCTCACGAGATCCTCATAAAAGAGGCAGTTGAAATCCGGGACTTCTATTTAAGAAAAAACACGCAAAAACAACTTTCCTTTTCAATGGTCGTTAATTACTACATTGGTATTGCAAGCTGGGGCAGCCTACCATTTCTAATACAGTATGAACAAAGAGAGACAGGCGGATCGTTAACAAGCAGGTGTATTCATTCGCAGCACAGACAGTAGGCTAAATAAACAAAACACCCAAAGAAGCTAGCCTGCCATTTGCAGCAACATTGTAGTTTCCATGATATGATGAGTACGCAAATATTACAGTGTGCAACGTTTTGAAAGTTTAATAGGCTTATGTCATTGTCGCAATGTCAACTACACTAACAGCACTTAAGCTACTACCACTATATTTAACACCGCTTCAATTGTTACTAAATGGTCAATATGGCCAAGAGTACACTCGAATAGCCTACATCATTTGGTATTTTATTAGAAAAAAGGGAGAAATTCCAGGCTTGTAGCTTAGAGAAGTAGGGGGCGAAGATGAGCAGAGAACTAACATTTCCCCCCGAATAAAATTTGAAGCTGTTATTGCAATTTTTACACATTGTTTAACATTTGCCCACTGGAAAAGATTCACCCCTCCCCTTGGAGTCATATCGCCCTCTTTAGTCCCTCGTGTCTAGCTACGGGCTTACAGGCCTGAAAACATCCGGGTATAGCATTTTCAGGGAATTGCCATGTGGTTTTGTAACTAACATCTTTTTCACAAACAGATATGACAAAATCTTCGCTGTTCAATATTACCTTACATAAATTACAGTAATGAACCTTTTAATGGACGTCACTGAAATCAACGACCTTCGATGAAGTTATAAACAGCTCCTTATAAATCCTCCAAAAAGGTGACGTTGACTGATTATTCAATGGATTCATTGCTTTACAGCCTAAAACACAAGGTGTTTTCACTAATCCAAAACATGGGACATGAATTATCCAAAGAGTACGCGTACTCCTCTCTACTCCTTGCATACAGCCACCTGTGTCAAATTCAAGCGGTTCATTGAGTTGATTCATGCATATTCAAAACTTTTCCCCAACATCGTTAGGCTTCTTTCACATACAAATATCAAATGGACAAACGTAGACAATCACCATTTTAAACATACAAACTAGTGATTTATGAGTGAGTGCGTACCGGATTAGTTCGGTTTTCAAGTTATCGTGACCACACACTTATTCAAATTATTTACAAACCGTTACAAGTCAAAATAGGCGTACGGAAGTTATTTTCTAGGTGGAGACAAGAGCATTTTCGTCCGAATAATGTCACCTTTAACCGTGTTTTGCCCATAAAAAATTTCAGAATTTCAACTTTTCCGTAACTGTTGGATATAAAACATAACTCGTTTTGCTACCTATAAGCATCGTCATGTGATAGTGGCCCTTTAAAATTTGCATTAGGTTATCGTTATCAACTCAATGAGCCCTTTAAAGGACAGGAACAGTCGCCTCAAACTTATTTTGTAACAACAGAATTATCTTTAATTTCTTATTGTTTCTCTTTCAAGTTCATTTCATATACGGACTTAAATATTGTGTATTCAGATTAAAGGCAGTCATTCGTCACCCCAAACTACAGTTTCAGTATACATATATCAAAACTCCCAATTGGTACAGCTCTTTGATTGGCATCACATTCAAACAATGCATCATAGCTAAATTACACAGCATGGGCACTGAGAGCGTCTAGATTACACATTATGGACTTGTATGGCCACTGGGACAAGCCATGAAGCAATAAACAAGGATTGTGTCTGGATAAAGATGAGTTTTAGATAAATGTGGGAGGGGCTAGAAGTAAGTAGGTTGGGAGAATTGGAACTGTTTGGGATGATGAAAATATGCCTTTAAGGTGATTTACCACTATGAAATTTAACAATTCAATGGGAGAATATTGTCACATGAATCTCAAGAACCATTCATAAAATGAAAAAGACTACTAGACCGACTTTAAAGTCAAGTGGTTAGAGCATCAGACTTGCAGTCGGGAAAATTCTGCCGTTGTGCTTGGTGCTCAGTATAAGCAACGGAGTAGGGAAAACAAGCAAGTGAGCCATAACTGGTAAAAAAGAGGACGTGCTGGCTCGACTTGAATCAATTAGTTGGCAACTGGTCCGTAAAACTCCATCTTACTAACTAACTTGACCGATTAAAAAAATGGAATAAGTGCATTCCCTATTCACAACAGGTGCAGGTGGAACAATAACAAAGATAGCCCAACCAATATTTGTGCAAGGGTCGGCATCATAAGATAATTTTGAAGCATCTTTCTTTTGTAATAGATCTGAAATATAAAACTATAAAATTACGATTGTATTATTGCCTCCCTATGCATCTGGTAACCCTCCATCTATTGAGACATTCCTTTTTTTTTTTCAAAATGACTTGAGACATACATGACACATTCACGAAAACATGCAATTCATAGAAATTATCATGGTCTTAGGCTAAAGGCCTCGAGTCAGAACTAATACCGCGCAATCCAAGACCCAGGCGGTGGGGTGAAACCGGATTCGAGGCAATGACCGCGATTTCGGCAACTTACACTGAAATACTGCAATTCGGGCAACTTTTAATATTAACGCCAATGGCTTATGAATCGAATAAAGTTTTAAAATTAAAACTGGTTCTTTACCTCATTAGCTTTCCTATCCTCCCTAACCGACCGTCATGACAAATACACACAGTACGGTGCAATGAAAGGGAACTTAACTTTGGTTAAAATCATTTTAAATAACTCTGGAGTCATACCGTCTGAAAATGCGCACGCCAAATCCTTTTAATATCCATTGCAGTGGTAAATGTTTACTTCTATCTTTTCAACACTACGAACACACTGCATACTCTAAACGAGTTTTCTTTCCCGTTTTAGCAACATGAAGTCGTCAGCACGTCCCCCGTAGGGCACGTTTGTGTAGGAGATTGATAAGTTATATGCACCGCGCTGCACGACTAATTTATTTATGAATATGCCTATACATCACATATATGCGCTTGTGACAATTGTTGCAGTCATGGTCTGGCAATAGTTAGCTTCACAGTGTGACAAAAACGTGGCTGAGGCAATGCTGAGTTGACAGCTATAGCGAGCCTTACATCGACTGAACTTAGTGCATGGAAAGTTTTAACAGGTTCATTTCATACTATAGTGTAAAACCTTGGGTAAGTAAGGGGCGCAATCTTGATTATGTCTTGAATAAGATACGCTGGAATTCCGAACTATTTTTTGAGAGGGCGAATATTTAGAATTATAATGTCAGTATGAATTGCTGAAGGTTCTATTGGGCCACCGTAGCTCCACCCATAGTCCATTCCCCTGTCCTGCTATCTCCCGGTAATTGTGTGCTTGACGAAGGGTGAGGAATATAAAGCCCTAAATGTGCCCGCATTCCTAAACTGGTTTAACCAGTAAATGAACTTCCCTTTCGTAACCTATTTTTCACATAAATTCCTACCACTCCGAGAGCAAGTCTTATTTATACACTTACACCCACAATTACTCTCACGAAAATTACGACAGTTGGAAAAAGAGTTAAAACCTAGAATCCATTCAACCTGAAAATCATCTTAAAATCACCGGTAGGCTACTTGTTTGAGTTACTGGTCAACCCCACCTCACCTCACCCCACCCCGGCCCTTACACATAATGAGGGGCCAACTTCTCCATAAGCTACAAACGATAGTGAAAGAATGACAAATGGTCCAGGTGTCACATGTTCTTGGAAGTATGGGTCGATAGACGTAAATTCCTTCCAAATGTTCGTAATTCGATTGCCGTTTTGCAATCAAACGTCAGCATGATACAACAGTATACTTATAACGTTGTACCATAACGGTACATTATATTTATAAAAGGGCGGTGTGCCCTGCTGTATCTTTAATGCAATATGTTACAATGTGAAAGAATGACAAATGGTCCGGGTGCCAAATGTCCTTTGAAGTATAGGTAGGTAGACATAAATTGATTTAAAATGTTCATAATTCGATTGCCGTTTTGCGATTAAACGTCAGCATGATACAATAGTATACTTATAACGGTATATCATAACGGTTCATCGTTTATAAAACGGCGATTTGCCTTGCTGTATTTTTAATTCAGTATGTTACAATGAATCATGTATAGCAGGTAACGAAGCGAGTGCACCAAAAACGTTTATTTCTGAACAAATTACTTCGTGATTATGTATT